>CM023537.1:31502008-32016458 GCA_013350335.1 Chimonanthus salicifolius
AAAATTACTTACCGTTTCCGTGACTCCTCCGGTTTTCCTTCGCTTGTTCTTCCTCTTACAATCTTCTCCTTCTTTAGCCTTTTCCTCATTCTTATTGATCTTTCACACTTGCTGGCTGCCCTCTCCTTCTCTTGATTTGCCGTGCGCCCCTTGTGTCTCTCCTTTATAAAACTTCCAATCAGTCCAATATTAGAAGATGTCGTGCGCCCTTTTGTTTAGCAATTCCCCTAGTGCCATTTTTCAACCAAGGAAGGACTCTTTTTAGCGCATCTTATGGATTGCGCACAACTCCTACACGGCAAGGCAATCCCATCTTTGTTTGGACTTCTTCTTTATTTAGCAATCCCCTAGTTTCACTCTTAACCAAGGAAAAGACCCCTTCTAAAGATACTCTAGCACATGCGTATATCTCCTATGCACGGCCAAAGATCTTTTATTTAATCTTAGACATCTTCTTTATTTGGATTAGGCAATTAGATGTCATTGCCTAATCCCAGCCCATCCATGCGTGTAACCCAATTTTTTGAACAAACCTTGTGCGAATATCACTCCTTGATTTTGTGTATGCGTGTGTCCCTTGTTTATATTGCATTACTAATTTAATTCATCCCCATTTAATTTAAATTGAACCTTATACCATAACCGTTGGGTCCTAATTGGGGCATTGGCCCAACACCTTACCCATCTAAGGTTCATATCCTTTAATTCACAATTAAAATGGCAAATTCCGTAAATATTGATAATATGAAATTCCGAGGTGTTACAGGGTTGGCCAGTTAAGGGTCGGGCTTTATAAGCTCGGACTTAACTCAAGTCGTGACATCCCGCCTTCTATCACTCTCCTATTAAAAAAAAATAAACTCTGATTTTCGGAAAGCGAGTGAAAAAGGACGGGGCATTACAAAAAATGGAGAATATAGGAAATCAAGCTAAGTTAGTGGATAATTGCTAGTTTTGAGCCTAAAATAGAAGATCTGGAATTTTAGTAATTAATTTCGGCCACTTTTAGGTTTTCATGTAAATTGGTTAGTGTAGATCTGGTTATTAGAGTCTTGACTTAATCAATATTTTAGATTTAAAGTGGTGGAGTTAATTATTTAATTCCGGGAGAGAGAACATGCAATTCAAGTACCAAAGATTGGAAATCAGAATCAAATGGGCCAGAGATCTACTTCATTGGGCCAAGCTAAGCTCCACAGGCCAACATTGGGCCAGGCCACATGTAGTCCATGCGCATATTACAGGATGGACCAGGCCAATGTGCACTCAAAAGTACAAGAAAGGCCCAAGTCCTCAAGCTCAAGTCCAAGGTCCATTGAAGGCCCATGTGCTCATTTATAGATCCAAAACCCAAGTCCATAGCCCACTCCACACGCCCAAGCCTTGTCCATTTCCTTGTCAATTCACACCACCCAAACTCCTCTCCATACAATCTAACCACTCATCTTCATTCCTTAATCCAGACCATTCATCTCATGCATCAAAACTAGGTAAACCTTAGATCCACCTATCAAATCCAACCCCTACATGCATTAACATTAGATCTAGACCATCCACCCATACATGCATTAACATTAGATCTAGACCATCCAACCCATCCATCATCTAGATTTACCTTAGGATCACATGCATTCATATATCACCTATGCATCCATTCAATTAGATCATCCATCAACCATCTAAATCATTAGATCTTAGAACATTTCATCACACCCATTCATATCATTCATAAACCTAGAAAAAACCCTAGAGCCACCTTACTTATCCAATGCATACATTCATCATCTTGCCATACATTTTATCATCCATCTTGATCAACCTTTAAATCTCAACCCTCCATTAGGAAACCTACCATTTACATAATTTATTTAATTAACTTACCTTCAGAGTCATTAGATCTTGGTCCCATTCATTCATAGCCATTCATTCATAAAAACCCTAGATATAGAACAACTTGGAACCCAAGCAACTAAAATCTGTCCATGCACTTGACCCAAAATTCCATCTAGGTTCATGCCACATCACCTACACCTCATCACCCCCTCCTCCAAGCAATCCAATTCTCCCAAGGCAATGAGACACACGTCAATTTCGAGTGAAGCCGTGTGGAGGAAGAATTGAGAAAAAAAAATGGGATTTGGAAGACAAGTTTTGACACAGCTTTGGCATTTTGACCATAACTTTCCACTCCAATATCAGATTGCGTGCATTCTTATTGCATTGGAAATAAGACTTCAGGGGATACAACTTTTTAGGTTACAAAATTTCATGATTCAGACGTTCACTAGGTCAAAATTGAGCTGCAATATGGTACATGTGTAGAAAAATGGGATTTGCACTCCACTTTCCAAACTAATCCTAAATCCCAATTTTTTCTCCACCATTGCTTAGCCACCAAGCCAAGCCACCCAAATTTTATGTATACCCTATTGTAAGCCCTAGTTTTCAATCTTAAATCCCATCCATCCAAATTTCATGAGATCTAATCCAAGCCATCAATCCATAACTTAAACCCAATTTTAGTCCCATCCATCCGTTCATTCCTAGTGCCTATAAATAGAGCACTAAACACACCATAGAATTTTGAATTTGACTTGGAGCTTGAGAGGATCAAGGCTGGAGCAAAAGACAAGAAGACAGGAGCACCATTCGAATTTACAAAGTGAGAGTTGTAAATTTTATTTTTTATGTTGTCTTTCTTGTATTTAATTTATAAGTGTCTATACTGAATTCTTCCATGAAATAAATAGAAAACATCCATTTAGAATCCTGAAACATCCAAGTTCTAGAATTCTTTTATGATTATTTTGCTTTTAATTTCAAGTTTACAGCTTTATTTCTTTAATGAAACATGAGCAAATGCAATAGTTAGGATCTTGATTGTAAATATTGAATCTTGAGTACAAAGGTTTAATTAATTAAACTAAAAGTTGTGAATATTGTCTTTATTAGTGAGTATGAATTGCATTTAAGATCTTTACGCGAATTTCAGGTCTAGGTTTTCTATTTGTTTACACATTTTAGGCGATGAGCGGTCTATTCCAAACAACCAACCTTTAAGTTACTGCACTTTTATTTTCAGTCATTTATTTTCTTGCAATTTAATTTTCTGTCTTTTAATCATGTTAGATTCTATGTTTGTTGTATAATTTTTGTTCTAACCTAAATCTTGTAAGTTTTTATTCTTTTTAAATTCTTTAATTCATGTTTTTTTTTATTCTTTTAATTCTTTGTATTTACACTCTCTCAAATTCATTCAACTAAAGATTGGAGATGTAGTATTTTAATCTTATAACTTGTAATTTTGACTATGATTAAGATTATCATTTAATTCACCATTTTAATTCAAGGACAATTAATTGACACATTTTATTTGCTGATTTTCCAAGTTAGATACATGACTCATATAAAGGTTCTACTTCTTGAAAATATTTTTTTTAAAGGAACAGAAATTTAATTTTAATTCATATATTTTGAGATCTTCCATTGGATTCAACCTCGCACTCAATTCTTATAATATACATGGTTCGTGTCCTTACGAGATTTACAAATTTAAAACATCAACAGTTAACATGGTCTTTGTTAATAGAATAACATGCAATTTTGAGTGAGTTGGTTTTGTATTGGCATGTTAGAGAGATAGGGATCGAGCAGTGATGCTACACACATCCTTGGAGAATGGGAGAGCACAAAATATGTGTTGTTTAGTACCTGTCACTGGTCATGACAGTGTAGAGAGGAAGGAGGATGCAAGCTTGAAATAAAGCTTGGAGAAAAATGAACCTAGAGGCAGCTAAGTTTTTGGGCAGATAATCTGGAGAAGCCAGAAAATACAGGTGACTCCATGGGGGATATGGGTTGAAGAAGCTAGAAAAAGTAGCTTGGAGAATGGGAGAAAACCCCAAAAAGAGAAGCGAGGAAAGTAGCTAGACCCCAATAGGAGAGCACCTTTAAGACATCACAGATCTTAAATGGAAAGAAGAAGAAAAACAGTAATGCATTGAAAATTTGTATTGTGCCGAAGGGAAGATTAATGTTTGAATGCGTAAGAAAATGCATTTGAAAGTTCCCAATTTCAATGCGCTAGAGTATCATGATTGACTCTAGAGAGGAGAAGGGGAGGGGGGGAGGGGGGGGGGGGGGGGGGGGGGGGGCGGGGGGGGGGGGGGGGTTGGAGTTTGAATAGGTCAACCCCATTTTTAATGGTGTTTACAAATTTCTTGATTATTTTGAGTGCAGTAAAATATTTAATCAAGAGATTTGTTTAGTGTCATTGATTGTTTATTCAATTCTCTAAACATTCATACTAAGATTTTGGCTCCTTTATATAATGCTTGATTATCGATGCTAATGCACAATATATAGAATAAGATAATCAATATGCAAAATGATGTGTTTTAAAAAGAGTACTTAAACATTAAATACAAACACACAAAAATCAAACACCATAAGACCACTTTAAAATGATTCGGTTAGCCAACCTACATCCACTGTTAGGACTCGATCAACCTTGAGTTATCCCCAAAATCTACTAAGTGGGGACATACACCTTCACAAGTAGAGTAGGAATTCTACCTCAATTAATTGGTTGGGAATTTCACCCGCCACTGTCGAATAGGAATTCCACCTATCCATTCGGCTGGGAATTCCACCCACCACTATGCCGGAGAAGACGCTTTAGGGTTTTTTGATGTTCCGGAGTACCTCTCCTTAATCCACTTTCGGAATAAAGGTTTTAAAGAAAATTAAAACCAAAAAGCACTTGACTTTGAAGCTTTTTATCCTGATGTGTGCTTCTTCAAGATCCCACCCAATGTGTGCCGACTCTCCTCCTTTTAGCCTCCGTTGAGCAATCACAATCCAGGGTGTCAAGGAAACTTGTTCTAACAAAGGTTTCCTAGTTTATAGCTCTCTCGCTCTCACTTTCTAACCCAATCCTCACGTTGGTTGTTTATGTGTTTTCTTCCCTCCTCTCTCTTTCTCAACTCAATCCATTTGATTGATTGTATTTGTTTCCCCTAGTGTAAGTACAAGAGAGAGAGTGATCCTTCTGTTGTCCCTTGTTAAGCTCACTGATAAAAATGAGGGTCCAACTGATTCTTCCGAAGGATGCAAACTGGTTGCATAAAGATTGGTTTATATAGCGAAGGCAACCAGTTGTAGTAACGATAATGTACCGACAGGTCGGTTGCACCGAGGGGTCAGTGACTAGAAATGTTACCGTTACAAACCCGACCGTTGTGCATTAACTTCACTCCGAACAATAATATTCTTTCTCGATCGACATGTCGTTGTTGTTGATGAGTCGACACTTATGATACCGAGTGGTCGGTCCATACGAGAGGCTCATTCTGGTACAAAAGATGCTTGACAGTAGTTTCAACTCTAGAAACCTGTTACCGAGAACGACCTGTCGTCCTTTACCAAAGGGTCAGTCCTGGTACTCTCGATCATTCTTTGATTGTCGATATGTCCGTTTCTTCGAAAGTCCACATGAGTTCAAGGATTCCAGAACTCAAGATCTTGATCGAGGAGTCGTTGGCCATGAGGGGTCATTTTAGCCTTTCACCGAGGGGTCAGTGCATACGAGACTCTCGATCAGTGGCATACCCAGAATGACACTTCAATGTTTCAGAACCTATGTCAATCTGGTAGACCAGTCCTTAACCATGATGGGTCGATCTTGTCTCTACCGAGGGGTCGGAGAAAACGACTAGTCGAGTTGACAATGGAACCAAATATATATTTCCAAGTTAGGTTCCAATTCACTGTCAACCTTCCTCACTAGGCTTCATATGATTTAACCATCTGTTTTTCTAAGCCTAGGGAATAGTCTTCTCTAAGGTGTGGGTACCACCTAAAGTCATCTATGGCCATAATACCTGTTTTGTGATTGTTATAACAATGAGCTTCAATCCAGTGGAGCATGGTCTTTTCCAGCAAGTGCTTCGTTCCGAGTCATGGAATTGACAAACATAAGAACTTAGCCAAGCCAATGCACTAACAATCTCCCCCTTTGTCAATTTCATGACAAAACCTAGAAGCTAACCCTTTTACAATCCCACCCTTATTACAACAACACATTTGAATACAAAATATTATATTGATTACATTTACATATTCAAATGGACAAAGAAGACTATGCTCTTTGCATATTCTTGTTTTGATTACTTCATTTCATTTTCCTGTTCAAGTACATGAGCAAGCAACACTAGAAAATCATTAGAAGGGTTTGTCCCAAAACATAGAAATGCATTCATGGACTAAACAAGATTTGTATTCAAGCTCCTCCATATTCCCTGAATTCCTAGTGACCAACACTACCCATAACTTATCCAAGATATTAGTATTGAGAAGATTTCTCCCCCAATCTTCTTTGAGCTTGATCTCCCAAACTCCAAGCATAAACATTCTCCCTATGTCTATTGGCTTTTATGTCTTTTAGCTTCTACTAATTTTCTCCCTCATTTTGTCATTCAATTGACAAAGATTAGCAGGCCGACATCGAGATTTAAGCACTTCCCCATGCCTCTTGCATTTAGTGCTTAACTAGGTTTCCAACTCATGGTTCTTCCTTGTGATTCAATGCACACTTCTTGTTTGACAAGGTGAGTTTGCCCCTGCACAAACTAAGACTCAACATTGTTGATTTCTTCCATGAGTCGAGATAATTTCCTAGCTTTCCTAGAGTCTTCTCCCCCATTCTTCGAGCTATATTCTATAGCTTTCTCGACCCAGCTCCCCATAAACTTAGTTGCCTCTAAGTTTATTTTCCATAAAGCTTCTATTTAAGCTTGTGCCAATCTTCCTCCTTACACTGTCATGACCAGTGACAGGTGTTAATCAACACATATTTTGTGTTCCCCCAACCTTCAAGGATGTGTATAACATCTCACTCAGATCCCTATCTTCCTAATAACCTGCACGTTAGTCTATTTTACAAAATCCATGTAAGCAATAGATAATAAATAACACATATTTCATCAAATTTGCACATATAGTAAACTGAATCATATCATCTCATTGATAAACCAGTCAGTACATATGATCAGGAAAGGAAGAAGGGAGGGGGGTTGGGGGGGGGGGGGGGGGGGAAGGGGGAGGCGGCGGCATCAAAATATCAAAAGTATAGTTTTCAAGATACAAAGACACGGGACATGAAAACTATCCTAAGCAGATTCATCTGAGGAATATGTACGTTGAGATCTAGGAACAATATCCTCTCTGTGGAGTTTCTCGACAACCACCTTGATCTCGTATACAAATTCTTCAAGGTCATCCATCCTTCTTTCAAGCGAGGAGACTCTATCATCAAGAGTGATATTCCTTTGTCGAGGAAATTGTAATTGTCTCATAAATACCTCAGACATACGTTTTGTTTCCTCTTCGGGATCTTCTATTAGGATCACTTCTTTTTCAGTTCTAAGATCTGGTACAGATTTGGTTTGAACCTTGGGTGATGCCGATGACTAGATTCAGCATCTGGAGCAAAAGTTGTTCTACGAGGGGTATTGTTCTGAGCAGAGCCGGCAGCGCTAGATTAGAGAACATCTTGTGTGAACCTAGGTGATCTCCTGAGGAAATGGGGGTGGGACTCAGGGATTTTTTCGATGGTCGAAGACTAAGATTTAGTTGTCTCCTTTTTCGACATGGTTGCTAGGGGAGAGTTGACGAGGCTTATCCGAACACTAAATCTCACAACACTATGACACCCTTGCTTCTGGAAATGAGAGAAGCAAAAACCCTATGGTTTTCTGGTGAGATTTCGTTTCGGGAGGTCCTAACGACTAACCTAGGGCACAGAAGGAGAGGAGGAAATCGCTAGAGCTCAGCGACAGGAAGAAACGATGATTTTGAAATGATATATTGTTTTCACAAAAAGATACCCTTTTTAACTTACTATTTCTTGATACACCAACTGGTCGTGATCAACGGCTTGTCTGTGTCGATATTTTGATATGTATCAACTTGTTTCCCTTTGCAATTTTTCCCCCTTTCAGGCAATGTTTTGAAATCCAACAATACCGACCTGTCTGTTCCTCCGACTAGTCTATCATTCAACATGAGTTTTATTTGAAAGATAACTAGGTATGTGTGTGTGTGTGCTCTTTGCGATGTTCATAGTTCATCAAGCTCTGCTTATACACCCTTTAATGCCAGTGATGATACATACATTCACATTGCATCTGTGTCATTTGAAGATTCAATTCACCCTTCTGAAAATAGGCAGAGACCATGGATTGCAGATCTCTTTTCTTGGATCCAAATCAATCCAAGCTTCTTGGACACATTTAATTCACAAATTTAGTATATTGCCCAAGTGTGTGATGTCATGAAATGCGGCATTTTCAGGTTTTAGCAAAGATAAGGTGTCTATGTACAAGAGTCATTCCATTTAATGTATAACAACAAGTATTGGAATGAGACACTCAGCACACTAATCATACATTAATTTCATGTTTTAGAATACATATGGAAATAAAGTATGGTGTCACAGACACAGCTCTTATGCCTGTTATCATGTTATTACCCAAAAACATGATAAACACTTTTACCATTCTTTCAAGTATACTCCAATTCCTTAAAAGAGCTGGTACATAGATGGATTTAGATAAGTACTTTTGGTAGGTCACACCAAAGATAATCCATTTAAGGGCATAGAGCATGTTTCATTCTACATGGGATTCACAAATTTAGGAACTTAGAATGAAACGACACTGTGTATGAGTACCATACACACCCTATAAACGAGGTAATGCACATATTACATTCAATTGCAAAAGATGAACAAATCACATGGCATATGAAATGAAATGAGATAAGTATATTCCAATATAAGAGTGCATACCAACATGTACAACACATACCTTACAATAGATTAATCCAACAATCAAACAAGAACATGGATCTAATGTAAGATGTCGATTCCAAAACATGTTTCAAATGTGGTACCAGTAGTGGTATCCCTTCAGACATTTGAACTTAACATTGTGAGGCTTGGAATCTAAGTCCACAATCCAGTGATGGCCGTTTATCAAATCTGGTCTTTAATCTTGGGTGCCTTCCCATTTGATCTTTTGAATCAAAATTTCCAGATTTTATACCACGATGTTAGTCTTTAAACATGTCGGTTCTTGGCCTTGTAAGACACTTGGAGACTATTACCTTCTTCAAGTTCCTTTTTTTCTGTCATCTTCTTCTCTTACAGGTTATAGCTTAGACTTTCTCAATGGATGAACCATTTACCTATAATCTTAGTACACACATTGGTCAAGATAGGTCGTGTCATCCATTGGGCTAGAAGAGACAATTTTTCAGTGGATTCTTTCAGCCTCTTTTGCTGTTTCATATCCTTTAAATATGCATAAAGCATGTTATGAAACAACACTAATGAATGCTACATGCATAGCCAATTCATCCCTGGTCTAAGCAGTTTTTTGTCTTTGGGTTGAATGGTCACTAAAATTGAGGGCTTATCCAATACTTTTTCCATAGGCACAGACCACTTTGTATTCACTTATTTCCAATCATGTTTAATGATGAAAACATTTCATAGTATTTATTCCAATTTTTCATCAAAAACAGAGCTTTGGAGACATCATGGCTTTCTCTTATAGCCATTGTTCTAACATGGATCAACTTGGATGGTTAGATCCTTTCTCAAGAACACGTGGCTCTCAAACCAATTGAAAGTTCCCATTTTCAATGTGCTAATGGTGTTTACAAATTTCTTGATTATTTTGAGTGAAGCGGTATATTTAATTAAGAGATTTGTTTAGTGTGGTGGATTGTTTATGTAACGTCCGCCCCATTTTCACCGAAATCAGAGTCTAATTTTTTTTTTTTGAAATAAAAGTGACAACGGGCGCGGACGTCACGATGCGAGTTGAGCTCGAGCTTCTAAAGCCCGGCCCTCAACTGGCCAACCCTACGCGTGTGCGGAACAAAGTCCACGTGAACGGTTTACGCGTAGAAAGTAAGCTTGCGGAATATAATTATATACGGAACATTATAATAGAGACTGTCCTACCAGTTTTAGATAGAAGGGAAGATACATCATTAAATTACTAAAATGCCCCTATGTTCATAATTATATCCCAAAGCGATATCGTCCATAATACAGTCCAAACCATAGCAAGAAACAGTAATTATTACAATCCGACAAGCTAAGCTACTTAAATTACACTTCCAAAATAAAACTTCAATAAAAGTAAGTAGCCGCTTTCCCAAGCACCTACGCTTGGTTCCTGTCGCGTCCACCGTTTCTGCCGTCTCCTGCGTCATCAGCTAGGGTAGAAGTAGGGCATTAGACAACGCGCCCAGTATGACTCCGAGTAGGGTAGCACATGGATTAGTGATAACAAGCATACCGATAACAATATAATAAAACCATATGATGAATGCCATGCCATGGGTGCCTATGTCATGTGTCCCACCCATCATCCATATCATCATAAAATGTCATATCCCCCTTGACGGCAACTCCTCGTCAAGGTGTCCCCATGTTTGCTTCTCGGTCGCCCCGACGGAGCATGGACTCCGGTTATAGCATATCAAGCTATCCCCATGTCTGATTCTCGGTCGCCCCGACGGAGCATGGAATCCGGTTATAGCACCTTTGGCTATTCCCATGTTTGCTTCTCAGTCGCCCCGACGGAGCATGGACTCCGGTTTCATTATTTTCCCGCCCATGCCATGCATGAGATGTAAGTGAATTATGCTATGTAGTATATATATAATTCATATCCTTAATATAAAATCCATGGCATTGAAATATAATTCATAGCCTTAAAAATATCATCCATAGCATTAAAATATAATTCATAGCATTTAAAATATCATCCATAGCATTAAAATATAATTCATAGCATTTAAAACCCATCTTAAGATAAATCATATAATTACCGAAATAAAACGAGGAAACCATCACATACACATAATCCACGGCTTAAAAAAGGTAGGAATCCTACCGAATACCGATAACGTCCTTTTCCGTTTTCATCCGATAATTCCAGTCGCCGATCGCGTACCGTTTGCGATGTCTCGATACCTTATTATACATTTTCCAAGTTAGTCCATATCTTATCCATGATTAAGTCCCTAACTGATCATAAACCTAGGTCCATTAATGATCCTTAATCATGTTACAAGATTATCATAAATCAGCCTTTAACTTATCCTCATTTCCATTGTATAATTCCAAATTTTAGCCCATTAAACATTCTAATTTGTGAGCCTAAAACGCAGCAACCCTAAGTTCCATTTAATCACTCATAACGTCATCTTAATGTACCCAAGTTCATGTCCAACCTACATGTGGTTTGGCCATGTACCATGGCCGAACCCATGGTTCTTCAATGTGGCCAATAATTACGGTTTTGCCACTAGACTTCCATGGTTTAATATTTCCTCCATCTATGTAAATTTTTGTCCATAATTCATCCACATACTTAGTCCCATTAATGATTTAATGACCATGACATAACATCCCTAAAATCAGCCACTTAATTTAATTAAATTTGCAATCATCTAATCCCATACATAATTCAATATTTGGCCCATAACATGACCTACAATTCCGTCATGGGTTCGGCCATACACCATGGCCGAACCCATGATGCCTATTTTCCATTTTTCTTGGGTCCATTTTACCTCATTTGGTCCTACCATAAGTGAATTTAAATCATACATTTAAATCACCCTTTCATAATTATCATGAGATATACTTTGGTCCTTTTAATTTAACCATCATTCCATTTTATCTTCCATGGTTTTAAGAACACTAAATTCCTCAAAGTCTCCCCATGGGGTTCGGCCATGGTCCATAATTTTATTTTAAAACCTCATTCCCACTCATTTAAATCCTTGTTTAAAATACCTAAAAAGAATCCACTTAATTACCATTAATCTTCTCCATTAATTTCCATACTTTCATAACCATTTAATTCATCATTTCATCACCATTTCTCCTATGTTTCTTGAGGCCACAAAATCATTCACAAACTCCATGATTTTTCCTCATTTAAAACCCTTTTAAAATTTTCCAATATTTAATCATTTACAACCCCAAAATCATAATCATTCTTCATGGCCTTTAAACCTTAAAACCCTAATTAAATCATCAACCATTTACCATGGGGTTTGGCCACACTACATGGCCGAACCCTATGGTCCATCAATCCATTCAAAAACCCATTACTTCCATGCTTAAATCCATTTAATTACATAACCTCCTTAATCCTTTTATTTATTATTTTTCTTAATCTATCTCTCCCCTTTTCATCCATTTCTCATCTTATCATTGAATGGATCTTAGATCTAAGGCCCATAACATTTGTGGCCACCATTCATTCTAAGAAATGGATTCCATAAATATATCTTAACCTTTAAAAATAATACAAATTCTTGTTTAAGAATTTCTTACCACACCGACGACTCCTCCGGCCTTTCTTTGCTCCCGTCGAACTCCTTGGCCTCCTTTCTACTTCCTCTTGATCTTTGGTTGGCCAAGATGCTTGATAAATGGTGAAACCCTCCAAACTTAGGATCGGCCAAGGTAGGGTTTGCTTGAGAGAGGGAGAGGGGAAGATGATGAGAGGGAAGATAATAGACCTTGATCTTAGAGTGATGAACTAAAAATTCCACTTCTTTCTTCTCTTCTTTTTCTTCTAAGTTTCTTCTCCTTGTTTTTCCTTAGATGGGGTCGATAATGAGAGGGTGGAGGAGAGGAATGAGAGTGGCTTGAGTGGTAAGGTGAAAGCCATCCAATCCTTGGTTCCTTAGCCTACACACTTCCATGATGGCTCTCACCCACCAAGCATGGCTCCTTTGTCCTTGGTGGTAGTGGTTGAGACCAAACCACCACCAAGCCAACGGTTTGGCCTCTTTGTGAGGAGTGGTTTTGTAATGACCCAGAATTTGTGAATCAATATATCTGTGGTTATTATTTATTTTAATGATGAAAATTGAGAATTTTAATGGAATAAATGTTAAGTGAATCAAAATTTGGGCAAAGGCCCAAGTATGATCCAATGGACCATGGGTTGGATGAAATTCATTTAATTGGTCAATAATGATTAATGTAATGGCCCGGAATTTGTAAACTAAAATATGTAAAATATGTGTCGTTATTGTTTGTTTTAATGGTGGAAATTGGAAATCTAATGGAATAAATGGTAAATGGGCCAAAATTTGGACAAAGGCCCAAGTATGGCCCAATAAACCATGCATTGGATTTTAAAATCATTTAAGTGGTCGATGATGGCCAATTGGGCCAAGGATGGTCAAATGGGGCCCAATACCCACTTGGGACCCAATGAATTAAGATAATGTAAGTCCTAAGATAAATGGGTATGGATAAATGTAATTGGGCCATGGGCCCAATGAGGATCCAATTGGTTGGAATGGACTTAGTTAAAGCTAAATCACCTAAGTTGGTGATGGAATTAGACCAAGGTGATGTGGCCAATTGGGACCCACCTCCACCTCACCAAGTGAGGTGGCGTGTGGACCAAGAGTTGGTGGGGCCGGCCACCATGGTTGACTTGGTCAACCATGGGTGGATTTCATAGAGGGAAGTTAAGAAATGGAATTAAATTAGGTGGGAATTAATTAACCTAAGCTAATTAGTTAATTTATTAAATGATTAAAATAATCAAATGAGGTGGTCAAATGGTCAAATGGTTAAATAAAGACCAAAAGCCATCTCATTTGTAAACACAAAGAAAAAAAATACGTTGGGTGGTGGTTTATCTCAACCACCACCATGAATCTTAAAGCATAAACCATAAACCATTAAAGTATGAAAAAAATCTTAAGGCATCAAAAAAAAAAAAAAAAAAGGAAACGTTGGCTAGTTGTTTTGGGTCATAAAGCATGAGAAATATCTCATGTGGGGTGGTTGGGAGAGTTAATGTAAAGTATAACTAAAGCAACCCAAAGAGATAAGATAAGTTTTTATCTTATTCTCTCCATTTCACCCTCATCTCATTCTCTCCATCTCTTCCACTCTCTCATGGCCGTTCCTCATCTCTAAGGAAGAAAAAAAAAAAAAAAAAAGGAAAATTTGGAAGAGAAGAAAAGAAGAAGAGAAGAAGAGAAGAAAGGGTTAAGCTTGGGCCCTTCACCTCAAGGCCAAGGAAGCTAGACACCTCTTTATCCTCTTCTCCCATCTCTCTCTCAAATCAAACCCTACTATGGCCAAACCCAAGTTTGGAGGTTGTCACCATTGATCAAGCATCTTAGCCGATTAAACAAGGAGAGGAAGAAGAAAGGAGGCCAAGGAAGCCGACGGGAGTGACGAAAGTCGGAGGAGGCGTCAAATTGTAAGTAATTCCTAAACAAGAGATTTGGATTTTTAGGGTTTTGATGTTATTAATGATTAAATGTATGTAATTTTTGAAGAGGTTTTTATGATGGAATTCATGGATCAATGTAATTGTGTTGTGGTCTAAAATGGCATAAAGGAATATTGAACCATGAACCCATGGCAGGTGTGTAAGTGAATTATTAGGGTTTATAAATGATGGAAGCCATGGAGGATGATTTAGGGTTTTAAGATTTTAATGGTTAAATGTAGGTAATTAAGGATCTTTAATGGAGTTTTTAGGGTTATGTGTTTGTAAATTTAAATGGGTTTGGAAGGATGGAAGGTATGGAATAATGTACTAATAAATTGGAGGCTTAAAAAAAAAAAAAAAGGTTCAAAGGTTTGTAAGTTTTAAGGGGTTTTTAGGGAAGGAAATCATGGAAGATGGCTAAGTGCTTTCAATGGGGTTTTGAAGAATCGGAACCATGGAAGGGGTTAATGATTTTGAAGTTTTAAATGGGTGGAAATGAGGCTTTTTTAAAAGTAAAACCGTGGACCATGGGTTCGGCCATGGTGTATGGCCGAACCCCATGGGGGAGATTTGGATGAATTTGGTGTTTTGGAACCATGAAAAAATAAATGGGAGTTATGGTTAAACTAATGGACCAAAATGTATTTCATGATGATTAAGGAAGGATGATTTAAATGTATGAGTTAAAATCCCTCATAGTTGGACTTATGTGTGTGTTTAAAAAAATGGGGATTAGGTTGAATTAAAGGGGCTAGTTTTAATAAAGACCCATGACTCATTGAGAGTCCTCTTTGGGGCTAAGGTTTAAGGTGTGTGCATGTGTTTAAAAATTAATGGAATTAGGTTAATTAGATGGTTGAGGTAAGTGGTCTTGTTGTATGGTTGATGGATCAATTAGGGACCCAAGATGTGGTTAAGAATGATGATTCAATTGTAAGTTATTTTATGGGCTAAGGAAGGGTGTGTGTATGTGGTTGGAATGAATGGAAAAATTAGGCTAAGTTAAGGACTAAATTATTAATGTGCATATCATGGTTAATGAAACATCAATGGAACCATTTTGTGAATCAATTAATGGGTCTAAGTTATGGATCAATTATGGACCATAATGTACATGGATTAAGTAAATGAGTAACCATGGAAGGGTAGTGGCAAAACCGTAAATATTGGCCAAAATGAAGAAACCCATGGAAGGTGGTCATGGACTTAGGGACTCTAAGTAACAACCTTATGAGTGATTAATAAAGCCTAGGGTGGCTGGTTTTTAGACCCATATGATTAAAACATTTAATGGACTAAATGGGACCCGCAAAACTTAGTTAGTGAGGTTCGGCCATGGTATATGGCCGAACCCCACTAAGATGTGATTTATGGACTTAAATGGTTAATACATGGACTAATTGATATGTATAATAAGGTACCGGACATCGCAAGCGGTGCGTGATGGGCGATCGGGTCTGTCGGACGGAAACGGAATAAAGAACGCTAGTCGGTATTCGGTAGGATTCTAACCTTTTTGTAAGCCATGGATTGAGTGATGGTTTCTTTAAATTATTTTGGAAATTATATGGTTTGTTTTAAGATTGGTTTTGAATTATGTATTATGTAGGGGTTTTTACTTGATTTATTCTGGTAAGCATATGATTGGTTTAAAATGGGTTTTAAGTCTATGATGTATGTACTGAGGCTTTGCTTGATCTACTTTTGATAATCAAGTCATATGTTTTATTGATGGAATTTTTAAATGCCATGGTTGGTTATTATATTCATTACATGGCATATGGCATCTACATCTCATGCATGACATGGGAGGGATATGGCATGAGAAGGATGAAATGAAACCGGAGTCCATGCTCAGTCGGGGCGACCGATAAACAGGCATGGGGACATTATGATGTGTTTGACTCATCAGGGATGATGTAGGGATTATTATACCTTGATGATGGTTTTTCCATCAAGGGGAATGTTGTATTTATTGTTATACCTTGATGATGGTTCTTCCATCAAAGGGGATATTGTATTTGTGGTTACACCTTGACGAGGCCTTACCGTCAAGGGGGATGTTGCATTTATTGTTATACCTTGATGATGGTTCTTCCATCAAGGGGGATATTGTATTTGTGATTACACCTTGACGAGGCCTTACCGTCAAGGGGGATATGGCATCTGGATAGTAAGGATGATGGGTGGGTTCATAACACAGACACCCATGGCATGTCATTCATTCTATGGCTTTTCGTTATGTATTATCTATATGCTTTGTTATCACTAATCCATGTGTTAGCCCTACTCGGAGTCCTACTGGGCGCGTTGTCTAACGCCCTACTTCTACCCTAGCTGATGACGCAGGAAATGCCGGAGCAGAAGGACGGGACGGGAACCAAGCTGAGGAGCTTGGAAAGGCGTGCTAGATAGTTTACTAATGTTTATGTTGGATAATGTAATTTGAAATAGTTTAGCTTGTCGGAAATGTAATATTTTAGACTTATTGTTATGTTTTGGATTTTGGGGTAGACGTGTAATGTTATGGCATTTTGGTAATTAAATGATGAAATCTTCCTTGCTATCTAGAAAGAAAAATTGGTAGGATAGTCTGTAATGTCTTTCCGCATTTAATGTAACTTTCCATGAGTTTTCTTCTACGGGTGAACTATTCTCTGTGGACTCCATTCCACGCACCTGTAGGGTTGGCCAGTTAAGGGCCAGGCTTTAGAAGCTCGAACTTAAATCGCGTCGTGACGTCCGCGCCCTTTGTCACTTTTATTAAAAAAAAAAATAGACTCTGATATTTCAGTGAAAAGGGGCGGGCGTTACAGGTTTGGTCTTCCTCCCTTTGACCCCTTGACCATATGATGACAGGTATGGGTCCCCATACCTTGAGTGGTGGTGGTTGAGATGAAACCACCACCCTAAGTCCATGGTAATTTTGTGTTTCTTTGGGTGGTTTCAATTGGATGAAACCACCCTTTGACTTGTCCATTTTGACTTATTCATTTGACCGTAATTTGACCAACTCAATTAATTAAATTAGACCCTTACTTAGGTTAATTATTTCCTATTTAATTTAATTCCATTAAATTCTCTTTCTAAGAAATCCACCCATGGTTGACCAAGTCAACCATGGTGGATGGTCTCCACCAACACCTACCCTACCCGCCACTTTACTTGATGAGGTGGAGGTGGGCCCCATTCTGCCATATCATTTAAACCCCATTAATCTTAACTTAGATGATTTAATATAATTTAATCAACTTAATTTACTTTAATCCACCTTAGTCCCCTTAACTTATCCATGGTTGACCAAGTCGACCATGATGGTCGGTCCCACCTTTTCCTTGGTCCACATGCCACCTCACTTGGTGAGGTGGAGGTGGGCCCCACTTGGTTATGCCATCTTAACCATCTCATCATTAATTTAGGTGGTTTAATTCCAATTCAACCCATTTCAATCAATTGGGTCACCATTGGGCCCATGGCCCAATTAAATTATTTTCTACCATTTACCTTAGAGTTTGAATCAATTTTTGATCCATTGGATCCCACATGGTTATCGGGCCCACTTTGACCATTATTGACCCTTTAAATGGATTCTATCCAATCCATGGTCCATTGGACCATACTTGGGCCTTTGCCCCAAAATTTGATCCATTTAACATCCAAAATATCAAAATTCCAATTTTTCCATTATTAAAATAAATAAATGCCATATATACGTTGATTTAAAAATTCGGGCTATTACAGTTTATTCAATTCTTTAAACATTCACACTAAGATTTTAGCCCCTTTACATAAAACTTGATTATCAATGCTAATGCACAATCTATAGAATAAGATAACCAATATGCAAAACGATATGTGTTAAGAAGAATAATTAAACATTAAATACAAACACACAAAGATTAAACACCATAAGACCAATTTAAAGTGGTTCGGTTAGCCAACCTACATCCACTGTTAGGACTCGATCAACCTTGAGCTATCTCCAAAATCCACTAAGTGGGGACTTACACCCTCACAATTAGAGTAGGAATTCCACCTTACTCACTCAATCAACTGGGAATTTCACTCACCATTGTCGAATAGGAATTCCACCTATCCATTCGGTTCTGGAGTACCTCTCCTTAATCCACTTTCGGAACAAAGGTTTTAAAGAAAATTAAAACCAATAAACACTTGCCATTAAAGCTCTTTCTACTGATGTGTGCTTTTTCACGATCCCACCCAATGTGTGCCGACGCTCCTCCTTGTAGCCGCCGTTGAGCAATCACAATCCAAGGTGTCAAGGAAACTGGTTCTATCAAAGGCTTCCTTGTTCATGGTTCTCTCCTTCTCACTTTCTAACCCAATCCTCAGATTGGTTGTTTATGAGCTTTCTTCCTTCCTCTCTATCTCACAACTCAATCCATCTTATTGGTTGTATTTGTTTCCCCTAGTGTAAGCACAAGAGCGAGAGTAATCCTTCTGTTGGCTCTTGTTAAGATCACTGATAAAGATGAGGGTCCAGCTGATCCTTTCGAATGATGCCAACTACTTGCCCTAAAGATTGGGTTATATAGCGAAGGCAACCGAGTGTAGTAACGGTAATGTACCATAAGGTCAGTTGCACCGAGGGGTCGGCGACTAGAAATGTTACCATTACAAACCCGACCGTAGTGCATTAATTGCACTCTCAACGGTAATATTCTTTCTCGGTCGACATGTCGTTGTCACCGATGGGTCGACACTTATGGTACCGAGGGGTCTGTAACACCCCGGATTTTCAAGATATCAATTTACATTAATTTTGTCCATTTAAATTATGAATTAATTGACATGGACCTTAGATGGGTAAGGTGTTGGGCAATGGCCCAATTAAGACCCAATGTACATGTTATAAGGTTCAATTTAAAATAAATGGGTAAGATGTGTTTAATGGGGTCAAAGTTGTTATTTGGGTCAAAATGTCCAAAAGGGACCCAATGGGTCATGGTTGACTTGGTTGACCACCAAGTGAGTCCAAGCTTAACTTGGTTGGGGCTGATTTGAGGTGGAAATGGAATCAAATGGTTGAGTTGAATTAAATGTTTGAGTTGAATTAATTGGATGAGTTGAGTTAAGTGAGTTAAATAAATTTGAATTAAATTTATTTGAGAAGTGAGTTGGATGGAAAGGTCTTGGGGGTTACATATTTTCAAATTCAACAATGGGTACACGTTGGATGCATGGGAGGTTTATCTCATGCATGATGACACTCCAAGATGAATAATGATTGGGAGGTGGCGTTTTTGTGGGAGTTACACAAGGGGTTCACAGTTGGAGGGGGGAGTTTCATCTCATGGATGAAACCCCCAAATGGGAACTAAATGGAGAGGTGAGGAGGTTCTTATTTCAAAATTCAAATCAAGATGGAACACCAAAAGGAGGGGGACGGTCTAATTTGCTACACAAGCCAAGAAAGCAAACCGTTGGGCACAAGGAGTTTCATCCATGGATGAAACTCCCACATGGGGAATTAAAGGGAGAAGTGGCAGTTACACAAGGCAAGCTAAGGCTTTACCGTTGGAGCCTTTGGGAGTTTCATCTCATGGATGAAACCCCCAAGTGGAGTATTAGTGAGGGAGGTAAAGGTAATGGGAGTTACACAAATGCCTTCACCAAAGCCATCACTTTGGCCGACCATCTCATTTGGAACAAAACAATTGGATATTCATCTCATACTCTCCCTCTCCCTCTTGGCTGTTCTTCTCTCCCTCAAAAATCATCTTTTGGCCGATCACTTCTCAAGACCAAAAGACTTAGAAAAGTGTTGATCTCAAGATATTATGCAAGGCTAAATTCTATCTCTCTCTCTCAAACTTATACCCCTCTTGGCTGAATCACTTTTGGAGGTTTTATATTGATTAAGCTCACACTCGGCCAAAGGAACAAGAAAGAAGGAAGAATAGGCTAAGGAAAGGATCGGAAGAACAAGTAGGAGGGAAAGAACCGGACGAGTCGTGGAATTAGTAAGTGCTCAATAAACTCTTATTAAGTAAGATGGTCAAGGAAACATGATCCGGCCATTGCATGGCCAAACCCTAAAGGGGATATACAAGAACCATTAAGAATTAAAAAAAAAAAAGGGTTGATTAGGTTCAACCATGATGTATGGCCGAACCCATCAAAGGTTAAGATCATGGCTATTGGATTTAAAAGAGGAGATAAGGAACCATAGGGTTCGGCCATGATGTATGGCCGAACCCCATGGAAGAAAAATGAAGGGATATATGATATGTTTAATGGAAGGTTATCATAGATTTTTAAAGGGACTAAATGGAGGTATGAATGGGAAACATCAAAAGATCAAACCATATTTGTATGTTACATTTTGAAGGAAAATAAGGAACCATAGGGTTCGGCCATGTTGTATGGCCGAACCCCATGGAAGGTTATTGATGTTTTTAAAAGGTTTAAAATGAATGTAATGTGATGGACTTGGATGCATTTTGATTATCAAAAAGAATGGAAAAGAGGAGCACCAAAACCAAAGGGTGAGGTTTGGCCATGGTGTATGGCCGAACCCCACCAAGTGCTATGTATGGTTATCAAGTTATGGAATGAAGACATTTGTTAGGGAATTGTTATGGTTGTATGTCATGATTAGTGGACCATTTATGGATTTATGTTTATGGGTCAATTATGGACCTAGATATGTAAAAATGATAGGAGAGTTTAGTCATAGAAAGAATAATGGCAAAAAGGTAAATAGAGTTAAAATTGAAGGACCATGGGTTCGGCCACGGTGCATGGCCGAACCCCATGGGTGGTGGTATTAGATATGGATTTGTACAAGTGGCTCAGATGTATGAATGAATCATGGAAATGAAAGACCATGGGTTCGGCCGTGGTATATGGCCGAACCCCATGGGGAATGTTTTGTGGATTCAAGGTGTTATTCATGTTAAATGATTAACTTAAATATGTTTGGACTAATGAATCAAAGAATGCATGACCTTGGACCCACATCGATTAGAATGGTCAAGGATCAAAAAGAGGGACCAAAACCAAGTGAGTGAGGTTTGCCCATGTTGTATGGCCGAACCCCACTAAGGTGGATTTTGGTGGACTAAGGGTTATGTAATAAATAAAGCAAGGGTTAAAATCAAAGTAAGTGAGGCTCGGCCATGGTGTATGGCCGAACCCCACAAGGGTGTGTTTACGGATTTAGACCAAATAGTAAAACGAATGGAATATGGATTGACTTGTTGATATGTAACAAGGTGGCGGGACCACACAAATGGTGCGCGATCTTGAGCGGTGACCGGTTTAAGAAGCAAGGGCATTTTAGGGGTCTTGGTAGGATTCCACCATTGGAACATGGTTATGTAATATGTTTTTATATTTATTTTGATGATTAACGTTGTAAATATATTATATTTCAAATGTGGAGTTTTTAATGCTATGGTTATTTATATTATATAGCATATCGACATGTACATCTCATGTATGGCATGGGAGGGAAGTTTGTAACTGGAGGCCACGCTCCGTCGGGGCGTCCGTAAGGCAATCGTGGGGAGACCTTGATGTGTATAATCCCATCAAGAAGAATCCGGAGGCCACACTCCGTCGGGACGTCCGAAAGACCACTGTGGGGATACCTTGATGAGGAGAATTCCATCAAGAGGTCACAAGTATTGTGATGGGTGGGACTCATTGCATAAGTCATATGGAATGGCATGATTTCATATGGTTTTGAGTATATGATATTATATATGATTTTGTTACTAACCCATGTGTTAGCCCTATTTAGAATTCCTACTAGGCGCGTTGTTCTAACGCCCTACTTCTACCCTAGTGAATGACACAGGAAAGGAAGAGATCGATGATCGTGAAAGAAGCCAAGTGTAGGAGCTTGGATATGTGATTGGATGTCTTTTATTATATGAATTTGTAATTTGAATAGTTTGACGTCGGCATGTAATAACTTAGATAATTCTGCTATGGTTTGGAATGGTTGTTTGGATGTTTAAGTTAAAGTAATTTTGGTTAAGTGACTAAGTACTTTGCTATCTAAAATGGAGTAGTCTTAGGTTATATTAAAATCTGCAGTTAGTTATGTTACATTCTGCAAAGATTATAAACTTAATACGTGTGAACCATCTCAGTGGACTTAGTCCACGCACACATATGGTTGGCCAGTTAAGGGTCGGGCTTTAGAAGCTCGGACTTAGCTCGCGTCGTGACGTCTCGCTCTCTATCACTCCTGATTATTTTTTAAAAAAATAGACTCTGATTTTCATAAAGTAAGTGAAAAAGGGTGGGTTGTTACAGTTGGTATCATAGCGAAATGGGAAGATTGAATCTTTCGAAGTAAGATTAAGACGGTTTCATGTCTCACTAACAGATAAGAATCCCAACTGACCGACTCTTAGGAGTCCGCTGCATGGAGGCCAGATTAATTTACTTTGTTAGACTCAGACTGAACATTCAACCTGAGAACAACAATGAATGATAGCAAATGAAGTACATTCAAAATAATTGGATATACCAAACATAGCAAATTAGGATATATTTCCTCGATATCCCCAAAATTGAGAAAGGAACAATAGATACTTAGGAAATTTCCCCGAAAACAAAAAAAAACCAAGAGTACTTGTTTGGAAATCTTCCCAAAATTGTGAAAACACAAACTGTACGAGGAAACTAAGTCAATAATGTTTTCATGAGTTAGGAAAAATGGCTCTAAAGAGAAAGACCCGACAGAACCAGAAAGGGAAAGAAAAAGTGATACAAAACTCTCAACATGAAAAGAAGGCAGAAAAATTGCAACATGAAGAGGAGGAACGACACTCACAGCACGAAGAGGAAAAGCAACCATCTCAACATGAGGAACAACCATCCCACCAAGAGGATGAGGGGCAGAGCAGCGTGAATATACTAGTAGTGCCTCCTGAACTACAAAACTTAGTTTAAGCAGTAGTTATTTCTGTTCTCCAACAACATCTGAATGGAAGTGGAAGCACTAGTGACGCCAATGACCGGAGCATGGTCAGGGATTTCCAGCAACAACGTCCTCCCTACTTCAAAGGAAAGGAAGGGGCTGTCGGAGAGGAAAACTGGCTAAAGAAGATCACTCAGATCTTGACTCTACTCAAGATCTCGAGTCATGCTAACAGGATTTTGCTGGCTACATCACAACTGATCGATGATGCCGGTAAATGGTGGGAGATTATAGAAAAACAACAACCACTTGTGCCAGAAAGGGAAAGGACTACAATGACTTGGAAGCAATTCTCAGCTACTTTTCTGGATCATTATTTTCCTGAGGAGGAGAAGGAGCACCAGACTCAAACCTTTCTATCTTTGGTAAAAAGTACCATGACGGTGGCAGAGTACCACCAGGAGTTTCTCAGTTTGTCTTGCTATGCATTTTACATGGTGGATACGGAGTACCGAAGGGCTCACAAGTTTGAGCGGGGCCTTCGACCAAGCATTAGACCAAAGGTAACCATCTTCAAGGCATCAACATTGGCAGAGGTGGTCAGCAAGGCCACTATAGCAGAGCAAGAGATGGCTGAGTTCGTGTATTTTGACAACCGCCGAGCTCAGAGTGGGAGAGGTACATTTCAGCCCAACAAGAATTTTCGACCGAACTTTAGCAGGCCCTCACCATCCACTGGGTCAACAGGGGGCTTTCACCCCAATCATCCCGCCCCATCAGCATCAGTTACTCAGGTTTCCCCGGGGGGGGGACAATTGCTTCCATTGTGACTAGCCTGGTCACTTCAAGAGGGATTGCCCACAGCTCAGCAAACCCTCTTATTCCAGAGGTTTATTTCACCCACCAGCTAGGCCAGCTAATTCACGAAGAGGCAGGACACATAATCAGGCGGGACGGGCGCCTAACCCTACTGGATTTGGACGGTTATTTACTCTAGCTCCTCCAGCAACAATGGATCACTCCGTGATTCAAGGTATGGATCTAGTCAGTAGTTCCTACGCCTTTGCACTATTTGATTCTAGAGCTTCACACTCCTTCATATCTACTGCATTCATAACTGCTACTGGTACATTACTTCAAAAACTGTCCACATCACTCACAATATTATCCCCTGTTGGAGACACGTCATTGGGACTTATATGTACCACAGTGAATACTAAACTCACGGGACTCAGATTTGAGTTCAATTATTTGGTACTCGATATGACTGAGTACGATATTATCTATGGTATGGACTGGTTGGCTAGCTTTCAGGCCAACATTGACTGCTATCGCCGCAGGGTGACATTTTGGTCACCCGAGGGAAAGCATCATGTGGTGCGAACTGACAAACAAAGCATACTGCATGAAGGGTTGAATCATCTGGTATTGAACAGTATCAGAATCAACAAGGCACCGGTGGCTGAACTTCCAACAATAGTGAAAGAATATGCGAATGTTTTCCCAAAAAAACTCCCTGGCTTGCCGCCCATGAGGGAGATCAATTTTGAAATCAAGTTGTACCCTGGCACTTCTGTAATAGCCTGAATTCTTAAATCAATATATATATATATGGCATTTATTATTTCAATAATGGAAAAATGGGAATTTTGATGTCATGGATGTTAAATGGATCAAAATTTGGATAAAGGCCCAAGTATGGTCCAATGGACCATGGATTGGATGGGATCCATCTAAAGGATCAATAATGGTCAAAGTGGGCCCAATAACCATGTGGGACCCAATGGATCAAAAATTTATTCAAACTCTAAGGTAAATGGTAGAAAATAGTTTAATTGGGCCATGGGCCCAATGGTAACTCAATTAATTAGATTTAAAACACCACCCCCCCCCCCCCCCCCCCCCCCCCCAAGTTAATAATGAGATGATTAAGCTAGCATAACCAAGTGGGGTCCACCTCCACCTCATCAAGTGAGGTGGCATGTGGACCAAGGAAAAGGTGGGGCCGACCATCATGGTTGACTTGGTCAACCATGGATGGGTCAAAGGGCATTAAGGAGGACCAAAGTAAATAAAGTTAATTTAATTAATATAAATCACCTAAGTTTAATCTTGATTAGGCCAAGGGGCATAATCAAGTGGGACCCACCTCCACCTCATCAAGTGAGGTGGCGGTTGGCTAAGGAATGGGTGGATTCATGAAGGAATTAAAGGGAAATAAATAGAGATAAAATTATGAAATTAAAGGGGGCTAAGATAAGTAACAAATTAAATAATTAAGTGAGTCAAGAGGGGAGTGAATCACATAGGAAAAAGGGGTGATTCAAGATGATTTTCATTTTATTTGACTCACCAAACTCGTTGGAATGGGTGGTGGTTCAACCCCATTCCAACCACCCCCACTAAGGGGACAATGGCCCTAAGATTGGGGGCATGCAAGGCCATACCCCCCTTCATGAGTGTTGATTGATGGAGTCAAGACCTAGAGTACATGGGAGATGGCCTCCCATCTCATTTCTCTCATCTCTCTCTATCTCTCCATCTCTTCCAAAAACGTCCTCCCCTCTCTTCCAAAGAAAACACCAAAGAGAAAGAGACTTAGAAGGAAAGAAGAGAACCCAAGCTTGGCCGACCATACTCCCAAGACCCAAGCTTGAGATATTTTCTCCATCCCCGCCTTCTATCTCTCCCTCAAAATCTAACGCTACCATTAGCCGAACCAAAACCTTGGTGACCCTACCTTGATCAAGCTCACCGTTGGCCGAGTATCAAGAAGAAAGAAGAAGGAGAAAAGCTAAGGAACAAGAGGAGCAAGAGACAACCGGGAGAACCACGGAGTAGTAAGTATCTCCAAACAAGATGTTCTGTTTCCTTTAAGGAAAACCATGAAGGAAAGGTGTACAAAATGTGCAAGGGAAAAGACGGACAAAATAGTCAGTCGAGTGAACTGATAATGGACGAATCAGAAACGAGTTTCTGGGAGTTTCAGCCGACTGAATAAGGAATTCAGTTGACTAAACTAATGGTGGCTGATAATAGAAAGAGTTTCTGGGAGTTTTAACCGACTGAATCTGATGATTCAGTCGACTGAACACAAACGTCTCGGACAAGGAAAGGGTTCTGGAAGTTTCAGCCGACTGAATATACGATTCAGTCGACTGAATGGATGCTTGTTGAACACGTAAATGGTTAGTTGGTAGTTCAGCCGACTGAATCTATGATTCAGTCGATTGAAAATAAACTGGCAGAACAAACAGATAATCTGATACCAAGTCAGCTGACTGAATCTGTGATTCAGTCGACTGAAATGGGTACGAACCATATTTCAGCAGACTGAAAGTGTATTTCAGTGACTAAAACTGAACTGGCGACACAAACAGACAATCTGATTCAAAGTCAGCCGACTGAATCTGTGATTCAGTCGACTGAACTCCTGATTCAGTCGACTGAACCCCTAATTCAGTCGACTGAATTGAGATATACAGTTTGGAGTATTTTCAGAGGTCACTGTTAATCCGGTAGTATAAATGGGGGTTATGTTTAAATTAAAGGGACGAATTTTAATGATCCTACGACATGATTGGTGAGTCATTAATGGACCTAAGTGTATGGATCAGTTATGGATTGAATTATGTATGTGTTTTAATCAATGGAAAAGGAGGCTAAGTTAAGGGCTGATTTATGATAATCTTGTAACATGGTTAAAGAGCATTAATGAACCTAGGTTTATGATCAGTTAGAGACTTAATCATGGATAAGATACAGTAACTTGGAAAAATGTATAATAAGGTATCGAGACATTGCAAACGGTACGCGATCGGTGACCGAAATTATCGGACGAAAACGGAAAGGGACGTTATCGGTATTCGGTAGGATTCCTACCTTTTTGTAAGCCGTGGATTATATTTATGTGATGGTTTTCGTATTTTATTCCAGTAATTATATGGTTTGTTTTATGGATTATATTTTAATGCGATGGATTATATTTTTAAGGCTATGGTTTATTTATTCCAATGCTATGGATTTTATATTAGTGATATGAATTATATGTATACTACATAGCATAATGCACGTACATCTCATGCATGGCATGGGCGGGAAAATAAAGGAACCGGAGTCCATGCTCCGTCGGGGCGACCGAGAACAGACATGGGGATAGCTTATTGTGCTATAACCGAAGTCCATGCTCCGTCGGGGCGACCGAGAACAGACATGGGGATAGCTTATTGTGCTATAACCGGAGTCCATGCTCCTTCGGGGCGACCGAGAACAGACATGGGGATAGCTAGTTGTGCTATAACCGGAGTCCATACTCCGTCGGGGCGACCGAGAAGCAAACATGGGGACACCTTGACGAGGATTTGCCGTCAAGGGGCATATGCATTTATGATGATGTGGATGATGGGTGGGACACATGACATAGGGACCCATGGCATGGCATTCATCATATGTTTTATTATATTGCTACCAGTATGCTTGTTATCACTAATCCATGTGCTAGCCCTACCCGGAGTCCTACTGGGCGCATTGTCTAACGCCCTACTTCTACCCTAGTTGATGATGCAGGAGACGGAGGAAATGGTGGACGCAACGGGAGCCAAGCTTAGAAGCTTGGGAAAGCGGCTACTTTGTTTATCAAAGTTTTATTTTGGAAAAGTTGTAATTTAAGTAGCTTAGCTTGTCGAATTGTAATAATTTTGGATTTCTTACTATGGTCTGGATTATATTCTGTACGTTATCATTTTGAGACATAATTATGGACATTGGGGTATCTTAGTAGTTTAATGATGTATCTTCCCTTCTATCTAAAACCGGTAGGATAGTATCTATTATAATGTTCCGCATGTAATTACATTCCACGAGCTTACTTCCTACGCGTGAACCGTACTCGTGGACTTTGTTCCGCGCATGCATGGGGTTGGCCAGTTAAGGGCCGAGCTTTAGAAGCTTGGACTTAACTCGCGTCGTGACGTCCACGCCTGTTGTCACTTTTATTTAATTCAAAAAAAAAAAATAGACTTTGATTTCGGTGAAAATGGGGCGGGTGTTACAGTTGGTATCAGAGCAAAAATCGAAAGAATGAATCTCTCGAAGTATGATTAAGACGGTTTCACGTCTCACTGACGGATAAGAATCCCAACTGACTGACTCTTCGGAGTCGCTGCACGGGGGCCGGGTTAATCTACTTCGATTGACTCAATCTGAAACATTCAATCTGAGAGCCACATCTGATAGCAAGGGAAGTACAATCATTATAACATTAATGGGATTATCAAACGTAGGAAAATTTTCCCCGATTTCATCAAATGGAACAAGACATGGATACTTAGGAAATTTTCCCCAAAGACAAAGTATGCATATTTGGCAACCTTCCCCCAAAATGAGAGACAATACTTAATACTTAGAAAAAGAAAAATTCTTTCCCCAAAACATGAACACCAACATTATGAAGGAACTAAGTCGATAAATGTTTTCAATGACTTAGGAAATGCCGCCAAGAAGAAGAACTCGTAAAAACCCACGGGTAGAAGAGGAGGTACCACCACCTCATCAAGAGGAAGTACACTCACCGCATCAAGAGGGGGCACAACCACCTCATCCAGCCGAGGGACAGAATAGTATAAACATACAAGGTGTACCACCCGGGCTAAGAGACGTGGTTCAAGCGGCAATCGCTTCTGCTCTTCAACAACACTCAAGCGGAAATGCGACCGCCAGTGACTCCAGTAAACGAAAGATGGTCAAGGATTTTCAACAACAGCACCCTCCCTACTTCAGGGGAACGGAAGGGGCTGTCGGAGTGAAGCATTGGTTAAAAAGGATCACTCAGATCTTTAATCTGCTCCAAATTTCCAATCCTGCTGATAAAATCTTACTGGCCACTTCCCAACTGATCGAGGATGCCAGTAGTTGGTGGGAAATTGTGGAAAAGCAACAAGCACTGGTGCTAGAAGGGGACAGGACGATCATGACATGGGAGTGGTTCTCAGCCACCTTCCTAGAACAATATTTTCTAGAGGTGGAAAGAGAGAGCCAGACTCAACCCTTCCTCTCATTGATACAAGGCAGCATGACGGTGGCAGAGTAGCACAGAGAATTCCTTAAGCTGTCCGTCTATGGATACGGAGCACCGAAGGGCCCGTAAGTTTGAACGGGACCTTCGACCAAACATCAAAGCCAGGGTAACAATATTCAAGGAACCTACATTTGCAGGGGTGGTCAGCAGGGCCACCATAGCAGAGAGGGAGTTGAATGAAATATTGCGGTTTGACAACCACAGAGGGCAAAGTGGGCGGGGTGCATTTCAACCCAACAAGAAGTTCCGCCCGAATTCTAGCAGACCCTCACTCTCCACAGGATCTACGGGGGGCTTCCTCCCCAATCAGTCCTCCCCATCAGCATCAGTCACACAGGTTCCTCGGGGTGGGAACACATGTTATCAGTGTGGCCAGCAGGGCCACTTCAAGAGAGAGTGTCCCCAGATCAGCCGACCCTCCAATTCCAGGGGTACCTTCCACCTTCCGGCTAGACCAACTCAGTCGCGAGGAGGTAGAACGTACAACCAGGCAGGACTGGAGCCAAACCCTACCGGATCTGGACGACTTTTCACCATACCGACTCCAGTAACGGTGGATCGCTTGGTGATGCAAGGTATGGTTGTAGTTGGTAGTTCCTATGCTGTTACATTATTTGACTCTGGAGCTTCACATTCATTTATATCTGCTGCATTCATATCTGCTACGGGCACATTAGTACAAAACCTGTCCACATCACTCACCATTGTATCCCCCGTCGGAGACACATCATTAGGACTCATATGTACGGCATTGAACACTGAACTCGCGGGATTCAGATTCGAGTTCAACTACTTAGTAATTGATATGGCCGAATACGATATTATATTTGGCATGGACTGGTTGACTACATATCAGGCCCATATTGATTGCCACCTTCGTAGGGTGATATTTTGGTCACCCGAGGGAAAGCGGTACGTAGTACACGCTGACAGACAAGGCATTCCTAGAAGATTGCAAGAAGAACTGAACCATCTTGCCCTGAACAACCTCATATTAGATAGGGCACCAATAACTGAACTTCCGACGGTAGTAGCAGATTATACCGAGGTATTCCCAACAGAGCTCCCTGGTTTATCACCCAAGAGGGAGATAGACTTTGAGATCAAGTTATACCCCGGCGCCGCTCTAGTATCATTACCCCATTATAGAATGGCACCAGCTGAGATGACCGAGTTGAAGAAACAGATTGATGAATTGCTCAGATTGTGTTTTATTTGGAACAACACATCCGCATGGGGAGCCCCAGTGTTATTTGTGAAGAAGAAGGACAGTACCCTTCGAATGTGTGTGGATTATAGGAACTTGAACCAGCTGACTGCCAGGAATAAGTACCCCCTACCCCGAATTGACGATCTATTTGATCAACTTAGGGGCTCCTCTCACTTCTCCAAGATTGATCTAATGTCCGGATACCATCAAATTCGGGTTAGGGAGGAAGACATAGAAAAGAAAGCCTTTAGGACACAGTATGGCTTATATGAATATGTGGTCATGCCGTTTGGACTTACTGTAACGCCCCGCCCTCTCCGAGAATTTCAGAGTCTATTTTTTTTTTTTAAATTATAATAAAACCTCAGAAAAGAGAGCGGGGGGCGTCACGACGAGAGTTAAGTTCAGACTACCCAAGTCTGAACCTTAACTGGCCACCCATGTGTACATGGACTAGACCATGATAATGAACACACATGGAACTAACATTAACATGCGGAATAACCTAGATTAATTGCGGAATAGAAAGACGAGATAGCAAGTAATAGTCTTAAACATTATTTATTACAGATCAACCATCCAAATGTTATCAACCTAATCAAACCATAGCAAGTAGTGAATTATTACATGTCCCACAAAAGTATTCAAAAGACAGTAATATAAAGTAGTTCAGTCCTTCATTCAAGCACTTAGGCTTGGCTCCCCTCCCGGTCAACGACCTTTCCTTTCCCTTTACTTGTACCTGCAATCTCCTCTGAGGATAGAATTAGGGCGTTAGATCAACGCGCCCAGTAGGTTCCCGAATCAGGGCTACCACATGTTAGCATATAAAACATGCATATACATATCATAATACATGATCATCAAAACAGATAAAACAATGCTATGATGTATGCACATGCAATGAGCATCCCCCATCATGTACATTCATAGCCATCACTTGACGTGCCTTGCACCGTCAAGGTAAATTACAATACAACTTCCATCTCTTCATCATTGACTGATTCATATCACGTATTAGTCCTCCTGGCGGGACTCTCATCGCCTAAGGAGACCAATGTGACTATGATCATCATGTTACTCCTCCTGGCGTGACTTGCACCACCGAGGCAGGACGTAACTTATAACTTGAAACACTGTAGAACCTCACTCATAATCCCATGTCTATGCATGAGATGCCAATGCCTGTATGCCATTTGTTAATGCATAATATATCATTTGAAACACATATATTAAAACAAGAATCTCATAAGAAAACTGGGTAAAAACTGTGGTTACAAGTAGGTAGGAAACCTACTGAAGATTCACTTCAGTACTTGATCTTTCTTTCGCATCACCCAGTCACGACTCGCATGCCATTCAACTTCCGGTACCTTGTCCATATAACAATCAATAAATCATACTATCACTTACTTGTTCATTCATATCTAAGACCCAACCACATCATGTGAGTCCTTTGATCAATCCCTTCGTTTGACTTGCATTCACAGATTTGCCATTGGTATAACCAATGTCTAATCTTGCTCATAATCAAAGTTCATAAAAGTAATCTACCTTAGTGGCTGGTTATTTACTTATCACTAAGTCCAAAGATAAATCCATATGTTTACTTAATCCAACTCATACAACCAAGTCATAATCTCCAACAAAACAATCTATGGGGTTCGGCCATTCATATAGCCGAACCCTATGATCCTCCTACACAATGATCCCATCATTTGTTTACAAGTTAGGCTCTACCATTTAGCAATATAAACTACAAGGTTCAGCCATCCCATGGCCAACCCAAAACAGCAAGCTTATTTCATTTAACATACATAGGAAAACCCATAAATCTTGGGCCATTCATCCCAAAACTAGCCCCATGGGGTTCGGCCATGCACATGGCTGAACCCAATGGTTCTCTTGATCTGATTAATCCCTCAACTTCCCATGATTATTTATGATTTAACATGTTAACCCAACCATGAGTGCATGGCTGAACCCAATGGTTCTCTTGATCTGATTAATCCCTCAACTTCCCATGATTATTTATGATTTAACATGTTAACCCAACCATGAATTACACATGGTTCAGCCGCATAAACATCAACCAAAACAGTAAATTAACCTCACCAAATCATACCAATTACTTACATGGGGTTCGGCCATTCGAGGTGGCCGAACCCAATGTCCAAGTTTTGGTCTTTCATACATGCTTTAGGTGTTATTTAACCATGAAATATCAGTATTATATTGCTGCCTTTAAACCACTTAAAAACCATCTAATTAAATTCATCCAAACAGTCCATAAAGTACATGGTTTCCATGTTTCACAACATGAAAACCAACAATACTTTGCATGGGGTTCGGCCCTCCATGGTGGCCGAACCCAATGATTTCTTTCACTATTTTTAAACTTCCAATCTTCATGTAATAAACAACATATTATTACCAAGTTCAACCCTTTAGAAATTCATCTAAAAACCAACACAATTTCATAGGGTTCGGCCATGCTCATTGGCCGAACACTATGACCTTTGGTTTTTGAAACATTTACTCATTCACCTTGGGTCTGAACCAACATCCAAATCCATGTTTTAACCTTCTTTAAACATGCATTTTAAATCTATTACAACCATCTAACATCAGTCCTAACTTATATGGTTTTAACTTCTAAAAAACATCAAAACTAACCACTTGTTTCCATGGGGTTCGGCCATGCTAAGTGGCCGAACCCAATGGTCCATTTCCATCTTTTAATCCACTGATTTTAGACCATATAAACTTCAGTCCCTATGTCATTCAAATCCATGTTTTTTAACCATTCTAAAACATGTATTTAAATCTTAAATGAAAACCCAAAAACAGTCCACAAAATCCATGGTTTTCATGTTTCAAAACATGAAAACCAAGCCATCTCTTACATGGGGTTCGGCCCTTCATGGTGGCCAAACCTAATGGTTATTTTTACTATTTTAAATCCTCCATAATCAATGGTTAAACACTGGTGTATTCGCCCATGATTATGGCCCAATCCACACCCCATTTGTTCCATGTTTTTCAACAAAACTCAATAGAAATACTTACCAAATTCCAAGCTTTTCTTATGCCTTTGCTCCTTGCCTTCTTCCCTCTTGTTTCCTTCCTTCTTTCTTCTTTTGTCTCAGCTGGTTTATGCTTGATCTACTGGTGAAACACTAGCAGCTGGTTCAGCCAAGAAGATGATGTTCTTGAGAGGGGGAGAGATGAGGATTTCCAAGAATTTTGGCAATGTAATTCGGCCAAATGAGTGGTCTAATCCTTTTGTTAAATCAGCCAAACCTCACTCCTTAATTCTCATAATTTCTTGTCAAAAACGAGGAGATTCTGGGTGCCATCCAAAGCACCCCTTGATACCAACCATTGCAACCGTTCACTTCAGCCCATGCAATCACAACTCAATCCCATGTATTCTCATTTAACATTAACCATGGAAATCACCAAAACAAGTCCCCATCGTGTGGGACTTGTTTTGGTTGGTTTAAGACCAGCCAACCTCTTCAAATTCCCTCTCAACTCACTGATTTTACAGTCCCCTGGATTTCCATTTTGACTCACCCAACTCAAGATATTTTTATTCCAACCCAACTCATCACATTTAATGCATTTCATTTAATGCACATGAGTTGACTCATAACTTGATTTAATTCCAACTCACTTCAGTCCCACTCACTGATTTGACTTGTGTTTTATCTCCCTTGAGGGTCCACATGGTCAACCATAGTCAACTCGACCCGTTGGGTCCACTTTTAGCTCCTTGACCCGTTTTTGACTCCATGACCCAAATATGGAATTTTGGTCATTTGTAAATGGTTTTCACATATGGATCAGGCCTACCCATTTTTTCTCCACTTGATTTCCAATCAAATCAACTTAACCCCATTTAATTTAAGTTCACAAAACGGTCAAATAATCCAGTAAGGCCCGATGGGTCCCATTTGGGCCCTTTGACCCATTTAGCCATTTTTTACCCAATTGATGTACATTACCCATCAAATCAAACTTGACATTCATAATGTGCTCATATGATCTTAATTTGAGCAATGGGCCCCAACATTTCCTTACTTAGCATCACAAAATAATTAATTTAACACATCAGGGGCATTTTCGTAATTATCCACTTCATTGAGAAATTACCCATCCAATCAAACTTGAAAATCATAATGTGCTCATATGATCTTAATTTGAGCAATGGGCCCCACCATTTCCTTATTTACAATCATATTTATTGAATTCACCAATCCAGGGGCATTTTCGTAATTATTCCAATCATTGAGAATTCTTTGACCCAATTAACTATTTTGACCCAATTTGATGTACATTACCTATCCATTATAATTTGACCCTTATAATATGTTCATAGGATCTTAGTTTGAGCAATAAGCCCCACTATTTTCTCATTTAACATCATAACTATTAAATTCACCAAATCCAGGGGCATTTTCGTAATTATCCATTTCATTGAGAAATTGGGGTGTTACACTTACAACCGCACCATGAATAGGATATTCTGTCCTCACTTCAGTTTGTGATTGTATTCATTGATGATATTCTGATCTACTCCAAAAGTCAGAAAGAACATGCCGAACATCTGCGGATAGTCTTAGACACCTTGAGGAGGAACCAATTGTATGCCAAGGCCAGTTAGTGTGAATTCTGGCTATCTGAGGTCAACTTCTTGGGGCACATTATATCAAAGGAAGGTATAGCTTTGGACCCGGCTAAAGTGGTGGCAGTGAAGGAGTGGAAAGCGCCGACGAATGTAACCGAAATCCGCACTTTTCTGGGATTAGCCGGTTACTACCGGAAATTCATCATGGATTTTTCCAAGATTGCAGTTCCACTTACCCGACTCACTCAGAAAGGAGTCAAATTTCAGTGGTCAGATCTATGCAACCAGAGATTTGAGGAAGTAAAGGAGAGGCTTACTACCGCTCCTATTTTGATCTTGCCGGAAAGAGGCAGAAACTATGAAGTGTACTGTGATGCCTCCGGTGAGGGACTGGGGTGTACACTTAGTCAAGGTAATCGTGCAGTGGCGTACGGACCAAGACAGTTGAAAATTCATGAACGCCATTATCCCACACATGATCTAGAACTAGCAGTAGTGGTCTTCGCTCTCAAAAGCTGGAGACACTACCTCTATGGTGAAAAGTTTGAGGTGTTCTCGGATCACAAGAGTCTGAAATACTTATTTGATCAGAAAGAACTCAACATGAGACAGCGCAGATGGATGGAATATTTGGCGGATTATGAGTTCGCATGGGGTTGGCCAGTTAAGGGCAGGGCTTTAGAAGCTCGGACTTAACTCGCGCTGTGACGTCCGCGCCTGTTGTCACTTTTATTTAATTCGAAAAAAAAAATGGACTCTGATTTCGGTGAAAATGGGGCGGGCGTTACAACTTCACTCGTGTCATTACCACATTATTGGATGGCACCAGCAGAGATGTCCGAGCTAAAGAAACAGATTGATGAATTGCTTAGACTGGGTTGCATCCGGAACAACACATTATCTTGGGGAGCTCCGGTGTTGTTTGTGAAGAAGAAGGACGATTCACTTCGAATGTGTGTGGATTACCGGAAACTAAACCAGCAAACTGTCAGGAACAAATATCCCATACCAGGATCGATGATCTATTCGATCAACTGAGGGGTTCCAGCCACTTTTCGAAGATTGATCTTATGTCCAATTATCATCAAATCCGGGTTAAGGAGTTGGACATAGAGAAGACAGCCTTCAAGACGCGGTATGGACTATATGAGTTTGTAGTCATGCCGTTTCGACTCACCAATGCACCGGCTATGTTCATGGATCTAATGAACAAGATCTTCCATCCTTACTTGGACCAGTTCGTGATTGTATTTATTGATAATATTCTGATCTATTCCAAAAGTTAGGAGGAACATGCTGAGCATCTACGGATAGTCCTGGATACCTTGAGAAAGAACAAATTATATGCTAAAGCTAGTAAGTGTGAATTCTAGCAACCCAAGATTAACTTCTTGGGGCATGTTATATCAGAAGAAGGTATAGCCGTGGATCCGGCTAAGGTGACGGCAGTGAGTGAATGGAAAGCACCAAAGAATGTAACTGAGATCCGCAGCATCTTGAGGCTAGCTGGTTATTACAGGAAGTTTATCATGGACTTCTCCAAAATTGCATCTCCATTGACTCGACTCACTTAGAAAGGAGTCAAATATGAGTGGCCAGATCTGTGCAACCAAAGATTTGAGGAGCTGAAAGAGAGACTTACAATTGATCCTATTTTAATTTTGCCAGAAAGGGGCAAAGGTTATGAAGTACAATACGATACTTCAGGAGAAGGACTCGTGTGTGTCCTCAATCAAACTCATCGTGTGGTGGCTTATGGATCAGGACAGTTAAAAATTCAGGAACGCCTTTATCCCACGCATGATCTGGAACTGGCTGCAGTGGTCTTCGCTCTCAAAAGCTTGAGATGTAACACCCCGATTTCTCAATGAAATGGATAATTACGAAAATGCCCCTGGATTTGGTGAATGTAATAATTATGATGTTAAATGAGAAAATAGTGGGGTCCATTGCTCAAATTAAGATCATATGAGCACATTATGATTGTCAAGTTTGATTGGATGGGCAATTTCTCAATGAAGTGGATAATTACGAAAATGCCCCTGATGTATTAAATTAATTATTTTGTGATGTTAAGTAAGGAAATGGTGGGGCCCATTGCTCAAATTAAGATCATATGAGCACATTATGAACGTTAAGTGTGATTGGTTGGGCAATTTACATCAATTGGGTCAAAAATGGCTAAATGGGTCAATGGGCCCAAATGGGGCCCATCGGGTCAAAATGGATGATTTGACCGTTTTGTGAACTTAAATTAAATGGGGTTAGGCTTATTTGATTGGAAATCAAGTAGAGAAGAAATGGGTAGGCTTGATCCATATGTGAAAACCATTTACAAATGACCAAAATACCATAATTGGGTCATGGAGACAAAAACGGGTCAAGGAGCTAAAAGTGGACCCAACGGGTCGAGTTGACTATTGTTGACCGTGTGAACCCTCAAGGGAGCTCAAACACGAGTCAAATCAGTTGAGTGGGACTGAGGTGAGTTGGAATTAAATCAAAAGGTGAGTTAACTCATGTGCATTAAATGAAATGCATTAAATGTGATGAGTTGGGTTGGAATAAAAAATACCTTGAGTTGAGTGAGTCAAAATGGAAACTCAAGGGCCTGTAAATTCAGTGAGTCCAAGGGGAATTGGAAGAGTTTAGCTGGTCTCAAACCAACCAAAACAAGTCCCACACGTTGGGGACTTGTTTTGGTGAGTTCCATGGTAAATATTAAATATAAGTGCATGGGTTTGAGGTGGGTTGCTTGGGGATTTGAATGGCTGCATTGGTAGCTGCCAAGGGGTGCCTTGGATGGCACCCAATGCCCACCGTTTTGAGCAAGAAGTTATGAGGGAATTGAGAGGTTTTTGGGGCTGAACTACAAAAAACAATAAACACCCATGGTTGGCCGTTTTTGTCAAAGGAAACCCAATTGTTCCAATCTCTTTCTCCCTCTCTTCAATTGGTGTTCTTGGCTGGAACAGCAGAGGCTTTTGGTACCAAATATCCAAGCATATAACCAGCAAGGAGTTAAGGAAGCAAGGATTAAAAGACAAGGATCAAAGGCATAAGAAAAGCTTGGAAAGTGGTAAGTTTTTCCATTGATTTATGTTTAATAGAATGGGAAAAAATAAGACATGATTCGGCCATGTGACGGTCAAATCTATCAAGGGTTAAAGTAGGATTATTTTATGCCCAATTAGATGGAAAACATGGACATAGGGTTCGGCCACTTTGGATGGCCGAACCCCATGAAATATTATGGTTACACTTGATGGTTTTGTAAGATTTAAACCATGCAAGTATATGACTGATTTTGGAGGTTTAAGATACATACTTTGGAAAGATTGAAAGCATGAATTTGAATGTCATAATTTGGCCATGCTATGGCCTAATTTGACAAGGGTCTAAACCATGTAAGAGATGGCTTGGTTTTCATGTTTTGGAAACATGAAAACCATGGATTTTGTGGACTGTTTTTGATAGTTTTTGGAAATTAAAACCCTATGAAAATGGGCTAATTTTTGGAGTTTGTTTGAAAGTTAAAACCTGATTTAATATACTGTTATTACATTATTATCTGAGGTTTAAAAACAGTAAACCTAACCATTGGGTTCGGCCACATGGAGGGCCGAACCCCATGTAAAAGGATGTTGGTGTTCATGTTGGAAAAACATGAAAACCATAGACTTTTTATGGACTGTTTTGGATGGTTTGTTTGAAAGTTAAAACTTGATTTTAATATACTGTTATTACATTATTATCTGAAGTTTAAAAACAGTAAACATAGCCATTGGGTTCTGCCAACATGGAGGGCCGAACCCCATGTAAAAGAGGGTTGGTTTTCATGTTGGAAAACATGGAAACCATAGACCTTTGTGGACTGTTTTTGGGAGATTTTTATGTGATAAGGTTACTGATTTTGGGTTGGCCATGGGATGGCTAAACCATGGGTTTAACATGGCTAAGGGGTAGAGCCAATTAGCATTTAAATAAAGGAAACTATTGAACAAAGAACCATAAGGGTTCGGCCATGTGTATGGCCGAACCCATGGACTGTTTTCATGGGCCATATTATGGTTGTGGGTGTGATTAAAAATGGAATTATGTTTGCTGATTTGGTCGGCCAAAACATGGCTGAACCATGTTAAGGTTGTGGGTAAGTTGTAAAGTTTAATCAAGGTATTGGTAGCAATGGCATGTTTGTAAATAAACGTCACAACCATGAGTTGGTATTTGTGGACTTAGACTAAAAAATGGGAATCAAATAAAGTAAGGGATTAAAAGTTGGTCCATGATTTATGTGAATAAGGTGACGCATATCGGTGACGGTGCACGACTGTGAGCGGTGACCGGATAAAGCCTAAGAAAAAATGGACGCTGAAGTGATTCTTCAGTAGGTTTCCTACCTACTTGTAACCACAGTTTTTACCCAGTTTTCTTATGAGATTCTTGTTTTATTTTATGTGTTTCAAATGTTATATTATGCATTAACAAATGGCATACAGGCATTGGCATCTCATGCATAAACATGGGATGATGAATGAGGTTCTTCAGTGTTGCAATTTATGGGTTACGTCTTCCTTCGGCGGTGCGAGTCACGCCAGGAAGAGTAACATGATGATCATAGTCACAATGGTCTCCTTAGGCGATGAGAGTCCCGCCAGGAGGACTCATACGTGATATGAATCAGTCAGTGATGAAGTGATGAAAGTGTGTTGTAATTTACCTTGTCGGTGCAAGGCACATCAAGTGATGGCTATGAATGTACATGATGGGGGATGCTCATTGCATGTGCATACATCATAACATTGTTTTACCTGTTTTTGATGATCATGTAATATGATATATATATATATATGCATGTTTTATGTGCTAACATGTGGTAGCCCTGATTCGGGAACCTACTGGGCGCGTTGATCTAACGTCCTAATTCTATCCTCAGAGGAGATTGCAGGTATAAGCAAAGGGAAAGGAAAGGTCGTTGACCGGGAGGGGAGCCAAGCTTAAGTGCTTGAATGAAGGACTGAACTACTTTATATTACTGTCTTTTGAATACTTTTGTGGGACATGTAATAATTCACTACTTGTTATCGTTTGATTAGATTGATAACATTTGGATGGTTGATCTATGTTAAATAATGTTTAAGATTGTTACTTGCTATCTGGTCTTTCTACTCCGCAATTAATCTAGGTTATTCCGCATGTTGATGTCAGTTCCATGTGTGATTCGTAATCATGGTCTATTCCATGTACACATGGGTGGCCAGTTAAGGTTCAGACTTGGGTAGTCTGAACTTAACTCGCATCGTGACGCCGCCCGCTCTCTTTCGATGTTTTATTATAACCGTTTAAAAAAAAAAAAAAATAGACTCTGAAATTCTCGGAGAGGGCGGGGCGTTACATGAGACACTATTTATATGGCGAGAAGTTTGAAGTATTTTCATATCGTAAGAGCTTGAAATACTTGTTTGACTAGAAAGAGCTCAATTTGAGGCAACGCAGATGGATGGAATATCTGCAGTATTATGAGTTCGAGCTTCGTTATCACCCTGGCAAGGAGAACAAGGTCGCAGATGTCCTCAGCCGTATATCACATGCATCAGTGGCATGTTTGATCAGGACAGAATGGGAGATACTGAATACCATTCGAGTGTTCAATTTATATATCAATAACCATGGGAGTATGTACAACTTGACCATACGGTCCAACATGGTTACCAAGATTGAACAGGAGCAACGAGTAGATCCAGAAGTGGATGAGATATGGGCCAAAATGTCTACTGGTGAAGCCATACCGGAATGGGAGTTACGACCAGGGCAAGGTCTTGTATTTCGAGGAAGAATATATGTGCCTAAGAGCTGCATAAGAGAGTTACTGATTGAGGCACATCAGATCAAACTCTCTATTCATCCGGGCAGTACCAAGATGTATCACGACCTGAAGAGACATTATTTGTGGCACAGACTCAAGAGGGATGTGGCAAAATTTGTGGCTCATTGCTTAACTTGTGAGCAGGTTAAATCGGAACATCAAAAGCCACCAGGGTTACTCAAACCCTTACCAGTGCTGGAATGGAAATGGGAGCACATCTCCATGGATTTTGTGACGGGGTTGCCAAGGTCTTCAAAGGGCAACGATGCGATATGGGTTGTGGTAGACCGACTGACCAAGTCTGCCCATTTTCTTCCTATGAAGATGACAAACTCATTTGAGACGTTGGGACGGCGGTATATCAAGGATATCATCTGATTACATGGTATTCCTCAGACTATAGTGTCCGACAGAGATGGCCGATTCACCGGCAGAGTATGGCAAAGTATGCAGTCGGCCATGGGAACAGATTTACTGACTAGCACAACATTCCATCCACAGACTGATGGACAGTCAGAGAGGACGTTACAAACATTGGAGGATATGCTGAGAGCATGCATGCTAGATTTCAAGGGTGGATGGGAGGATCACTTGCCGTTGGTAGAGTTCTCATATAACAACATTTACCAGGCAAGCCTTCAGATGGCACCATTTGAGGCTTTATATGGTAGACCATGTAGATCACCTGTGTGCTGGACAGAGGCCGGTGAGCCTGCACTGATAAGACCCGACTTAGTTACAGAGACCACAGCGCAGATACTGTAACGCCCGCCCCTTTTTCGCTAAAATCAGAGTCTATTTTTTTTTTTAAATAAGAGTGATAAAGGGCACGGGACATCACGACACGAGTTAAGTCCGAGCTTCTAAAGCCCGGCCCATAACTGGCCAAGCCTATGTGTGCGTGGAAACTAAGTCCACGAGAACAGTTCACACGTAGAAATCAAGCTCGAGGAATTATAACTTAATGCGGAATTAAAATAGAGTCTATCCTACCAATTTTAGATAGCAAGATACATCATTAAATTACTAAATTACCTCAAAATTATAACATCCAAAAGTAAAGTCCAAACCATAGTAAGAAATATAACTTATTACAGTCCGACGAGCTAAGTTACTCAAATTACATTTCCAAAATAAATTTAAGTAAACTATCTAGCCCACTTCCCCAAGCTCCTATGCTTGGCTCCCGTCTCGTCCTTCGTTTCCGTCATCCCCTGCGTCATTAGCTAAGGTGGAAGTAGGGCGTTAGACAACGCGCCCAGTAGGACTCCGAGTAGGGCCAACACATGGATTAGTGATAACAAGCACATCGGTAATAATATAATAAAAACCATAAAATGAATGCCATGCCATGGGTGTCTTATGTCATGAGTCCCACCCATCATCCATACCATCATTGTGCCATGTCCCTCTTGATGGAAAAGCCTCATCAAGATATGATCAACACTAGGCATCCCCCTTGATGGCAAAGCCTCATCAAAGAATCCCCATGCTTGCTTCTCGGTCGCCCCGACGGAGCATGGACTCTGGTTGTACCTTATAGTACCCCTCTTGATGGATGAATCACATCAAGATATCCCCATGCTTGCTTCTCGGTCGTCCCGATGGAGCATGGACTCTGGTTTCATTAGTTTCCCGCCCATGCCATGCATGAGATGTAAATGCATTATGTTATGTAATATATATAATTCATAGCCTTAACATATAATTCATAGCCTTAAAACCCATCATAAAACAAATTATATAATGACCAAAATAAATCAAAGGAACCATCACATAACACATAATCCATGGCTTACAAAAAGGTAGGAATCCTACCGAATACCGACTAATGTCCCTTTACGTTTCCGTCCGATAATCCGGTCACCGATACGCTCACCGCTTGCGATGTCCGATACCTTATTACATATGAATAATCAACCCATGTTTTTAACCATTTCTAAGCCCATTAATCATACCTTAGTGGGGTTCGGCCATAACCCATGGCCGAACTTCACTATCTAGGTTTTGTGGGCCCCATTTAATCTATTTAATTATTTTAATTACATGAGTCTAAAAATCAGTAACCTATGCTCCATAAATCAGCAAATAAGGTTATTATTTAGAGCCCTTAAGTCCACAAACATCCCCCATGGGGTTCGGCCATACACCATGGCCGAACCCATGGTTCTTCATTTTTGGCCATAATTATGATTTTGCCACTACTCCTTCCCATGGCTAATTACCTATTTAACCATGCACACTTAAGTCCATAACTGATCCATAACTTGGATCCATTAATGATCCATCAACCATGATATGTACACATTAAAAATCAGTCCTTAACTTAGCCTAATTTTCCATTCATCTAACCACATGCATAATCCCAAATTTAACCCATAAAATGACCTACAAAGGGGTCATGGGTTCGGCCATACACCATGGTCGAACCCATGATGTCTTCTCCCCATTTTTCTTGGACCTTTTTACATCATTTAGCCCCACCATAAGTCCCTCCATGAGGGGGTTTAAATCATACCTTTAAATCATTAACTTTGATCATCATTTGGTACATTTTTTAGTCCATCAATGACTCATTTAATCATGCCATATTCCCCATTCTTTTCATGGTTTCCAAAATACCTAAACCATCAAAATCTCCCCATGGGGTTCGGCCATACACCATGGCCGAACCCATGGTCCATGGTTTTATTTTTAAAACATTTATTTATGATGCTTAAAGTCCATTTTAAACTAACAACCTTTTTCCATCAATTTCCATCTTTTCGCATCCATTAAAATTATTAAACATCACCATAGGGTTCGGCCATGGTAGGTTCGGCCATACACCATGGCCGAACCCATGGTTCATGGCTCACCTTCATCCACTACTTTTGAGGCCCTTAAAAATCATTAATATCCTCCATGATTTTTCCTCATTAAAACTCCTTAAACTTTAACCATTTTGAGCCTAAATATCCTTAACCATCCTTCCATGGTTTTAATCCTTTAATCCCATTAAAATCTCCTAATCACCTTCCATGGGGTTCGGCCATACTACATGGCTGAACCCTATGGCCCATGGTTCCTTCAAAAATTACATTTCTATATTTGAATAAATCTTAATACTTAGTGTAACGCCCCGCCCTTTTTCACCCGTTTTCCGAAAATCAGGGTCTATTTTTTTTTTTTTTTTGAAATAGAAGAGTGAGAGAGGGCGCGGACGCCACGACGCGAGTTAAGTCCGAGCTTCTAAAGCCCGACCTTTAACTGGCCAACCCCACGCGTGCGCGAAGCTAAGCCGACGAGAACGGTTCACGCGTAGGAAGTAAGCTCGTGGATTATAATTATTGCGGAACATGATAATAAAGTCTATCCTACCGGCTTTTAGATAGAAGGGAAGATACAACATTGAATTACCAAAATGCCCATGTTTGCTTCTCGGTCGCCCCGACGGAGCATGGACTCCGGTTATAGCCCTCAGGCTATCCCCATGTCTGATTCTCGGTCGCCCCGACGGAGCATGGACTCCGGTTATAGCCCTCAGGCTATCCCCATGTCTGATTCTCGGTCACCACGACGGAGCATGGACTCCGATTTCATTATTTTCCCGTCCATGCCATGCATGAGATGTACGTGCATTATGCTATGTAGTATATAGATAAACCATAATTTTGATATACCATACATAGCCATATAATGCATAATATTAAAATATAATCTATATGATTCATAACTTAAAAACACATCATAAGATAAATCATAATCATAAATCCATCATAAGCCAAATCAAAATAATTTAAAACACCATCACATATCCATCGCTTACAAAAAGGTAGGAATCCTACCGAATACCGTGTCGCGTTCCATTACGCTTTCCGTTCGATAATCCGGTTGCCGATCGCGTACCATTTACGACGTACGATACCTTATTACATTTACTGAATTAGTCCATACGTTATCCATGATTAAGTTCCTAACTAATCATAATCCTAGGTCCATTCAATGATCTTTAAATACATTATAAGTTTATCGAAAATCGGCCCTTAACTTAGCCCATTATCCATTGTTTTAATTACATACATAAATCCGATTTTGACCATTTCGAATATTCAAATGAGCGAGCCTAAAACGCAGCATCTACACGTTTCTTTTCATCATTCATATTGCATCGAATTTTACTCCTAATCCACATAGGGTTTCATTGACAATGACCTAGCGTTATAACATCAATCACCTATTTTAATTAATTTTGTAAAATTAAATCTCATACCTAATTCCATATTTGGCCTAAGACGTGGCCCATACAATGGGTCATGGGTTCGGCCATACACCATGGCCGAACCCATGATACCTAAATTTCATTTCCTTAGGTTCATTTTACCCCCCTTAATTCCTATCTCTAATGAATTTAAATTATCCATTCAAGTCCCCATTTTTCATCCTTTTTAAAACATCACATACCATACAAACTCCATTAACCTCTATCATTCTTCTCCATTTTAAAATTACCAATTACCACCATAGGGTTCGGCCATACACCATGGCCGAACCCATGGTTCATGGCTCACCTTTATGGATGTCATTTTAAAGACTAAGTTTTGTCCCAAAATAATCCAATTTAAAATTGCTAATCTTCATTCATTTTGGCCCTTTAAAACAAACTCCTAAGCATTGATTCATACATTAACCTTAGCCTAAAAATTGATCCAAAATTGGGTCATCGGTTCGGCCATACACCATGGCCAAACCCATGATGTTTCTTTCTCCATTTTTCTTGGTTTCATTTACCCATTTTAACATACTTCCAATGAAAATTAAATCATCCATCTAAATCCTCATTTCCATCAAAAAATTTTACTATATACCATACTTACCCATCTATTCAAATTCCCATTCCCCATGTCTAAAAATCCCATACCATTACCATAGGGTTCGGCCATGTACCATGGCCGAACCCATGGTTCATGGCCCACCTTTCTTAGAACCATTTAAGACCAAAGTTCTATGAATATTTGTCCATGATTTTTCTTTGTTAAAAAATTCCATTTAAAATCAATAATATCATTCATTTGGTCCATTTAAACTTATATCATACACTTTGGGAATCCATTGGCAACTATTATTTCCTCCATTAATTTCTACCCTTTTTCATCCATTAAAATTACTATTTATCACCAACTTTAAAATCTTCATAAAAACCATTAATTTTGTCCCAAAAATAATCCATTTTAAAATTACTAAATCATCACCATTTTCATTCCATCTAAACATCACATTCTATACACAATAAGTCCATTTAAATTTATCATAGATCATTCTCCACCATTTTAAACCTTCAAACCCTAATTAAAATCCTCCCACATTTACCATGGGATTCGGCCATGCTACATGGCCGAACCTATGGCCCATTAAACCATTAAGATCCAATTTTTCCTACACTTAATAAAGACTTAGAAATTCCATTCTTCCATTTTATCACTTTCTTAATCCATTCCTCCATCTTATCCATTCATTATCCTACCATTGGATGGATTTTTAAATCCATGGCCCATGATGGTTTGGCCACCATCCAATCCAAGGAAATGGATTCCAAAACTTAAAACCCTAAAAATTAAATTTCTTGTTTAGAACATACTTACGATCCGATGACTCCTCTGGTCTTTGTCGCTCCCGTCAACTTCCTTGGCCTCCTTCCTTCTTCCTCTCCTTGTTTGATCGGCTAGATGAGCTTGATCAATGGTGGGACATGTTTGGATCGGCTAAGGTAGGGCTAGGTTTGGGAGAGGGGAAGAGGGGAAGATGATGGAAAACAAGATCTTAGCCTTTGATCTTGAGGGGATGGACCAAGACTTGCTCTCTCCTTCTCTTTTCTTCTCTTCTTCTTCTAAGTTCTTTTCACTTTTCTTTTGCAAGGTGGAGGGACGTTTTTTGTGTGTGTGAGGAGGGATGGAGAGAGAGAGAAAATGGAAATGCAGGCAATGAGATGAAATCTCATCTTTTGGTTACCTAAGTCAAACTTCACATTAACTCCTCACCAACCAATATGCATTAATGGTGGTGGTTGGGATAAAACCACCCCCTTTAGCCCATGGTTTCATTTTGTGTTTTCTTGAAGTGGTTTGTGTTTGTTGGAGTGGTTTTGACCATTTGACCATTTAATTTTAGTTTAATTAACTTAGATCAATTTGATCCCTAGGTTAATTTAATTAATCACTTCCCACTTAATTTAATCTCATTAAATTCGCTCTAAGATCCACCCATGGTTGACTTGGTCAACCATGGTGGTCGGCCTCACTATTCTTGGGTCCACACGCCACCTCACTTGGTGAGGTGGTGGTGGGCCCCATTGGCCATGTTACCTAATCTTGATACATCTTAACTTAGATAATTTTATAATTATCTAATCCATTTAATTTATCTTAATTGGATTACCATTGGGCCCATGGCCCAATTATATTTTGTCTTTCCATTTATTTTAGGGCTTACCTACTTTGGCCCATTGGGTCACCTATGGCCCTTTGACCCAAATCGACTATCTTGACCCAATTAATTGTATTAATTCCCATTCATGGTTTATTGGGTAAACATTGGGCCCATGGCCCAATTAAATTCCCTCCTTAACTTAGGCTTACCTCAATTGGGTCCATTGTGTCCCAAATGAGTACTGGGCCCAATTTGACCATCCTTGACCCGATTAGTCCTCATTGACCCATTAGATGGATTTCACCCAATCCATGGCCCAATTGAGCCATTCTTGGACCCTTGTCCCAACTTTTGATCCATTTGGTATTCCATCATGTCGAAATTCAAATTAGAATAGTTAAATGTCCAATATATATTAATTCGAAAATTCGGGCTATTTCACTTAGTGTCCTTAATACATCCTTTATTTTTTTGTTAACCTAATTTATCTTTCCCATTTTGTCCATTTCTCATCCTTTCCTTGGATGGATCTTAGATCCATGGCCCATAACACTTTGGCCACCATTTAATCTAACAAATGGATTCCATGATCCCTTTTTAATCTTAAACAAAATGTAAACTCTTGTTAAGAATTTACTTATAAATCCGACGGCTCCTCCGACTTCCTTTTCTCCCTTTGGATTCCTTAGCCTTTCTCCTTTCTTCTTTTCCTTGATCTTTGGCCAAGATGTGCTTGATCAAAATGAGATCATCAAGGTTTGGGTCGGCCAATGATGGAGTGGTTTTGAGAGAGAGGGAGAGGAGGAAAGAATGGAAAATCTTCTAAGTTTTGATCTTAGGGTGGTGACCAAGCTTGGAGTCCCCTTTTTTTCTAAGTCTTTTCTTCTTTTTCTTCTAAGTCTTGGTGTTTTCCTTGGGAGAGGGAGAGGAGGACGGTTTTGGGAAGGGAGGGAGAGAGATGAGATAAGAATGATATGAAGAAATGAGATGAAAACCCATCTCATTGGTTGCTTGGGTTAGACTCCTCCATCATTTCTCCCACCAACCAAGCATGGGCTCCCTTCACCTTATGGTGGTGGTTGAGATGAAACCACCATCCTTAACCCATGGTTTTATTTGTGTTTCTTTAAATGGTTTGGTTTGTGTTTCTTACAGTGGTTTGGGTGAGATGAAACCACCCCTTGACTTATTCCTTTTGACTCTCCATTGACCCATTTGACTAACTTAATTAATGTAATTAATTGGATCTGTAACTTAGATTAATTAATTCCCATTTAATCTCCTTTTAATCTACTTGTTTCCTCTCCATTAATCCACCCATGGTTGACCAAGTCAACCATGGTGGCCGGCCCTACTAACTCCTAGCCTATCTGCCACCTCACTTGATGAGGTGGAGGTGGGCCCCACTTGGTTATGTCATCTTGATCATTTCATCACTAACTTAGGTGATTTAATTCCAATTCAATCCATTCCAACCAATTGGGTCACCATTGGGCCCATGGCCCAATTAAATTTATTTCTTACCTATTTACCTTAGAGCTTAAATCATCTTTACCCATTGGGTCCCAAATGGGTATTGGGCCCAATTTGACCATCCTTGGCCCAATTAACCATTCTTGACCATTTAAATGAATTTAATCCAATCTAAGGTCCATTGGACCATACTTGGGCCTTTGTCAAGATTTTGAACCACTTAACATTTATTCCATCAAAATTCCCAATTTCCATCATTAAAATAAATAATAGCCACATATATATTGATTTAAAAATTCTGGGCTATTACAGATATAGTTAATACGGCAGCACCTATTAACTGTATAGAATCGTCAGAAGAACTATGCTAACAAGAGGAGGAGGTTCCTTGAAATCGAGGTGGGGGACATGGTATTCTTGAAAGTCTCGCCACGGAAGGGACACATGAGATTTGGAAAGAAGGGGAAACTGTCACCATGATATGTGGGACTGTTTTCAATCATAAGAAGGATGGGGGATGTAGCTTATCAATTGGCACTTCCTTCACAATTGGCATCTCTACACGATATGTTTCATATATCGATGTTGAGGAAGTACAATCTCGATCCTTGTCATGTACTGAACATACAAGATCTAGATGTCCAAAGTGACGTGACATACGTCGAAAAACCTGTCAGAATAGTGGAGACTGAGCAAAGGGTATTACGAAACAGAGCAATTCAATTCGTCAAGGTGGTATGGGATCGACATGGTATTGAGGAAGCCACTTGGGAACCCGAGTCGAAAATGAGAACAGTTCACCCTGAGCTATTTATGTAATTCAGTTTGGAACCCAACTTCGCTCAATTTTCGGGACGAAAATTTTAAAAAGAGGATTGTATTGTAACACCCTGGATTTTCAAGATATCAATTTACATGAATTTTGTCCATTTAAATTATGAATTAATTGACATGGACCTTAGATGGGTAAGGTGTTGGGCAATGGCCCAATTAAGACCCAATGTACATGTTATAAGGTTCAATTTAAAATAAATGGGTAAGATGTGTTTAATGGGGTCAAAGTTGTTATTTGGGTCAAAATGTCCAAAAGGGACCCAATGGGTCATGGTTGACTTGGTTGACCACCAAGTGAGTCCAAGCTTAACTTGGTTGGGGCTGATTTGAGGTGGAAATGGAATCAAATGGTTGAGTTGAATTAAATGTTTGAGTTGAATTAATTGGATGAGTTGAGTTAAGTGAGTTAAATAAATTTGAATTAAATTTATTTGAGAAGTGAGTTGGATGGAAAGGTCTTGGGGGTTACATATTTTCAAATTCAACAATGGGTACACGTTGGATGCATGGGAGGTTTATCTCATGCATGACACTCCAAGATGAATAATGATTGGGAGGTGGCGTTTTTGTGGGAGTTACACAAGGGGTTCACAGTTGGAGGGGGGAGTTTCATCTCATGGATGAAACCCCCAAATGGGAACTAAATGGAGAGGTGAGGAGGTTCTTATTTCAAAATTCAAATCAAGATGGAACACCAAAAGGAGGGGAACGGTCTAATTTGCTACACAAGCCAAGAAGGCAAACCGTTGAGCACAAGGAGTTTCATCTCATGGATGAAACTCCCACATGGGGAACTAAAGGGAGAAGTGACAGTTACACAAGGCAAGCTAAGGCTTTACCGTTGGAGCCTTTGGGAGTTTCATCTCATGGATGAAACCCCCAAGTGGAGTATTAGTGAGGGAGGTAAAGGTAATGGGAGTTACACAAATGCCTTCACCAAAGCCATCACTTTGGCCGACCATCTCATTTGGAACAAAACAATTGGATATTCATCTCATACTCTCCCTCTCCCTCTTGGTTGTTCTTCTCTCCCTGAAAAATCATCTTTTGGCCGATCACTTCTCAAGACCAAAAGACTTAGAAAAGTGTTGATCTCAAGATATTATGCAAGGCTGGATTCTATCTCTCTCTCTCAAACTTATACCCCTCGTGGTTGAATCACTTTTGGAGGTTTTATATTGATCAAGCTCACACTCGGCCAAAGGAACAAGAAAGAAGGAGGAAGAGGCTAAGGAAAGGATCGGAAGAACAAGTAGGAGGGAAAGAACCGGAGGAGTCTCGGAATTAGTAAGTGCTCAATAAACTCTTTTTAAGTAACATGGTCAAGGAAACTGTAACACCCCGATTTCTCAATAAGATGAATATTTACGAAAATGCCCCTGGATTGGTAAATTTATTAATTATGATGTTAAATGAGAAAATAGTGGGGCCCATTGTTCAAATTAAGATCCTATGAACATATTATAAGGGTCAAATTATAATGGATGGGTAATGTACATCAAATTAGGTCAAAATGGTTAATTGGGTCAAAGAATTCTCAACGGTTGGAATAATTACGAAAATGCCCCTGGATTGGTGAATTCAATAAATGTGATTGTAAATAAGGAAATAGTGGGGCCCATTGCTCAAATTAAGATCATATGAGCACATTATGAATGTCAAGTTTGATTGGATGGGTAATTTCTAAATGAAGTGGATAAATTACGAAAATGCCCCTGATGTGTTAAATTAATTATTTTGTGATGTTAAGTAAGGAAATGGTATGGCCCATTGCTCAAATTAAGATCATATGAGCACATTATGAATATCAAGTTTGATTGGATGGGTAATTTACATCAATTGGGTCGAAAATGGCTAAATGGGTCAAAGGGCTCAAATGGGACCCATCGGGTCTTACTGGATTATTTGACCGTTTTGTGATTTTAAATTAAGTGGGGTTAAACCTATTTGATTGGAAATCAAGTGGAGAAAAAATGGGTAGGCTTGACCCATATGTAAAAACCAATTGCAAATGACCAAAATACCATATTTGGGTCATAGGGTCAAAAACGGGTCAAGGAGCTAAAAGTGGACCCAACGGGTCGAGTTGACTATTGTTGACCGTGTGAACCCTCAAGGGAGATAAAACACGAGTCAAATCAGTTGAGTGGGACTGAGGTGAGTTGGAATTAAATCAAAAAGTGAGTTAACTCATGTGCATTAAATGAAATGCATTAAATGTGATGAGTTGGGTTGGAATAAAAATACCTTGAGTTGGGTGAGTCAAAATGGAAATTCAAGGGACTGTAAATCAGTGAGTTTAAGGGTAAGTTGAAGAGGTTGGCTGGCCTCAACCCAACCAAAACAAGTCCCACACGGTGGGGACTTGTTTTGGTGGGTTCCATGGTGAAAATTAAATGTAAATGCATGGATTTGAGGTGAGTTGTTTGGGAATATGAATGGCTGCATGGGTAGAATGCCAAGGGGTGCTTTGCTTGGCTGCAAGTTACTCCTTGGTTTGTGCAAGGCTTGATGAGGAGTAATGGGGGTGTTGATGGCTGAAATACAAAATCAATGAACACCATCACTTGGCCAATTTATCATTGCAAAGCCTAAGATTTTCCTCATCTCTCTCTCCCTCTCTCCTCTCTCCAATTCGTTGTTCTTCTTGGCTGGAATAGCAGAGGTTTTGGCATCAAATATTCAAGCACAAAACAGCAAAAGAAAAGAAGAAATAGAAGGGAGAAAACAAGGATCAAAGACAAGGAGGAAGTTTGGAAAATTTGGTAAGTATCTTTATGATATTTTGGTTTAAAAACATAAAACAAGTAGGGTATGTATTGGGCCATGGTCATGGCCGAATACACCAATGTTTAACCTTGATTATGGAGGATTTAAAATGGTAAAAATAACCATTGGGTTCCGCCACCATGAAGGGCCGAACCCCATGTAAGAGATGGCTTGGTTTTCATGTTTTGAAACATGAAAACCATGGATTTTGTGGACTGTTTTTGGGTTTTGATTTAAGATTTAAATACATGTTTTAGAATGGTTAAAAAACATGGATCTGATTGACATAGGGACTGAAGTTTATATGGTCTAAAATCAGTGGATTAAAAGATGGAAATGGACCATTGGGTTCGGCCACTTAGCATGGCCGAACCCCATGAAAACAAGTGGCTAGTTTTGATGGTTTTTAGAAGTTAAAACCATATAAGTTGGGACTGATGTTAGATGTTTGTAATAGATTTAAAATACATGTTTTAAAGAGGGTTAAAACATGGGTTTGGATATCAGAAAAGGTGGAAGTTATGTGGTCAAAATCAGTGGATTAAAATTGGAAAAAATGGACCATGGGGATCGGCCATCTTGGATGGCCGAATCCCATGGAGTTGTGTTGATTTTGGATGTTTGTTTGAAAGGTAAAACCTGATTTTTATTTACTGTTATTACATGATTATCTGAGGTTTAAAAACAGTAAACATAACCATTGGGTTCGACCACCATGGAGGGCCGAACCCCATGTAAAAGAATCTTGGTTTTCATGTTGGGAAACATGGAAACCATGGACTTTTATGGACTGTTTGGATGAATTTAATTAGAGGGTTTCTAAGAGATATAAGGGCAGCAAAAGGGTACTGATATTGCATGATTTAAATAACACCTAATGCATGTTTGAAGGATCAATTCATGGACATAGGGTTCGGCCAACTTGAATGGCCGAACCCCATGAAAGAGATTGATGATTGTTGTGAAATCAAAGAGTTAGAAACCATGCAATACCATGGGGTTTCTATAGGAGTTTAAATAGAATTAGGTTTGCTGTTTTTATGCCTAAGATACAGGATAAATGATGAAAGATTATTAGAAGAATTGAATCCCAAAGAGCCATGAGGTTCGGCCATGTGAATGGCCAAACCCCATGGGTTGCTTTATGGTTTTTATTTGGTTTACTTAGGGTTATGGTTACTGATTTGGGTCAGCCTTTGGATGGCTGGACCATGTATTGATCATGGTTGAATTAGCATGATTAAACCATGAGTGATCATGGTGATGATTGGATCAAGTGAACCCTAGGGTTCGACTATGAGTATGGCCGAACCCCATGGGGCTGTTTTGATAATTAATGGGCTGTTTTAAATGGGAGCTTATGGTTGTTTTAATTAGGGGATCATTCATGATAATTACGGACAATGGCAAAAACTGTAAATACTAGTCGAATGATCAATGATGGAAATGATCATAGGGTTGGATGTACGGACACGAACCCCACCTGATGTGGATGGGTCTATGATGTGATTAAATAAGTAAATGATGTTATGACTTATTGATTGATATATGGATAAGGTACTGGAAGTTGAACGACGAGCGAGTCGTGACCAGGTGAAGCTCAAAAAGGAACGGACACTTAAGCAAAGTTTGAGTAGGTTTCCTACCTTTATTGTAACCACTATTCTATATGCTGTTTTACATTGATTTCGACAACTTATATGTTTGTAAAGTTATGTTTCTAAATGACATGTTTGCATAGACATCTCATGCATGGCATGGGATGATGGTGTTGTAACCGGAGGCCACACTCCGTCGGGGCGTCCGAAAGACCACTGTGGGGTACCCTGATGATGAGAATCCCATCAGGAGGAATCCGGAGGCCACACTCCGTCGGGGCATCCGAAAGACCACTGTGGGTTACCTTGACGATGAGAATCCCGTCAAGTGATGGCTATGTTGAATGGTGATGGGTGGGACTCATTACATGTTCATTTCATACATAGCATGTTTTTATGGAATTTTGTCTCACATGTTTTATTATTATACTATTTGCATGTTTTTGACTAACCATGTGGTAGCCCTATTCGGAAACACTACTGGGCGCGTTGATCTAACGCCCTAATTCTATCCTCAGAGGAGATTGCAGGTACAAGCAAGGGGAAAGGAAAGGTCATTGACCAGGAGGGGAGCTGAGCCTAAGTGCTTTAATGATGGATTTGGATTACGTTATATTACTGTCATTTGAATACTATTGTTGGACATGTAATAATTCGTTATTTGCTATGGTTTGATTAGGATAATAACCTGTGGATGGTTGATCTATGTTATTTAATATTTAAGACTGTTACTTGCTATCTCGTCTTTCTATTCCGCAATTAATCTAGATTATTCCGCATGTTGATGTTAGTTCCATGTGTGATTCACTATCATGGTCTATTCCATGTACACATGGGTGGCCAGTTAAGGTTCAGACTTGGGTAGTCTGAACTTAACTCGCGTCGTGACGCCGCCCGCTCTCTTCCGATGTTTGTTTATAAAAAAAAAAAAAAAAATTAGACTCTGAAATTCTCGGAAAGGGCGGGGCGTTACAGAAACATGATTCGGCCATTGCATGGCCAAACCCTAAAGGGGATATACAAGAACATTAAGAATAAAAAAAAAAAGGGGTTGATTAGGTTCTGCCATGATGTATGACCGAACCCATCAAAGGTTAAGATCATGGCTATTGGATTTAAAAGAGGAGATAAGGAACCATAGGGTTCGGCCATGTATGGCCGAACCCCATGAAAGAAAAATGAAGGGATATATGATATGTTTAATGGAAGGTTATCATAGATTTTTAAAGGGACTAAATGGAGGTATGAATGGGAAACATCAAGAGATCAAACCATATTTGTATGTTACATTTTGAAGGAAAATAAGGAACCATAGGGTTCGGCCATGTTGTATGGCCGAACCCCATGGAAGGTTATTGATGTTTTTAAAAGGTTTAAAATGAATGTAATGTGATGGACTTGGATGCATTTTGATTATCAAAAAGAATGGAAAAGAGAAGCACCAAAACCAAAGGGTGAGGTTCGGCCATGGTGTATGGCCGAACCCCACCAAGTGCTATGTATGGTTATCAAGTTATGGAATGGAGACATTTGTTAGGGAATTGTTACACTTGTATGTCATGATTAGTGGACCATCTATGGATTTATGTTTATGGGTCAATTATGGACCTAGATATGTAAAAATGATAGGCGAGTTTAGTCATAGAAAGAATAATGACAAAAAGGTAAATATAGTTAAAATTGAAGGACCATGGGTTCGGCCATGGTGTATGGCCGAACCCCATGGGTGGTGGTATTAGATATGGATTTGTACAAGTGGCTTAGATGTATGAATGAATCATGGAAATGAAAGACCATGTGTTCGGCCGTGGTATATGGCCGAACCCCATGGGTGGTGGTATTAGATATGGATTTGTACAAGTGGCTTAGATGTATGAATGAATCATGGAAATGAAAGACCATGGGTTCGGCCATGGTATATGGCCGAACCCCATGGGGAATGTTTTGTGGATTCAAGGTGTTATTCTTGTTAAATGATTAACTTAAATATGTTTGGACTAATGAATCAAATAATGCATGACCTTGGACCCACATCGGTTAGAATGTTCAAGGATCAAAAAGAGGGACCAAAACCAAGTGAGTGAGGTTCGGCCATGTTGTATGGCCGAACCCCACTAAGGTGGATTTTGGTGGACTAAGGGTTAAGTAATAAATAAAGGAAGGGTCAAAATCAAAGTATGTGAGGTTCGGCCATGGTGTATGGCCGAACCCCACAAGGGTGTGTTTATGGATTTAGACCAAATGGTAAAACGAATGGAATATGGATTCAATTGTTGATATGTAACAAGGTGACGGGACCACACAAACGGTGCGCGATCTTGAGCGGTCACCGGTTTAAGAAGCAAGGGCATTTTAGGGGTCTTGGTAGGATTCCACCATTGGAACATGGGTATGTAATATGTTTTTATCTTTATTTTGATGATTTACGTTGTAAATATATTATGTTTCAAATGTGGAGTTTTTAATGTTACGGTTATTTATATTACATAGCATATGGACATGTACATCTCATGCATGGCATGGGAGGGAAGTTTGTAACTGGAGGCCACGCTCCGTCGGGGCGTCCGTAAGGCAATTGTGGGGAGACCTTGATGTGTATAATCCCATCAAGAAGAATCCGGAGGCCACACTCCGTGGGGGCATCCGAAAGACCACTGTGGGGATACCTTGATGAGGAGAATTCCATCAAGAGGTTACAAGTATTGTGATGGGTGGGACTCATTGCATAAGTCATATGGCATGGCATGATTTCATATGGTTTTGAGTATATGATATTATATATGATTTTGTTACTAACTGTAACACCCCGCCCTTTTCACTCTTAATAATCAGAGTTTATTTTTTTTTAAATATAATAATCAACCAAGTGATCGGGGCGGAGTGTCACGAGGCGAGTTAAGTTCGGACTTCTAAAATCCGACCCTTAACTGGCCAAGCCCATGTGCGTATGGACTAAGTCCATAAAAATCGATCCACACATAAAAATACTTTAACTTAAACTAACTGATGGTTATAATGGAACCTATGACTACTCCAATTATCATTCTTAGATAGCAAAGTACTTAATCATAATCTCCAAAATTTCTAAACAATCTTAACTAATCATTCAATCAACCATCCAAAATAAATCAAAGCATAGCATCTACTTATCTACTTATTACATGCCAACACATCTAATTACCAAATTACATTGTCCAAATAACTCAAATAACAAGTTCATAAATAGTCCATTCAAAGTCCATTTAAATCATTCAAACCGCCCAAGCTCCTTTGCTTGGTCCCCTTCTCGATCCTCATTCCTTGTCTTTCCTGCGTCATCCACTAAGGGTAGAGATAGGGTGTTAGATCAACGCGCCCAGTAGTGTTTCCGAATATGGTTACCACAAGATTAGTATAAAACATGCAAATAATATAATAATACATGTGAGTCAAAATTCCATAAAAACATGCTATGTATGAAATGAACATGTAATGAGTCCCACCCATCACCATTCTACATAGCCTCTTGACGGGATTCTCATCGTCAAGGTACCCCACAGTGGTCTTTCGGACACCCCGACGGAGTGTGGCCTCCGGATTCCTCTTGATGAGATTCTCATCATCAAGGTACCCCACAGTGGTCTTTCGGACGCCCCGACGGAGTGTGGCCTCCGGTTACAACACCATCATCCCATGCCATGCATGAGATGTCTATGCAAACATGCCATTTAGAAACATAACTTTACATTCATATAACTTATCGCAATCAACATAAAACAACAAATAGAAATGTGGTTACAATAAAGGTAGGAAACCTACACAATGATCACTTATTTTGACCCTTCTTTTGAATCGTCTCCCGTTCACGGCTTGTATACCGTTCTAGCAATCCCAATACCTTACTTACATAACAGCAAGTTAAACATTCATCCATGTGATTCCAACCTAGACTAAGTCCCAAAAATCCACTTTGTGGGGTTCGGCCATACCCATGGCCGAACCTCACCCATTTAAAACTTTGGTCTCTTTTATTTAACCCATAAGCATCAAAATAACCAAATCCTCCAAATGATCCTTGGTAGGGTTCGGCCATACAACATGGCTGAACCTTACCACTTTGGTTTTGGCCCACATATCCAATTCTATGATCGTTTCATCTTTGATCATCTCATCCATAATTACCATTATGCCATTTAGACTATCCTTTTGTTTAATTTATCTTAAACACCATTTATCATAATTAATCCACCTCACACCTCAAACATACTTTGGTAGGGTTTGGCCATACAACATGGCCGAACTTTACCACTTGATTTTGGACCCCTCTTTTCAAGTCTTTTGTTCAATCCATTCACATATACAATTTATCTTGTATTTACAGTTTTGCCATTGGTCTAACCAATGCTTATTTTTGCTAACTTCCATCGCCTAAAATAAAACCATCTTAGTGGGGTTCGGCCATACCACATGGCCGTACCTCACCATCTTAATTTGGTCCTTTTAAATCCTTCACTCATCCATACAAATTAATCACTAAGTCCATCAATCACCATTAGTGGGGTTCGGCCATGCCAAACTGGTTTTTGTCCCTCTTTCCATCATTCATGATGACTGGTTATTTACCTAATCTAAGTCCATAGACAAACATATATAATTGTTTAATCAAAGCATATAATTACTAGCATAATTCCATCATAAACTTAATCCAACTATCCATCAAAACAGTCCATGGGGTTCGGCCATACACATGGCCGAACCCTATGGTTCTCTTAACACAATAGTTCCATCAGTTATGTACATATTAGGTTCTACATTTTAACCATGAAAACTACATGATTCAGCCATCCCATAACTGGTCTAAAACAGTAACCTTATTTCCATTATAAAATCCTTTACACCTTCAAAACATAATATGGATTTTATCCCTTAAAAACCCTAAACTTCACCAAATCTTTTCATGGGGTTCGGCCATCCAAAGGGGCCGAACCCTATGGTCCATGTTTTGTTATTTAAAAACAGCATATTACTTGATCTAAACCATTGATGGTTCTGGCCATACAATGGCCAGATTACATTCCCTTAACCAACTTATTTACAAAGGTTCAAAGTGCACTTACCAACACCGCGACTCCTTCGGTTCTTTGACTTCCTTTTAGATCCTTAGCCTTCCCTCTTCCTTCTTGTTCTCCTAACTGAGATCAACCTCGCTGCAATGTCCTTGGAATACTTCAACTAGATGATATGGATTTGAGGGAGAAAGAGAGAGAAAGGAAACTTTGATCTTAAACCTTGGTGCCAAACTCCTTTGCTCAATGTGTGCTTTTGTCTTGGTGAAAGAAATCAACCAAGGACTGATTGCAAATCAGTAACCAGCTGTTGTTCTTGGTTTTGGAATGTAGAAGACGGCAAAGAGAGAGAGAGATAGAGAGAGTGAAATGATAACTCTTTGTTTAATCAAAACCAATCCAAGGTTAACCTCACATGTAACTCCCACATTAACCCAAGCCCTTTATGCTTACTTGGGGGTTTCATCTATGAAATGAAACCTCCCCAAGCATCCAACGTCTCTTTGGGTTGTATTTGTGTAACCCCCCTCCTTAGCTCCTTCTCTCATTAACAATTCAAATGGGGGTTTCATCTTTCACCCTCCTCCAACGTGTAGTCTTGTATTTTGAATTTAAAATGTCAAAAACACCTTTGAAACTCCACATAACAGCAGCTCCATCACTCTCCATCCTTGGAGTTACATGCAAATAATACCACTCCCATGTATTCCAACGTGTGGCCATTGTCTGGCTTGAGTTAACCACCACCTCTCCAAAATGTAACTCCATGAAACGGTAATTCCATTTATCTCCATCCTTGGAGTTTTATGCATGAGGTAAACCCCCATGCACCCAACATTGTGATATGTTTAAATTTAAAACATAATTCCTCCCCATTTGTAACTCCCAAATTGCCATTCATTCCTCTCTTTTGTAGAAGTTACATGCATGGGATAACAATCCCATGCAACTCCAACGTGCTTTACACTTGAAGTTGAGATGCATTTCTCACTTATGTAACTCCCATATAATGCCATTACCATTCATCTCTATCTTAGGAGTTACATGCACGAGGTCATCATGCAACCAACATTTTTTATTGTTTTAAATCTTGGAATTACAAACACTCCACTTACACTTAATTTAACTCATAAATTTAGCTCAACTAAACTCAACCATTTATAATTTAAAGCAACTCACTTACTCATAACTTATTTCAAATCAACTCACTCACTTATAATTTATTTCCAAATCAGCTCACTTATTTAACTCAACTATATGATTTTATTTCAAACTCCAAACAGCCCCAATTTAATCAATCTTGGACTCACTTAGTGGTCAACAAAGTCAAACCCGACCCATTGGATCCAAATTGGCCATTTTAACCCATTTCACAAACTTTAACCCAATTAAATAAAACTTCCCCCATTTGATTCACTTGGACCAACTCAACCATCCAACTCATCTTTACTTCTCATGCATAGAATAATTCTCATGCAATCCAACGTTTTATGAATCTTTAACTTTGCAACACAACTCCTCACCACATGTAACTCCCAAAACCTCCACCAACATTTAACACTTAACTAGGAGTTACATGCATAAGATAACTTCCCCATGCAGCCCACGTTTTTCTTTGTTTTACACTTGAAATCAATCCATTCCACTCTCATTCACACAAATCACTTACTTAAAATTAATTTAACTTCCTCAACTCAACCCATTCATTTAATTCAACTCAATAATAAATTCAACTCCACCTTTTAAACTCAACTCTTCCATTTAATTTGAGTTAACTAAATACTTGTTTGCATTCCCATTTAATTCAACCTAACCCAATTAATCTTAAGCTCACCCAATGGTCACTTATGTCCACAACGACCCATTGGGTCCCATTTGGGTCCTTTGACCCATTTAACCTCTTTGACCCAAATAAATGTACCATACCCATTTAACTTAATTTAAACCTTACACAAATGCATTCAGTCTTACTTGAGTAACGGTCCCACCATTTTTTCTCATCTATGATCATAACCCTTCAATTTATAAATCCAATGGCATTTTCGTAAATATTGCTATATTGAAAAATCTAGGGTATTACACTAACCCATGTGTTAGCCCTATTTAGAATTCCTACTGGGCGCGTTGTTCTAATGCCCTACTTCTACCCTAATGAATGACACAGGAAAGGAAGAGATAGATGATCGTGAAAGAAGCCAAGCGTAGGAGCTTGGATATGTGATTGGATGTCTTTTTTTATATGAACTTGTAATTTGAATAGTTAGACGTCGGCATGTAATAACTTAGATAATTCTGCTATGGTTTGGAATGGTTGTTTGGATGTTTAAGTTAAAGTAATTTTGGTTCAGTGACTAAGTACTTTGCTATCTAAAATGGAGTAGTCTTAGGCTATATTAAAATCCGTAGTTAGTTATGTTATATTCCGCAAAGATTATAAACTTAATATGTGTGAACCATCTCAGTGGACTTAGTCCACGCACACGTATGGTTGACCAGTTAAGGGTCGGGCTTTAAAAGCTCGGACTTAGCTCGCGTCGTGACGTCCCGCTCTCTATCACTCCTGATTATTTTATTAAAAAAATAGACTCTGGTTTTCGAAAAGTAAGTGAAAAAGGGGGGGTTGTTATAGGGTCGGTCCATACGAAAGGCTCATTCTGGTGCAAAACATGCTTGATAGAAGTTTCAAGTCTAGAAGCCTGTTACCTGGAACAACCTGTAGCCTTTTACAGAGGTGTTGGTCCTGGTACTCTCAATCGGCCTTTGATTGCTGATATGGCTGTTTCTTCGAGAGTCCACATGAGTTCAACGACTCTATAACTCAAGATCTTGACCGAGGAGTCGTTGACCATGAGTGTTCTTTTCAGCCTTTCACCGAGGGGTCAGTACATACGAGACTCAAGATCAGAGGCATACACAGATTGATAGTTCAATGTTTCAGAACTTATGTTAATCTGGCTGACCAGTCCTTAACCACGATGGGTCGATCGTGTCTCAACCGAGGGGTCAGTGAGAATGACTAGTCGAGCTGACAGTGAAACCAAATACATATTTCCAAGTTGGGTTACAATTCACTGTCAACCTTCCTCAGTAGGCTTTATATGATTTAACCATTTGTTTTTCTAAGCCTAGGGAATAGTCCTCCCTAAGGTGTGGGTATGTAACAGCCCCGCCCTTTTTCACTCAGTTTTCGAAAATCAGAGTCTATTTTTTTTTTTATAAATAGAAGAGTGAGAGAGAGCGGGACGTCACGACGCGAGCTAAGTCTGAACTTCTAAAGTCCGACCCTTAACTGGCCAACCATACGTGTGCATGGACTAAGTCCATGAATACGATTCACACGCATTAAGTCATACATGCAGAATAAAACATAACTGCAGATTATAATAACGCATAATTCTATTCCATTTTTAGATAGCAAAGTAGTTCGTCGCTTAACCATAATTATCATAACTTAAATATCCAAAATAAACCATTCAAACCATAGCAAATTATCCAAGGTATTACATGCCCAAATACTAGCTACTCAAATTACATATTCCGTGAGTAACTTAACCAAAATATAAATAAAAACATCCAAGCTCCTATGCTTGGCTCCGATCACCCTCATTGCTCCCTTCGTTTCCTGTGTCATCCACTAGGGTAGAAGTAGGGCGTTAGACAACGCGCCCAGTAGGTACTCCAAATAGGGTTAACACATGGTTAGTACAATTCATATATAATAACATATTATCAAAACCATATAAAAACTATGCCATGCCATGGTGTCAAATGGAATGAGTCCCACACATCACAAATACATGTAGTCCTCTTGATGGAATTCTCCTCATCAAGGTATCCTCACAGTTGCCTTACGGATGCCTCGACGGATTGTTCTTCGGTTACTTCTTGATGGATAATGCACATGAACGTCTTCCTACAAATGCCTTAATGGACGCCCCTGACGGAGCGTAGCCTCCGGTTACAAACATCCCTCCCATGCCATCATGAGATGTATACGTCCATATGCTATGTAATAGTATAATCATAGCATTAAAAACCTCATATTTGAAACATATTATTTTTACAACATAAACCATCAAAATAAGAAATAAAACCATCATACATAACCCATGGTTTCAAAGAGGTAGAATCCTACCAATGATCAACTAACGTGTCCTTGTGTTTTTGTCCGGAAACCGATCACCGATCGTACACCACTTGTGAGGTCCCGTTACCTTATTACATATCAATCAGTCAAACCCATGTTCCATTTGATTTACAATTATGTCTAAGTCCATAAATACATCTTTGTGGGGTTCGGCCATATAACATGGCCGAACCTCACCCACTTGAATTTGGGTCCCTCTTTTATTTATTAACCAATCCACATAAGTTCAACCATCTAAGAAACCCTAAGTCTACAAATATTCCTTAGTGGGGTTCAGCCATACAACATGGCCGAACCTCACTCCCTTGGTTTTGTGCCCTTAGTCCTTTGATCTTTCTCAAATTAAATCCAATAACATCATCCATGGGGTTCGGCCATACACCATGGCCGAACCCATGGTCCTTCAAATTTCACCATATTTAATCATACATTTAAGTCCTTTATACCAACTTATATTCCAAAAACACAATCTATGGGGTTCGGCCATACACCATGGCCTAACCCATGGTCCTTTAATTTCAACCTTTGGCCATCACTTCTAATCATGCTTAAATCTCCAAATGGCCCATTAAAATGGTTCATCGGGTTCGACCATACACATGGCCGAACCCATGGTCCTTTGTTTCCATGTTCTCCATTAAATAATTTACCATCTCAAGTTCATAAACGAGTACCTCCATGGGAGGGTTTAATCATACCCTTAGGTTCATCCTTTTTGATCCTCATTAACCTTATTCAAAATCAATTAAATTAACAACACTATCCATCATTGTCTCTCCATGGGGTTCGGCCATACAACATGGCCGAACCCTATGGTTCCTCATTTCCCTTAAAAACATATTATACATCCATGATTGATTCTTTGATGGTTCTCATACATCCATCCATTTAAACCCTTTTAAACCTTTTTGAATCATACACATATATCTATGATTTTCATCCTTCAAATCCATTAAAATATAACCAATGTCTTTCCATGGGGTTCATCATCTTCCCTTAAAATCACTTAGAACCATATAACTTCCTTAATACCTTTTCCATGGGGTTCGGCCATACAACATGGCCGAACCCTATGGTTCATCATTGAGTCTTTAGCCATAATAGAATTAGGGTTTGGCCACGCAATGGCCGAACCATGTCCTTGACCCTTTTTTCTTATTTATGAAGTCTTATCGAGCACTTACCGATTCCGCGACTCCTCCGGTTTCTTTCTTTGCTCCGACTTGTTCCTTGGATCTTTTCCTTCCTTAGCCTCTTCTTCCTTCCTTCTTGATCCTTGTGAGAGGGTCAGCCTTAGGTTCTTGTGAGAGAGAGAGGATCTTGAGATGAAGCCTTAAGTCCTTCCTCCTTTGTCTTTGGGATAGGTCGGCCTTGTGTGAGAGGGAGTGAGTGAGATAAAAATATTCTAAGTGTTCTTGCCTTGAGAGTGATTCGACCAAGAGAGAGCTTGAGAGAGAGAGAGTCTAAGATGCAACCCCTTAGTCTTTTCTTGTTTAATGAATTTCAGCCAATGGTGGTGTCCTTTGGTGACACTCCTTGTAACTCCCAAGCTCCTTTACCTCCCTCCTTCTCCATTTGGGGGTTTCATCCATGAGATGAAACACCCATGTCCCAATGGTGTAGTCTTGACTTAGATTGTGTATCCTCCACAAAACTGTCCCCTCTCATTCATGATACATTTTGGGGGTTTCATCCATGAAATGAAACTCCCATGTCCCAACGGTGTAGCCTTGAGTTGGTTTGTGTAACCTCCACAAAACCGCCACCTCTCCATTAATGGCCCATTTGGGGGTTTCATCCATAAGATGAAACTCCCATGTCCAACGTGTAGCCATGTGTAGGCTTGTGTAACAACACAAAAAGGGTCCACCTCTCATTGATGTTCCATTTTGGAGTTTCATCCCATAAGATGAAACTCCAATGTGTATGCCTTGGTTTGGTTTTTGAAACAACAAACCATCTTCATCTTCACACTCCACTCACTTAAGATGAAAGTCCCATTAATTTCCATCCAACTCATTTAAGTCAACTCATCTCTTTAATTCAACTCACTTTATCAACTCAATTATTTGAATCCATTTCCAATTTAATTCAGCCCCACTTAATTTAAACTTGAAATCATTTGGTGGTCAACCAAGTCCACCACGACCCATTGGGTCCCAATTGCGCATTTTGACCCAATTAACAACCTTGATCCAATTAAATAAATCTTACCCATTTATTTCAATTGAACCTTATTCATAATCCGTTGGGTCTTAATTGACCAATTGACCCAACACCTTACCTGTAATACCCTAGATTTTTCAATATATCAATAATTACGAAAATACCCTTGGATTTATAAATTGAAGGGTTATGATCATAGATGAGAAAAATGGTGGGACCCATTGTTTAATGTACTTGTATAAGGTTTAAATTAAGTTAAATAGGCAAGGTACATTTATTTGGGTCAAAGAGGTTAAATGGGTCAAAGGACCCAAATGGGACCCAATGGGTCGTGTATGTCATGATTAATCATTTGGTGAGTTCAAAACTTAATTGGGTTAAGTTTAATTAATGTTTGAGTGGGATTGAGATAAATTAAATGATGGAGATTAGTTGAGTTGAATTTATGAGTTGAGTTGCATTAAAATGAATGAGTTGAGTTGGGGAGTTAAATAAATGAGTTGGATGGAATGTTTATTTCAAATAAGTGAGGTGTGTGAATGAGAATGGAGTGTTTTAAATTCCCATTTGTTAAACTATGAAAACGTTGGCTGCATGGGAGGTTTTACATGCATATAACTCCCATCTAAATGATTAATGAAATGGTGTCACATGGGAGTTACTTGGGTGAGAGTTGTATTTAAAATCAATATGCACGTTGGAAATGGCAAAGGGTTTATGCTATGCTTGAATCTTCAAAGGGACATCCAATAGATGGTTGGGTTAGATTAAAGGTTTGAGTAGGGATTAAATGTAGAGTTGCATTAAAAGGTTGAGTTGAGTAAGTGATGAGTTAAATTAAGTGTGAATGGAGTGTTTGTAATTCCAAGTTTTAAAACAATAAAAACGTTGGCTGCATGATTATCCCATGCATGTAACTCCTAAGATAGAGATGAATGATAATGGTATCATATGGGAGTTACATAGGTGAGAAAGGTATTTCAAATTCAAGTGTGATGCCCGTTGGAGTTGCATGTGATTGTTATCCCATGCATGTAACTCCTACAAAAGAGATGAATGGGGTGGCCGTTTGAGAGTTACAAATACAAGGGATGATGTTTTAAAATTTGGTTTGTTAAGTTACAAAAAATGTTGGCATGTAGGAGTTTCATCTCCAAGATGAAACTCCCACATAGGTATTTGATGAAAGGTGGGTGTTATGGATTACCCACTTCAAACATGACCGTTGGACACCTTGGGAGTTTTCATCTCAAGGATGAACCCAAGGGAAGTATTAAACCAATGAGAGTTACATTTGGAGTTGCATAGGATGGTTATTTCATGCATGTAACTCCCAAAGATGGAGCATGAATAGGGCTGGCTGTTTTATGGAGTTACATGATAGATTATAATATTTCAAATTCAAATGGTTAGGTTACACGTTGGAGGAGGGGAAGAGTTTCATCGTAAGATGAAACCCCCATTTGGTTTGTTAATGAGAGAAGGAGCTAAGGAGGGGGATTACACAAATACAACCCAAAGAGACGTTGGATGCTTGGGGACGTTTCATTTCATAGATGAAACCCCCAAGTAAGCATAAAGGGCATTGATTAATATGGGAGTTACATGAGAGATAAACATTGGACTGAATTTGAGTAGCCAAAGAAGTTTCATTTCTTACTCTCTCTATCTCGCTCTCCCTTGGTCGTCCTTCATCTTTCCAAAAGCAAGAACAGCAGCAGGTTACTGATTTGCAATCAGTCCTTGGTTGATTTCTTTCACCAAGACAAAAGCACACTTTGAGCAAAGGAGTTTGGCGCCAAGGTTTAAGATCAAAGTTTCCTTTCTCTCTCTTTCTCCCTCAAATCCATATCATCTGGCTGAAGTATTCCAAGGAGATTGCAGCGACGTTGATCGCAGTTAGGAGAACAAGAGGGAAGAGGGAAAGGCTAAGGATCTAAAAGGAGTCAAAGAACCGAAGGAGACGCAGTATTGGTAAGTGCATCATAACCTTTGTTGAATAAAATGGATTAGGGAATGTGATCCGGCCATTGTATGGCCAGAACATCAATGGTTTAGATCTAAGATTATGATGTTTAAAAATGGTAAAATATAGACCATAGGGTTCGGCCCCATTGGATGGCAGAACCCCATGGAAAAACTTGGTGATTTTAATGGTGTTTGAGGGATAAAATCCATATTGGGTAATGAAGATTTTTAAAGAATTTAAAGTGAAAATAGCTTACTGTTTTTGAGTAGCTATGGCTTGGCTGAAACATATTATTGTTATGGCTAATTTATGGATAAAACCATGGACAAATGTTGGAAGGATTACACCAAGAGAACCATAGGGTTCGGCCATATGTATGGCCGAACCCCATGGACTGTTTTGTTGGATAATTGGATTATGCTAATGTATGATATATGTTTATGATTTCGAAATTACATATCTCAATTATGGACTTAGTACTAAGGAGATTAAACATGAAAGAGGATGGAACTGGGGATTAAAATCTCTAGGGTGAGGTTCGGCCATGTGTGGGGCCGAACCCCACCAATTGTCAATTGATGGACTTGATGATTAATTTGTGATAAAATTAAGCAAATGAGATACATGTATGAGGGACTTAAAGGACCAAATAAAGATGGTGCGGTTCGGCCATGTGTATGGCCGAACCCCACTAAGGTGGTTTGGTGTTGGACTTTGAATTTTAAGGAAAATTAAGCAAAGAGTTGTATGGTGGCATTATTGTAAATTATGGATGAAATGATCAAAGATAAAATAATCATGTGATTGGGTAAATGGGCCAAAACCAAAGTGCTAAGGTTCAGCCATAATGTATGGCCGAACCCTACCAAGGCTTATTTGGAGGTTGGTTAAATTGTATTGTTGTATGAAAGAGAGACAAATTGAAAATAGGTGAGGTTCGGCCATGGGGTATGGCCGAACCCCACATAATGGATTTTTGGGACTTAGACTAGATTGGAATTTTATGGTTAAAAGCTTGACTTGCTGTTATATAAATAGGGCCACGGGATTTGCTTGAACATTGTAAATTTTTAAACAAGAGACGGTTCAAAAGAAGAGCCAAACTAAGTGATCATTGTGTAGGTTTCCTACTTTTTTGTAACCACATATGATATTTGCTGTTTTACGTTGAGTTTGATAAGTTATTTGAATGTAAAGTTATATTTACAAATGGCATGTTTGCATAGACATCTCATGCATGGCATGGGATGATGGTGTTGTAACCGGAGGCCACACTCCGTCGGGGCGTCCGAAAGACCACTGTGGGGTACCTTGATGATGAGAATCCCATCAAGAGGAATCTGGAGGCCACACTCCGTCGGGGAGTCCGAAAGACCACTGTGGGGTACCATGACGATGAGAATCCTGTCAAGAGGAGGCTATGTATAATGGTGATGGGTGGGACTCATTACATATTCATTTCATACATAGCATTGTTTTATGGAATTTTGATAAACATGTATTATTATATTATTTGCATGTTTTTATACTAACCTTGTGGTAGCCTTAATCGGATGACCTACTGGGCGCGTTGATCTAACGCCCTATCTCTATCCTTAGTGGATGATGCAGGAAAAGAAAAGAACGAGGATCTTGAAGGAAACCAAGCCTAGAAGCTTGGGCTCGAGTGGACTTTTAATGGATTGACTTATGGACTTTTATATGGACAATGTAATAATGTAGTTAAGTAGTTACTATGGTTTGATTTATTTGAATGGTTTGGAATGAATGGTAGACTAGGGTTATTTAGTAATATTGGAGATTATGAACATGTATTTGCTATCTTAAGTTATAAATTGAGTAGTCATATGATCTATTATGACGTCAGTTAGATTAAGACTAATTATATTCCGCAAGTTTATTGTACCATGTGTGGATCGATTTATATGGACTTAATCCATACGCACATGAGCTTGGCCAGTTAAGGGCCGGACTTTAGAAGTCCGAACTTAACTCGCGTCGTGACATCTCGCCCCGATCACTTGTTGATTATTATTATGTTTAAGAAAAAAATAGACTTTGATAATTAGAGTGAAATGGGAGGGGTGTTACATTACCCATCTAAGGTCCATATCCATTAATTCAAAATTTAAATGGGCAATTTCCATAAATATTCATAACCTGAAAATCCGGGGTGTTACAGGGTACCACTTAAAGTCATTTATGGCCATAATACTTGTTTTGTGATTGCCATAACGATGAGCTTCAATGTAACGCCCCGCCCTTTTTCACTGGCTTTCTGAAAATCAGAGTCTATTTTAAAAAAAAAAATAAAAAGAAAAGTGAAAGAGAGCGAGACGCCATGACGCGAGCTCAGTCCGAACTTCTAAAGTCCGACCCTTAACTGGCCAACCATACGTGTACATGGACTAAGTCCACGAAAACAATTCACACGCAATAAGTTATACATGCGGATTAAATCATAATTGCGGAATTATAATAGAACCTAAATCTATTCCATTTTAGATATCAAAGTAGTCCAAGTCTTAACCATAATTATCTTAACTTAAATATCTAAAGCAAACCATTCAAACCATAGCAAAATATCTAAGTTATTACATGCCCAAATACTAGCTACTCAAATTACATAGTCTATGAGTAACTTAATTAAAATATAAATTAAACACATCCAAGCTCCTATGCTTGGCTCCGATCATGCTCATCGTTCCCTTCATTTCCTGTGTCATCCACTAGGGTAGAAGTAGGGCGTTAGACAACGCGCCTAGTAGGTATTCCAAGTAGGGCTAACACATGGGTTAGTACCAAAAATTACATAGATAATATAATAACAAAACCATGTAAAACAAAGCCATGCCATGGTGTCTTATGCAATGAATCCCACCCATCACAAACACTTGTAACCTCTTGATGGAATTCTCCTCATCAAGGTATCCCCACAGTTGCCTTACTGACGCCCCGACGTAGTGTATTCTCCGGATTCTTCTTGATGGATAATGCACATCAAGGTCTTCCCAAGAATGCCTTACAGACGCCCCGACAGAGTGTGGTATCCGGTTACATGTCATCCCTCCCATGCCATACATGAGATGTAAATGAACACATGCTATGTAATTATACAATCAAAGCCTTAAAACCTCATATTTGAAAGCATATCATTTATACAACATAAACCATCAAAATATGAATTGGAAATCATCATACATAACCCATGGTTTCAAAAAGGTAGAATCCTACCAATGACCACTAAAGTGACCTTGTGTTTTAATTCGGTAACCTCTCACGATCGTACACCCCTTGTGAGGTCTCGTTACCTTATAACATGCCAATCAATCAATCCCATGTTCCATTTGATTTACAAATATGTCTAAGCCCATAAACACAACCTTGTGGGGTTCAGCCATACACCATGGCCGAACCTCACTCACTTGGTTTGAGTCCCTCCTTTGATTTATTACTCAATCATCACTTAGTTAATCACTTAACCCTTAGTCCACAAAATACACCTTAATGGGGTTCGGCCATACAACATGGCTGAACCTCACTCCCTTGGTTTTGTGCCCTTCTTTTTCATCCTTTGATCTTTTAATTTAAGTCCAAGTTCATATCATCTTTGATCATAAATCCAATCCCTCATACAACAATTATTTAACATTGTTAACAACCTAAGTCCACAAACATTCCCCATGGGGTTCGGCCATACACCATGGCTGAACCCATGGTCCGTCATTTTCACCTATTTACATCTTTGCCATTTTTACAAATCCATAACCAATAACATAATCCATTCATCTAACATGATAGATCCATGAATGACCCATTTTCATGGTTCATGGGGTTCGGCCAAACACCATGGCCGAACCCATGATGTCTTATTTTCCCCTTTTCTCCTTTAAATGGTTTACACTCTTAGGTCCATATTCAAAGTCCCTCCATGGGGTTTAACCATACATTTAGATTCATCCTTTTGGATCATCATTTACCATGTTTAAAATCAATTAAACTTATCAACTTTTCCCCATCATTTCCATGATCTAAATACATGAACATAATTCCATAATTCTTTATGGGGTTCGGCCATACTCCATGGCCGAACCCATGGTCTAAGGTTCTTCACCAAAAACATTCATTTAAACCCTTTAACATCTTTAATACTCACCAATATCCTTTCCATGGGGTTCGGCCATACAACATGGCCGAACCCTATGGTTCATCATTTCCCTTCATAAAATCATACATTTAAGATTGATCTTTTGATGGGGTTCGGCCATACATCATGGCCGAACCTCATCCAACCTTTACTTTGTCCTTAATGGTTTTTATACATAAAACTTTAGGGTTTGGCCATGCAAGGGCCAAACCATGATCCTTGATCATCTTTTCTTACTTAGTAAAAATCTAACGAGTACTTATCGTTTCCGTGACTCCTCCGGTTTCTTTCACTCCTTCTTCCTTTGATCTTCCTCTTCCTTAGCCTCTTCTTCCTCCTTGATCCTTGGCCGAGATTGACCTTGATAAAATCTCTTGGAGTGGTTCTGCCAAGAGGTATGGTTTGAGAAAGAGAGAAAGAGAGAAGATTTGAGATAATACTCTCAGTGTTCTCCCTTTGTCAAAGAGAGGAGATCGGCCTTGAATGAGAGCTTGAGATCAAAAACTACTCTAAGTCCTTTGTCTTGAGGTGAGGTTCAACCATGAGAGAGAGGGAGAGAGTGAATTGAAAACTAAAGTCTTTCTTGATCAATCAGGTTGGCCAAAGGTGGTATCCTTTGGTGACACCCCTTTGTAACTCCCATGCCCATTTACCTCCCTCCTTAAAGTTCCATTTGGGGGTTTCATCCATGGGGTGAAACTCCCATGTCTCCAATGGTGTGCTATGGGTATACCTTTCTGTAACCACCAAAACATTCACCTCCTTCATTAATGACCCATTTGGAGGTTTTAACCATGAGATGAAACTCCCATCTCCCAACGTGTAGCCTTGGTTTGAATTGTGTAACAACACAAAACCGCCACCTCTCCATTGATGATTCATTTGGGGGTTTCATCCATGAGATGAAAGTCCCATGTATCCAACGGTATTGTCTTGACTTGGACAACAAAACCGTCCACCTCCCATTGATGATTCATTTGGGGGTTTCATCCATGAGATGAAACTCCCATGTCCAATGTGTAGGCCTTGACTTGGGTTTTTGAAATGCATCTTTCCATCTACTCCACTCACTTAAGTTCAAGGTCCCATTAATTTCTATCCAACTCACTATAACTCAATTATTTTTCATTCTTTTAAACTCAACTCACTTAACTCGCCTAAAATCAACTCCATTACATAATTCCATTTCCAACTTAATTCAGCCCAATATAATTAAGCTTGAACTCACTTGGTGGTCAACTAAGTCAACCATGACCCATTGGGTCCCAATTGGGCATTTTGACCCAATTGACTATTTTGACCCAATTAAATACATCTCACCCACTTAATTCAATTGAAACATAACCACCATCCGTTGGGTCTTAATTGGGCAATTGACCCAACAACTTACCCATCTAAAGTCCATATCCAATAATTCACAAATTAAAGGGGCAAATTTCATATATATTGATAACTTGAAAATCCGGGGTGTTACATTCAATACGGTGGAGCATGATCTTTTCTTTTGATCATCTTGGGTCTTCAAGCTTCCAACAAGTGCTTCTTTCTGAGTAATGGAATTGACAAACATAAGGACTTGGCCAAGCCGAGGCACTAACAACATTGATAAATGGACAGATTTAAATAGTTTTGGTATGAACTCATGGAAGCACTAAATGTAAGAAGCATGGGGGAGTGTTTGAAATCATATTTCTGTCTACCTACTAAGCCTTTGTCAATTGTACGACAAAATGGGAGAGAAATTAGTAGAAGCTGCGATGCACTAATCATGGGGGTGTGTATTGTAAAGCCGAAGTGCTTGGGCCTCTAGAAAGCGAGAGCCATAAAGGGGAGGAATATGATGAAGCCAATGAACATGGGGAGAATGTCTGTGCTTGGAGTTTGGGAGATCAAAACTCAAGAAGATTGGGGGAGAAAATCTTCTCAACACTGGGTTGTTGGCTAGGAAATCTCGTTTAGTCCTTTGATTTATGTTTTGGACTAACCTCACTAATGATATTCCTAGTTGTTGCTTACCTTTATACTTGAACAGGAAACACATGAAAAATAAGCAAGCTGAACAAGAATATGTGACGACCATAGTCTTGTTTTTCCATTTGAATATGTACATGTAATATATCTAATTAATGTCATATTTTATTCAAATGTGATGTAATAAGGGTGGGCTTCTAATTAGGTTAGCTTCTAGGTTTTGTCATGAAATTGACAAAATGGGAGATTGTTAGTGCCCCGGCTTTGCCGAGTCCCTTTTTGTCAATTCCATGATTTGGAAAGAAGCAGTTGTTAAGAAGCTTGAAGGCTGAAGATGATCAAGAGTGAAGATCATGCTCCATCAGGTTCAAAGCACATTGTCATGTGAATCACAAAACATGTATCTGGCCATAAATGACTTTAGGTGGTATCCACACCTTAGAGAGGACTATCTCTAGGCTTAGTTGAACAAATTGTAAATCTATAAAGAAGCCTAAGAGAGGAAGCTGGGCAGTGAACTTGGAAATATGAATTAAGTTCACTGTCAGCTCGACTAATCATTCTCACCGACCCCTCGATGGAGACAGGATCGACCCATCGTGGTCAAAGGACTAGTCGGCCAGATTGATATAGGTTTTGGATCAAAGAACTTTCATCCTAGGTAAGCCTCTAACCGAGTGTCTTGTATGCACCGATCGCTCGATGATGAACTTAAACGAACCTTCATGGTCGACGACTGATTCGTAAAGGACTTGTGAGTTCTGGACTGTGAACTCAAGTGGGCTCTTGAAGAAACAAACATCTCAGTATATCAAGACCGATTGCGAGTAAGAGGATCGAACCCTTGGGTAAAGGGCGACAACTCGTTCTGGGTAAGACAGGTTTCTAGACTTGAAACTATTGTCAGGATGGTGTTGCCCTAGATTGAGACACTCGTATGGATAGATCTCTCGGTGCCATGACTGTCGACCCATCGGTGACAAGGACCTATCGACTGGGAAGTTATAAAGCCGTTGGGAGTGCACTTAATGCTCAACGGTCGGGTGGTTGAACAGTAATAAATATGAACACCGACCCGTCGGTGCCACCGACCTGTCGGCACTGGACACTCTGAAAAATTGTTATGACTCCTCTATAAATATGAGTGTTGTGTGATCGTTTTACTATCTTCCTTGGACTAAGAAAAGTCACACACTCAAAGGAACGATCAACACTCTTGTATTGAGAATTATAAACAACCAATCTATTGATTGAGTTTGAAAATGAGAAAGAGAGGAGGAAAGGAATGATATAAACTAGGAAACCTTTTCTAAAACCAGTTTCCTTGCCACTTTAAGATTGTGATTGCCTTACGATGGCTACAAGGAGGAGTGGCGGCACACATTGGGTAGGATCTTCAAGAAGCACATATTAGTGAGAAAAAACTTCAAAGAGAAGTGCTTCTTGGTTTTTAATTTTATTTTTTAAAACCTTTGTCCCAAAAGTGGAATAAGGAGGATTGGCTCCGGAACCACTATAAAAAACTCTAGAGCGTCGTCTTTGGCACAATAGTCGGTGGAATTCCCAGCCGATTGAGTGAGGTGGAATTCCTACTCTAATTGTGAGGGCGTAAGTCCCCACTTAGTGAATTTGGGATAGCTCAAGGTTGAGCAAGTCCTAACAATAGATGTAGGTTGGCGAACCGAACCACTATATATCTTGTGTCCACATGATTATGGTGTTATAGATATTTTTTTCTTGTGTTGATTGTTAAATCGCATTTGCTAACACAGACTCACTTGATTGTTATATCCATTGCGTTTAAACTAATGAATCAAGTAATCTTAAAAGGGACCAACGATTATTAGATTGACATATTCACCCCCCTTCTAGAGTGAATCATGTTGTTCTATCTCCCAAGGGAACTTTCATCATCCTCTATACCACACGATGGGTCGCTGCCAGACGAATGCATCGACCTGAGCTTGACAATATTTTACAGTGTGTATCCAACCCAGACTCCAGGAGATTGATTGCGAGGACGATTAGTCGGCCCTGATCTGTAAGACCCCGAAATCTTAACCCATTGGATAAAGGTAATTCCCTCTTAAGAGTGAGATTAGAGGGGTAATTAATTAATTAAGAGAGGTTAAGAGTGATTTGAATTATCTTGCTATTTCCATTCAAGATAAATTAATGGAGTGGGATTATGAAAATAATTAATTGGGTGGTAAAATATATGATGATTAAATTAAGTGTTAATTTAATTTCAAGATTACCGAGTGAGGTTTGAGAGCGATTAAGTTAAGTATGATTTAATGAATTCATTTTGAAAGAGGTGGAGTAAAATTAATATTAATTAATTTATAATGTGGAAACTGTACCACCATTTTAAGCATCATCAAATCATTTCTCAAACAGTAAGAATGAAGGAACTGGATTACGTCAAAAATTGTTGAGTTAGATTGACTCAGTCATCCTTAGGACACGTGTCATATGATATGAAGTTAAAGGGTAGAATTGGTAAGGAAAAAAAAAAATAAGTTACCTTTCGTTCTTCACCCTAGCCAAAACAACAGAGGAAAGGCAGAGTCTAACGCTGCTGTCACGATACAAGAGTGGAGACGTGGATCGCTGTAGGAAAGTGAGATTTAGATTGCTCCGATCGCTGATCCGCGACTGCCGACTGCCGAATTGAGAGAGAGAGAGGTGCATATGCGATGGAAGGAGATAGAAGGAGGGAAGTGCTTCAGTGATAAGTCTGCGATGGAAGGAGACCAGAGAAGGGAATGGCTTTCGTGGGAAGTATGGAGAAATGAGTTGGCTAGGGAAAAGAGAAAGTAATTAAGGAAGAGGAGGAAGACACCAAAGAAGAAAGAAAGAAGAAAAACAAAGGAGGAGGAAAACCCCAAATCAAATCCGAGCCCTCTTCGATCCACACCAATGAAATCATCAAATCCGTGAGGTATGTAGGATTTATATTGTTTTATGATGATAAAAAAACCCAATAAGAAGTTTAGGGATTGATGTATTTTGGATTTAGAAGAATAAATAATTAAAAGGGGATGAATCTCTAACTGACTGCATCCAACTGTTTGATGAAATACCTGATAGAGATTTGGTCTCCTAGAACTCCTTGATTGATGGGCAGATAATGTCAGAGAGCTTCTCTCAGATATTCAATACAAAACAGAATGAAATGAGGAAGACCCTAACAGCTATGACAAATACAAGTAGTAGCCCCAATATTAGCAGTATAGTAGGAGACCTTTCAATTTGAAATCTTTGATTGTGGATAAAAATGGAGCAAATACAACACAAACATGTTGAAATCAAGGGACTTAAGATTCATGTTGCTGAGATGGGAGAAGGTTCAAAGGTGGTTGTTTTCTTGCATGAATTTCCAGGAATATGGTATGCATGGAGATATTAGATGGGTCAGCTACCGAGACCCCAAACTTGTAAGACTTTATTATGAGTTCCAGTGACAACACATAGACCCTTGGTTTATTGTAGGACTTTACATGTGTAATAATTAGGAGATAAAACATAAGATATAGAGTATAAAGTCATTGAATTAAATTAAGAATAATGATATCATGTGTTCTTGTGTAATATGTGTGGATAATGAATGAAGGACCCAAGCCCAGAATCGAACGAGTAGTTCGTGGATTACCTTCTTTCGCTGATCGGCTAGGATCAGGTAGGTTTTCCTACTTCGTTGAAGCACTACAGGGTGCAAATCTAAATGATTGTTATAATTATGAAATTGCTTCATATCAAATTGATATATTGTTGAGATATTTTATCATTTAGATTTATAGGATAGAATGAGATAGTTTTGAAAGTATGGAATAATATGGTTATGCTTTGGAAATACATATCAAATGTATATTATTGCTATATGATATCAGATGAGCATTTTGGCAAGATTTGTGATACTGAGGAAAATGATGTTGTCCCGAATTAGTGTATTTGATATATTTTAAATATATAATGTCAAGTGTGTAATTTGTGGAATGTATTTTATAAAGAGCATAGAATAAGATCTATGTCTTTGAAATGATTAACATCATGAGATTCAAGAGCATTAGCATTCATATGCATTCATACTCCTCATGCATGTGACATGGGGTGGAAAGGCATAGAGTGAAATCAAAGGGGTTAGTCAGTCCAAATAGACCTCAGTGTCATGATTATTGTATGGGGGTTACAGTCAACGAACCAAAGTACTGAATGTCCGGACAGACTTTGGGGTCATATTATGATTTGGCGAATCAAGGTGTTGAATGGACCTGGGCAGACCTTGATGTCATTTGCACGCGTGAAAGAAATAATGTCTCCCAGTGGAATTGGTTGAGTGGTAACAATGTGTATTCCCCAAGGAAACAATGAGTACGAAATGTGTACATGGGATGTTAAATACCCCGTTGTTTTATGAAATGTATATATATACGGGATGCTAAATACCCCGTGGTTCTATATGAGGTATTGAAATACCTATGCATAGGGCATGATAAGGGTATGCATATATCATGGCACCCATGGCATGACATATTATATATTGATGAGCATTGGTATAACTTGTGTGTGGGATTCGAATGGTGAAATGATTTCGATTTCATTATAAGTTTTGAGTTGACATTATTTTAAGAGTTGACTTTATTAAGTATAATATCTTCAAGTAAAAATGATCATGGAATTCTTAATAAGGAAGGGATTTTGAAGTGGATGTGGGCTTTATAACATGATATAGAAAAGAGGCTGTGATAAAAGATATTATGATATAATATGATAGAGATTCGGTAAAAGTACACAGTACAACTTGATTTTGAAGCTTTCATCATGAAAAGAAATATGTTTGATTATGAAAACGGATATCTTACTATGCATTGACTTTGAGAAATATCTCAAGATTTTGAGAAACACAATGTGTGGTAATATGTAATGTGTTCATCATAAGAGTATGAGTATGTGATATTTATAATAATATGATATGTTTTGAAGTACAGACTTATGAAATTTGGAATATGAGTTTAAATCTTGAAAATGTATATAGAAGTATGATTTTTCTATAACACTCAAGTGCATATCCTATGATTGGAATTCCTACTGGGCGTGTTGACTAAGCCCATAAATTCCCCCCTAGATTGTGTTTACAGGTTTGAAGTACATAGATGACATTGGGTCAAGCGATGGCCGGATGTGAGCGAGATGGATGCAATAAGGAGCTCGAAGAGCTTAGTCTATTTATGTATTTTGAAAACTCTAGAATAATGTGATGTATTATGATTATTCTTTTGGGGAATGTAATTATTTTATGACTTTGAACCTTTCATACTCTAGTATTGAATTTGACTCAAGTATGTGGGATTCATTATTGCTATGAGATATGTGGACTATTTATGATATTGAAATAAATGTTTAAATTTCCGCAGGATTATGAGAGAGAGTGCAAAATATTATGCACACACACTAGTTGGGCTAGTCAAGGGTCGGGTTTTCGTACTTGGACTTGACCTCGCGTCGTGGAGTCTCCGCCCCTTTCTTCCTGATCTCTTTAAAAAAAAATTATACTCTGATTTAAGCTGGTGGAAAAGGGTGGGACGTTACATGATCCCAGACGAAGTATCATATGCACGATTAGTTGTCCTAGACATGACTGTGAATGACAGTACCAATTTTGTTTAAGCCTACGACGATTGGTCGTATGCATGATTGGATCGGTCCTGTCCCAGAAATGCATTGCGAACACTGAATGTATCGTCCTGAGACCAGAGGTGTTTGACAGTCGTCCCAAACCAAAAACCTTTATATTTCCAGACGATTGGTCGTATGACCACGATTAGTCGTCTGTTGTCATTGGCGAATGATCACTGACACGATGTGTCGTCCCTGACTGTGTGTTCATATTTCCAAGTTATGTTCCAATTCATTTTGTTGATTTGTCAAACACTCACTAGGCTTCTTATGAATATCCGTATGTGAGATCTAAGCCAAGGCATGGACATCCTAAGGTGTTGAGTTCCACTTAGAGTCATCTATGACCAATTTACCTTGGTGATTGCCATACACATGGTGATGCTTGATTCTGCCAACTTGATCTTAATTCTTCACCACCGCATGAATCTTGTATCCTTGCTTCATTCTTCTGAAACAATACTTCACCTAAGTCATGGAATTGACAAATAGGTGACTCGGCAACCCGGGGCACTAACAGGTCCATTTCAAGATAAGCCCAAGTTTGGTCCATATACTTTAGGATCCAAAATTGGAAATATGCGAAAACCCTGCATTTTAGGCCCTAATCAGAAGCCCAAACTATCGGCAACTACTTCCCCTTATCAGACCTCAAATTTGATAGAAAAATTAAGTGCAAAATATTCACTTCCAAAGTTATCCCACTTATTGCCTTCTACACACCATTTATGGAGACTCGATTGGAAATACAATATTTTTTTTAATCGTTGTACTTGTCAAACTGGTGGACAATGACTGATCTGTGTTAGTGCCCCTGACTTTACCGAGTCCCTGTTTGTCAATTCCATGACTCGGAGGAAGCACTTGCTAAAAAGCTTGCAGACCCAAAGTGATCAAAAGTGAAGATCATGCTCGACCAGATTGAAGCTCAACAGTATCGCAATCACAAAACATGTATTATGGCCATAGATGAATTTAGGTGGTACCCACACATCAGAGAGGACTATCCCTAGGCTTAGTGAAACAAATGGTTAAATCATAAAAAGCCTAGAGAGGAAGCTTGACAGTGAATTGGAACCCAACTTGGAAATACGTATTTGGTTTCACTGTCAACTCGATCAATCGTTCTCACCAACCCCTCGATGGAGATAGGACCGACCCATCATTGTCAAAGACTGGTCGACCAGATTGACATAGGTTCTGGATCATTAAACTGTCATTCTGGGAAAGCCTACTGATCGAGAGTCTTGTATGCACCGACCCCTCGGTAAATGGATTGAAATGACCCCTCGTGGTCAATGATTCTTCAATAAGATTTATGAGTTCTGGAACTTAGAACTCAGGTGGGCTCTCGAAAAAATAGACATATCGATAGTTCAAAAACCTGATCGAGAGTAGCCAAGACCGAGCCCTCGGTAAAGGGCTACATGTCGTTCTAGGTATGACTGGTTTCTGTACTTGAAACTCTGTCAGCAAGGTGTTGCCCCAGATCAACCCTCTCATAGGGACCGACCTTTCGGTACCTTAATTGTCGACCCATCGGCAGCAATCGACATGTCAACCGAGAAAGAATATTACCGTTGGGAGTGCATTATTGCTCAACGGTCAATTATTGAACAGTAATGTAATGCCCCGCCCTCTCCGAGAATTCAGAGTCTAATTTTTTTTTTTAAATAATAATAAAATATCGGAAGAGAGCAGGTGGCGTCATGACGCGAGTGTAGTTCAGACTACTCAAGTCTGAACCTTAACTGGCCACCCATGTGTACATGGACTAGACCATGATAATGAATCACACATGGAACTAACATCAACATGCGGAATAACCTAGATTAACTGCGGAATAGAAAGACTAGATAGCAAGTAACAGTCTCAAACATTAATTAACATAAATCAACCATCCAAAGTTATTAACCTAATCAAACCATAGCAAGTAATGACTTATTACATGTCCAACAAAATATAGTTCGAATGACAGTAATATAAAGAAGTCCAGTCCAACATTCAAGCGCATAGGCTTGGCTCCCTCCTGGTCAACGACCTTTTCCTTCCCTTTCCTTGTACCTGCATTCTCCTCTGAGGATAGAATTAGGGCGTTAGATCAAAGCGCCCAGTAGGTTCCCGAATCAGGGCTACCACATGATTAGCATATAAAACATGCATATATATCATAGTACATGATTAGTTAAAACAGGTAAAACAATGCTATGAAGTATGCACATGCAATGAGTCTCCCCCATCATGTACATTCATAGCCACCATCATGTTACTCCTCCTGGCGTGACTTGCACTGCCGAAAGAGGACGTAACTCATAAATTGCAACACTGTAGAACCTCATTCATAATCCCATGTCTATGCATGAGATGCCAATGCCTGTATGCCATTTGTTAATGCATAATATATCATTTGAAACACATAAAATAAAACAAGAGTCTCATAAGAAAACTGGGGTAAAACTGTGGTTACAAGTAGGTAGGAAACCTACTGAAGATTCACTTCAGTACTTGATCTTTCTTTAGAGTCACCCGATCACGACTCGCACGTCGTTCAACTTCCGGTACCTTATTATGTAACAGCAAATCAATACTTAATCTACTTTATTCCTAATCAAGTTTAGGTCTCATATACCATCTAGTGGGGTTCTTCATTCATCAACTTTAATCCACCAAACTTACTCCATGGGGTTCGGCCATACATTTGGCCGAACCCAATGGTTCTTTTATCCATTACCATATGGCTCTCCATTAAGATATTTTAAACCTTTTAAATCAACATGGAACCATTAACAATTACTACTCATAAGCTTAGCCTATTTAACCCATGTAAGGGTCCATGGGGTTCGGCCCTATACATGGTCAAACCTAATGGTTCCCTTGGCTCAATAATCTCCATGATTACGCATGATTTTAATATGCTATTTGAACCATGATCAATACATGGTTCAGCCATCCAAAGGCTGACCCAAATCAGTGACCATAACCCCAAGTAAATCAAATAAAAACCCTAAAGCAAGCCCATGGGGTTCGGCCATTCACATGGCCGAACCTCATGGTTCTCTAGATACAATTCATCTAATGATCTTTCATAATTTATCATGTATCTTAGCCATAAAAAAAACAGCAAACATATTTCTATTTAAAATCCCATAGAAACCCCATGATATTGCATGGTTTCTAACTCTCCAAATTCATAACAATCATCAATCTCTTTCATGGGGTTCGGCCATTCAAGTTGGCCGAACCCTATGTCCATGAATTGGTCTTTCAAACATGCTTTAGGCGTTAATTAATCATGCAATATCAGTATCATATTGCTGCCTTTATTCCTCTTAGAAACCATCTAATTAAATTCATCCAAAAACAGTCCATAAAAGTCCATGGTTTCCATGTTTCACAACATGAAAACCAACAATCTTTTACACGGGGTTCGGCCCTCCTTGGTGGCCGAACCCAATGGTTATTCTTACTATTTTTAAACCTCAATCAATCATGTAATAAACAGTATATTATTACCGAGTTTTACTAATCAAACATCATCCAATAACTAACCCAATTTCATAGGGTTCGGCCATGCTCATTGGCCGAACACCATGACCTTTGGTTTTGAAATATTTAACCATTTATCTTGGGTCTGAACCAAACATCCAAATCCATGTTTTAACCTTCTTAAAACATGCATTTTAGATCTAACACAAATATCTAATAACAGTCCCAACTTATATGGTTTTAATTTCCAAAAACCATCGAAATCAACCACTAGTTTCCATGTTTCAAAAGATGAAAATCAACCATTCTTTTACATGGGGTTCGGCCCTCCATGGTGGCCGAACCCAATGGTTATTTTTACCATTTTAAATCCTCCATTAATCAAGGTTAAAACCCTGATGTAATCGGCCATAACCATGGCCCAATACACACCCATTTTATTAATCAAAAGTCCATGGAAATACTTACCAAATTCCAAGCTTTTCTTATGCCTTTGCTCCTTGCCTTCTTCCCTCTTGTTTCCTTCCTTCTTTCTTCCTTTGCCTAAGCTGGTTAGAAGCATGAACCAATGGTGAAATCACTAAGATAAAATTCGGCCAAGGAGGTGTTCTTGAGAGAGGGAAATGAATGAGAATTTTAAGGTTTTGCAATGATAAAATCGGCCAAGTGATGGTGTTGGTTGCTTTTGTTAAACAACCCCATAACACCCATTTAATCCTCATCAAATCTTACTCAAACCAAGGCGTCACTTGCAGCCAAGCAAAGCACCCCTTGACACTTACCCATGCAGCCATTCAGCTTTCCATGCATCTCATCTCAAACCTCTCATTTGCATTTAACATTCATCATGGAAATCACCAAAACAAGTCCCACACTGTTGGGGACTTGTTTTGGTGGTTATGACCCAACCAACCTCTTCAAATTCCCACTCAACTCACTGATTTACAGCCCCTTTAATTTCCATTTTGAATCACTTGAACTCAAGGTCATTTAGATTTCCATCTCAACTCATCCAACTCAACCCACTTAATGCACCATATGTGAGTCAACTCATTTCTTAATTAAAACTTATTCCAAATCAGTCCAACTCAAGCTGAACTAACTCACACTTGAGTTCAACTGAGGGCCCACACGGTCATCCGTGGTCAACTTAGTCAACCCGACCCATTGGGTCCCCAATCAGCCCCTTGACTCCGTTTTGACAACATGACCCATTAATGGACTGATTTTGCCATTTCTAAGTGGTTTTCATATGTGCATCAAGCCTACCCATATTTGCTATAGCTGATTTCCTATCAGTTTAGCTTGACCTCATTTAATTTGAGCTTACACAATGGTCAAATCATCCAATTTGACCCATTGGGTCCAATTGAGCCATTTGACCCATTTAACCATTTTCGACCCAATTGATGTTCATTACCCAACCAATCAAACTTGACATTCATAATGTGCTCATATGATCTTAATTTGAGCAATGGGCCCCACCTTTTCCTTATTTAACATTACAAACATTTAATTTAACAAACCAAGGGCATTTTCGTAATTATTCCAATCATTGAGAATTCTTTGACCCAATTAACCATTTTGACCTAATTTGATGTACATTACTCATCCATTATAATTTGACCCTTATAATATGTTCATAGGATCTTAGTTTGAGCAATGGGCCCCACTATTTCCTTATTCAACATCACAACCATTAAATTTACCAATCCAGGGGCATTTTCGTAATTATCCACATCATTGAGAAATCGGGGTGTTACAAGTAAAATTTCTAGTCATCGACACCTCGGTGCACCTAACCTGTCAGTACATTACCGTTGCTACAATCAGTTGTCTTCTCTATATAAACCAATCTTTATGCTACCAGTTGGGAACCATTGGTAAAATCAGTTGGACCCTCATCATTATCAGTGAGCTTAAACGAAGGCCAACAGGAGGATCACTCTCTCTCTCTCTCTCGTACTTACACTAGGGAAATCAAATACAACCAATCATATGAATTGAGTTGTGAGAGAGAGGAGAAAGTAAACTCATAAACAATCAATCTATTGATTAAGTTTAACAGTGAGAAAAAAGGGGGAAAGAAAATAACAGAAACTAAAAAACCTTTGGTAAAACCAATTTTCTTGTCCCATGAATTGTGATTTCTTTGCGACGGATATAAGGAGGAGCGTCGGCACCAGCACACATTGGGTGGATCTTGAAGAAGCACACATCAAGAGAAAGAGATTCAAAGGCAAGTGCTTCTTGGTTTTAAATTTGTTTTAAAACCTTTGTTCCGAAAGTGGATTAAGGAAGCTTGGTTCCAGAAGCACTATAAAAATTCCTATTTTGCAGTGTCGTCTCCAGCACTTATGTGGGTGGAATTCCCAGCCAAATGGATAGGTGGAATTCCTATATTGCAGTGGTGGGTGAAATTCCCAGCCGATTGAATGAGGTGGAATTCATATTCTAATTGTGATGGTGTAAGTCCCCACTTAGATGATTTGGGGATAGCTCAATGTTGAAGCAGTCCTAACATTGGATGTAGATTGGCTAACCGAACCACTTTAAAATTGGTCTTATCGTGTTTGATCTTTGTGTGTTTGTATTTAGTATTTAAGTACTCTTCTCAACACACATCACTTTACATATTGATGATCTTATTTTAAGCATTGTATACATGCATTGATAATCAAGCAATATGTCAAGGTCATAATCTTAGTGTGATCACTTAGAGAAGTTATCACACTAAACAAATCTCTTGATGAATGTTCCGCTGCACTCAAATCAATCAAAAAATTTGTAAACACTATTGAAAACGGGATTGACCTATTCACTGTAACACCCTGGATTTTCATTTCATAAATATATTGGATTTGTTTACTTAAATTACAAATTGATTGAATTTAAAATTAAATAATTGGAATGGACCTTAGATGGGTAAGGAGTTGGTCAATTACCCAATTAAGACCCAATGGATCATGAGTAAGTTTGACTTTAAATTTATTGGGTAAAGTCTAATTAAATGGGTCAATCATCCAATTGGGACCCAATGGGCCATAGATGAGCTGATTTTAAAGTAAATGGGTAAGGTTTAATTAATTGGGTCAACTACCTAATTAAGATCCAAGATATTAAATCCACCTCATCAAGTGAGATGGCATGTGGGTGAGATGGCATTGCCATGTAGCATGCATGGAAGACAACTAGGCAAGGTGTGACATCATCAAATGATATGGCTAAGATGGGACCCACGTACCATGTACATGCAAGGTCGGCTAAGTCATGGTTGACTTGGTCAACCATGAGTGAATCCAATTGAGTCTAGTTAATTTATGAGTTAAGATGGGAAGTTGAGGAACTTTCATCTCAAAGTGAGTTGCGTGGAAAGATGGAGAGTTTCCATCTTTTGGGGGATGAAACCCAAGGAACTCGATGGAAGACCAAGGTTCTCCTTGGTTAAGCCAAGGGACTCCTTGGTTGTACAAATAATAAAGTGGGAAGTAAAAGAGTCTTGGGCTGTTACAAAGGGACGTCAACCAAGGGGCACTTCACACCCCTTGGCCGAACCCATCTCTTGCTCACCAAGAGACTTTTCTCTCATCTTCCTTTTCCATTTTCAGCTTTACACTTAGAGGATCACTGAAGAACCAAGGAAGGAGAAGGAGTAAGGAGGAAAGATAGAGCAAAAGAAAGAAGGAGACGAGAAAAGAAGGTATGATTTGAGTTCAATAACATAGGATTAAGATTAAGAGTCAACCATAGTTTTGGCCATAGTGTGGCCGACCTATGGGTTCCATATTTGGTTGGAAAGATTGGTCAAACAATCCTAGGGCCATGGAATTGGAAATCCATGTGAGGAATGGATAGGTGTTAAAAACCAACAACCAAAGGATGGAATTTATAATCATGTTTTAATGACATAATTAAGGAAGAGACCCTAGCCTTGGCTAGGGGGTGTAGTAAGTACATCAAAACTTATATGAATAATGATATACATGTTTAAAAAGGATAAGGAATAGATTTCATGAATAAGGGATTCACAAAATATGCAAATATAGAAGACTGACAAGACAATCAGTCGACTGAATCTGGGATTCAGTCGACTGAACTGGTTTTGGCTGAAACTGAAAACTGTTTCTGGGAGTTTCAGCTGACTGAATCTTGTAATTCAGTCGACTGAACATAGACGTAGCAAATAAGTAAAAGGATCTGGCGTGTTTCAGTAGACTGAATCTATGATTTAGTCGACTGAATGTATACTTATCAAACACGTAAACTGTTGGTTGATGATTCAGCCGACTGAATCCTTGATTCAGTCGACTGAATCTATACTGTCCGAACACACAGATGATCTAATCCAAAGTCAGCCAATTGAATCTATGATTCAATCGACTAAAAGTGGATTGACCGAGAATACAGAGGGTTTGACTCAAAGTCAGTCGACTGAATCTATGATTCAGCTGACCGAAAGGTTACGAGTCATGGTTATACAATACTGAGTTGGGTTTCAGCCGACTGAATATTGTATTCAGTCGACTGAAAGTTTGCAGGTAAGGTAGAGAACAATATTCGGGCATGATTCAGTCAACTGAATCTGTGATTTAGTCGACTGAATTGAAAAGTTTAAATTTTAATTAATTATCCAGATGTTTCAGTCTATCTAGAAGGATGTAAGGGATGATTAAAATTAAATGGATAATTAAATTGACTATTGTATGCGATTGAATTTAATAAGGAAAGGAGATTTGCAAAGGGTTATGATCTGTTTCAACGTAATAATTGAATGTGATCTTCACAAAAACAACAACGACAAAAATTAAACGTTGGTAGGATTCCTACCTTATTGAGACACTGTGGATTATATATTTGTTACTGGTTTTTATTGTAACGCCCCACCCTTTTTTTAAACATAAGAGTGAGAGAGAATAGGAACGTCACGACTCGAGTTAAGTCCGGGTTTCCAAACCCGACCCTTAACTGGCCAACAATATGTGTGAGTGGACCAAGTCCACAAAAACAGTTCACACGTTTTACAATTAACTGTAGAATTAAAATATGAATAGAGTACTGTCCATAAACGCAATATTAAAAGTAAGGAAGCCAATCACTAATAAATTAACTTAAATTTAAATATCCAAAATCATCATCCAACCATAGCAAAATATACTAAGTTATTACAATCCCAAAATGCTAATTATCTCAAATACATTGTTCCAAAATCAATTAAGTAAAATAAACATAATATGCCCAAGCTCCTACGCTTGACTTCTTTCACGTCCATTTTCCTTTCCATTTCCTGTTCCATCATCTAAAGGGTAGAAGTAGGGCGTCAGTCAACGCGCGCAGTAAGAATTTCAAATAGGGTTATACACATAGGATCAATTTAAAAATCAGAGTAAGTACATCATATTCAAAACCATAAACATATCGTAGTACCAAAAACAGTGCATGATAACTATATCCAAATCATGCAAATGTATGTGTCATGTCATGGGTGTCATATGCCAATAATCCCTCACCCAATCTCCATTTCAAACACCATACAAATCATAACAACATTTTCCTTGATATAATGAAACCATATCAAGGTGTTCCCTTGGCCATTTACGTCCGCAGTGTTTTGTGACTGCACCACCAGGTCACTGTTAAACCTCCCCACGTGTGTTAATCGGAATTACCGATGGAGCGTGGACTCCTCCCTCTACGCAAGGTTTTTGGACTGATTACCCCGGAGTTCTTTGGCCCAAATTACGCCGTACCCCTATCTAGAAATCCCGGACAAGGCCAACATATCAATGGTTCACATAGCTTCTTCCAAGCCAGTTTCAAGTCCTAAGTCATGTCCGGACAGCTCATAACTTGGCTTGTTGCCCCATATATTCCCTCCCATGCCATGCATGAGATTATGGATGCACAAATGTCATTTCGTATCAAAATACATAATAACATTGGAAACAGTTCATAAAACATATGCCATTCATTTAACCAAAATAACTCATCATGTTTGTAAATCAAAACCAGAAATATATACATATATAGATCCTTATGCATTTCAATAAGGTAGGAATCCTACCCATGTCCGATTTACTGTCTTTTTCTTCTTTCACACCTCTTTACCTTATCAATTTAATCATATACATATATCAATTTGATTTTCCTTTAATTTAATTACTCTCCACAACCTTCTAGATAAACAGATATATCTGAAAAATATCAAAAAATTCAAACTTTTCAATTCAGTCGACTGAATCCTTGATTCAGTCGACTGAATGACGTCCAGTTACTGTTCTCCGCCTTACCATAGAATTTCAGTCGGCTAAAACCTGACTCAGTATTGTTTACTCTTTGACTCGCTATCTTTTAGTCGACTGAATCACATATTCAGTCAGCTGAATCTGAGTCAGAGTCAAACCCTTCATATCCCTAGTCAATCCACTTTTAGTCAACTGTATCAGAGAATCAGTCGGCTGACTTTGGATCAGATTGACTGTATGTTCGGCCAGTATATATTCAGTCGGCTGAATCCTCAACCAACGATTTCTGTGTTTGACAAGTAATCATTCAGTCGACTGAATCATAGATTCAGTTGGCTGAAACACGTCAGATCATTTTACCTCTTCGATATGTTTATGTTCAGTCGGCTGAATCCTCTATTCAGTTGGCTGAACACCATTAAATCCCTTATATTTTATTCGAGACCTGTTTTAGTCGATTGAATCACAAGATTCAGTCAACTGAAACTCCGTGTAACACCCCATCCTTTTTCACTCTCCTAAAATCAAAGTCTATTTTTTTTTTTAAATAAAGAGTGAGAGAGACTGGGACGTCATGACGCGAGTTAAGTCCAAGCTTCCAAAGCCCGGCCCTTAACTGGCCAACCATACGTGTGCGTGGACTAAGTCCACTAAAACGGTTCACACGCGATAAGGCTATACTTGCGGAATAAACATAGTTGCGGAATTATAATAGAGTTCTATCCTATCCAATTTTAAATAGGAAGGAAGTTCATCACATTAAATAACTTAAGTTTCAATGTCCAAAATAAAAAAAACCATAGCAAATATTTCTAAGTTATTACAGTCTCAAATGCTAATTACTCAAATTACATGTCCAAAATAAAAACTTAAATAAAATAAATCTAAATCATCCAAGCTCCTAAGCTTGGTTCCGTTCACGTCCTTCGCTCTGTCCATTTCCTGTGCCATCATCTAAGGTAGAAATAGGGCGTCAGACAACGTGCCGAGTAGGTACCCCGAGTAGGGTCAAACACATGGATTAGCATAAAAATCACATAGATATATATATATATATATATATATGTCAAAACCATGCAAGTCAATGCCATGCCATGGGTGTCATATGACATGAATCCCACCCATCAACCATATCACAATCACATAGTATTCCTCTTGATGTACAAGCCACATCAAGGTATTGTCATGACTCCCCACGTATGCCTTATCCGTCCCACCGAATGGAGCGTGAACTCCTCTTTTTATTACAAACATCACAACCAGAATCAGTGCAGATCTCTCCCCACGTGTGTTTATCAGATATAAGAATGGAGCGTGGACTCCCCTCATTTGATCCCTCCCATGCCATGCATGAGATATGAGTGCAAACATGTTATTCATATTACACATATAGCATGAAAATCCCATCATTAAAACATATCATTTGATACCAAAATAATTCATTGCACATAGAAGTAAAATCATCACATATACATATTCCATGGTTTTCAATAAGGTAGGAATCCTACCAATGTCCAAATATCGTGTCCTTGCGTTTTCATCCAAAAATCGATCATCGATCGCGTCAAGCCGATCGGATGCTCGTTTGTGAAATCCCGTTAGCTTATTACACATAAAAAAAAATCAAATCGATGACCCATTTGATTCCCATCATTCCATGTTCATTTCCACCTATGATTATAGTCCTTAGCCCGGTTAAGACCCCCAAGGGGTTTCGACCATACCTTAGGCCGAACTTCACCCTTTTGATTTTGGTCACCTTCTTTTAATCCTTGCTTATTTTAAACCATGCAAGTCAATCCTCCTTCATTCTTTTATTTCTTTATTATAGGTAATCATTTAATCATAGGTCCATAAAATATCATCCATGGGGTTCGGCCATACAACATGGCCGAACCCATGGTTCTCTCTTTTCATCAACTTCCCATTGAGCCATCATTTCTTTCCATAGATAATTACTTAATTTATTTACACATACTTAGGTCCATAAGATGATTCATGGGGTTCGGTCATACAACATGGTCGAACCCATGATTCCTCATTTTCATCTTCTCCTTACTTAAATCATTTAAAGCATATTAGATCCATACAAAATCCCTCCATGGGGTTCGGCCATACAACATGGCCGAACCCATAGTCCATCATTTTCCATCATTTAAAATCTATTTAAATCCACAACTCTTCTTCCATCATTTGTCACCTTTTAAAACCTAGTTAAATCCATAACCATTCTTCCATCATTTTCATCATTTAAAACCTAGTTAAGTGCATAACCATTCTTCCACGGGGTTCGGCCATAGAACATGGCTGAACCCATGGTCCATCATTTTTTATCCTTCTCCATTTGAAATCATCATGAGGATGGGTTCTCTTAAAAATCACATACAACATGTTTAGATCATTTGATGGGGTTCAGCCATACATCATGGCCAAACCTCATCCATTCTCTTTTCGTCCTCAATGATCCATATATACAAATTAGGGTTCGGCCATGCAAGGGCCGAACCATGATCTTGGATCATTCTCCTATGAAGTTTTATCCCTTATATTCAATTATGCACGTTGTCATAAATCATGTATACATATAGTCCTTAATAACTTCATTTATATAACCTATCTTACCCATTAGGGTTTTGTCCATTTTTCCATCTCCAAAAACCATCTTTTGGATTTTGAACCACACTTCACTTTTATGTTCATCTCATTCCTTGGATGGATTTTAAATCCATGGTCTATAACCATTTGGCCAACCTTTCCAATCCAAAATGGAACCCCATGGTTTTCTTACATTTTTAGTAATATGAAACATAAACCTTACCTTTTCCCATCTCCTTCGTTTTATTTCGTTCCGTCTTGTTCCTTCATTCTTCTCCTTCCTTAGTCTTTTCTTCTTCCTCCTTGATCTTCGGCCAAAGAGTGTTGCTTGAGAGGGAGAGGGTTTGAGGTGAAACCCTAAGAGAGGGTTCGGCCAAAGGGGTTGAGATGTGTCCTTTCTATCTTGTCCTAGGGTTTTGGTGAGATGAGAGAAGTTGAGATGGAAAAACCCTAACTCCTTTCTTGTCTAGAGAGGGTCGGCCAAAGAGGACTTGAGAGAGGGAGAGAGAGAATGAGATGAATGTCTCAATGAGGGCTAGCCCTAGGGTTTTGGTTGTTGCTAACCCTAATGTCCCCAACCACTCTCATCAAGATGGGGTCTTTCCCATGTGTCCCTTGGCTAACCAAAGGGCACATGGCTTACACATGGCACTCTCCCTCTACCCAACAATTTTCTTGTCTAGGGTTTCCATGAGATGGAAACCCTCCACCTCCCCTTTGAGTCACTTAAATCCTTTCATCTTCCATGTGTCTCACCACCCATCCAACTCACTTAACTTAAATAAAACTCATTCTCCCAACTCACTTAATTAATTAATTCCTTAACTCCATTCACTTCACTTAATCATCTTGGACTCACCTATGAACTCACCCATGGTTGCCCAAGTCAACCATGGTGGTTGGCCCCACAAGTTACCTTAGACCACATGCCACCTCACCTGATGAGGTGGACTTGGGTCCCACTTGGCTATGCCACTTTGATGTCAACTCCTACACTTGCCACCTCACTTGATGAGGTGGATCCCATGTCTTGGGTCCTAATTGGGTACATGACCCGATTAAATCAATTTTGCTTGACCCATTTACCCTAAACCTCAATTCATCTTGACCCATTGGGTCCCAATTGGGTATTTGACCACAATTGACCACATTTACCCAATTAATTAGAATTAACCCTATCCATGATCCATTGGACCATACTTGGGCCATTGCCCCAATTCTTATCCATCTAACATCCATTCCATCTATAAATCTTAATTCTTAACAATTATAATAGATAATAGCCAATATAATTATTGTATTTAAAATCCGGGCTATTACAAACTCCCACAAATGGTTTTCTGTCTTCAACCAGACCAGTTCAGTCTACTAAATCCCAGATTCAGTCGACTAACTTATTTGTCAGTCTCTTTTGATTGATTATTTCACTCGACCTTTTCCATGAAATCCACTTCTTAGCATTCCTATACATGGTCATCGTCATCATAAAGCTCTCAGTTGAATTTACTCTTCTCACTCTCCAAAGTTAGGATCTATTCATGATCATTCCAATCATTTAAACCATTTTCAGCATGGTTTTGGATCCATTCCTTAGACTGTTTGTACTTGACCACGTATCCACCTTCTGAAGGGATGTCCAACTTCATGGCCCTATAATAGTTTGGCCAGCACTTGAAGTCCAATATGGAACCCATAGGTTCGGCCATACCATGCCCAAATCTATGGTTTCCCTTAGTCTTAGTCTAATACTATGAAACATAGAACCTTACCTTCTTTCCTGTCTCCTTCGTTTCTTTTGCTCTAAATTCCTCCTTAGTTCTTTTCCTTCCTTGGTGCTCCACTGATCGTCTAAGTGTCGATGGTGTAAGTGGAAGAGAGATATAGAAGAAGATGAGGAATTTCCTTGTTTTGGAAAGAGTGGTCGGCCAAGGGGTGTGAAGTGCCCCTTGGTTGTACCCCTTTGTAACAGCCTAAGGCTTTTCCTCTTCCCCTCTTTATTTATTGGTTTGTTCAAGGTGTCCCTTGGTTTAACCAAGGAGACACCTCACTCCCATCAAGTTCCTTGGGGTCTCTTCCATTGAGATGGAAACCCTCATCTCCCACTTGACTCATTAAGAGTCTCCTCAACTTCCATTCAACTCAGCTCAACTCACTTAAATTATTTGACTCATTTCCCATATCACTAATTCCACTTTACTCCTTTATACTCACCCATGGTTGACCAAGTCAACCATGGCTTAGCCAACCATGCATCTCATTGCATTTAGGTCCCACCTTAGCCTGGTCACTAGATGAAGTGGCACCTTGTCCTAGTTGGCTTCCATGCATGCCACATGGCAATGCCACCACACATACATGCAACCTCACTTGATGAGGTGGATTTATGCATTGGGCCTCAATTGGGTAGCTGACCCAATTAAATTAACCCTGCCCATTTACCTTCAAATTAGTTCTTTTATGGCCCATTTAGTCCCAATTGGCAATTGACCCTTTTAATTACATTTACCCAATTACTTCCAAATTCAATCCTTTCCATGACCCATTGGATTCTTAGTTGGGTTGTTGACCCAACTCCTTACCCATTTAAGGTCTATTCTAATTTCTAACTTTAAATTCAACCAATTTAGCAATTTAAATAAACAAATCCAATATATTTATGAATTGAAAAGTCCGGGTGTTACATTTATTCTAATGTGATGCTTTATTTTTGTTAAACAATTGATATATGTATATGAATTGATTTTCAAATGGTTTTATTAATTTGAAAATGAAATGGCATTATTGCATTCATGATCTCATGCATGGCTTGGGAGGGAGTACACGGGACAACAAGCTAAGTTATGAGCTATCCGGACATGACTTGGGGCTTGAGACTAGTTTGTATAAAGCTATGTGAATTGTTGATTGTTGGCCTTGTCCGAGATTGCTAGAAATGGGTACGGCTTAGTATGGGGCAAAGAGCTCTGGGGTAACCAGTCCAAAAACCTTGAGCAGAGGGAGGAGGCTATGCTCCATTGGTAATTCCGATTAACATACGTGTGGAGGTATAACAGTGACTTGGTGGTGCCGTCACAAAACACTACAGACGTAAATGGCCAAGGGAACACCTTGATATGGCTTTATTTATCAAGGAAACTATTGATATGATTTGTGTTGTGATTGGATATGGAGATTGGGTGAGGGATCATTGACACATGACACCCATGACATGACCCATACATTCGCATGAATTTGATATGAGTATCATGCGCTGTTTTTAGTACTATGTGATATTTTATAGTTTTGATACGATATACTTATCTTGATTTTTATATTGATCCTATGTGTACCTAACCCTATTGGAATTGCTACAGGCACGTTGACTAATGCCCTACTTCTGTCCTATAGATGATGGAACAGGAAATGACAAGGACATGGGATGTGAAGGGAGCCAAGCGTAGGAGCTTAGACAATTTTATGTTTATTTTATTTAGCTTGATTTTTAAAGATGTATTGGGAGAACTGTTATGTTGGTTTGTAATAACTTAGAGTTTATTTTGTGATGATATTTAAACTTCAGTTAATTTTATGTGATTGACTTTCTTGCTTAATATTGATGTCATGTATATGGATAGAATCTTATCCATATGTTTATTCCGCAATTATTTGTAAGTGTGTGAAATGTCTTAGTGGTCTTAGTCCATGCACACGTATTGGTGGCCAGTTAAGGGTCGGGTTTTGGAAACTCAGACTTGACTCGCGTCGTGACGTTCCCGCTCTCTGTCACTTTATATATATATATATATATATATATATATATATATATATATATATATATAAACTCTGATTTTCGACGAGTGAAAAAGGGCGGGGCATTACATTCACAACACCCCCCCCCTTCCCTCTAGGGTCAATTGGTGTTGTTCTAGTACCCAAGGGAACTTTCAATGTGGTATCAGAGCCTCATGCACTCTGAAAAATGATCTAACTATCCGATTGATCCGTGCTAGAATAATGGGTATAGGAGAAAGCCCTGATATTTCCAAACCTCTATTTATGATGAAATGAAAAACTTTATATGTTTTCATTAGTAAATGTTTTCGTAAATAGGTGAACAAAAAGTGTTTTGTGCCTATGGAAAAGGTATTGGATAAACTTTCAATGTCCATGACCACTCAGTCGAAAGACCAAAATTATTTGGACTATTGATGAATTAGCTAAACAGTTTAATCAAAATACTTGTAGCATTCATCATTGTTGTTTCATAATATGCCTTTAAAATATTTAAGAGATGACGTTGGTAGGATTCCTACCTTATTGAGACACTATGGATTATATATGATACTGGTTTTTATTCCAATATGATGTTTATTTTGGTTAATTAAATGGTATAAGTTTTATGAACTGATTTTCATTGATAAAATGTGATTTGAAATGAAATGGCATACTTGCATACATTATCTCATGCATGGCATGGGAGGGAATACATGGGACAACAAGCTAAGTTATGAGTTGTCCGGACATGACTTGGGGCTTGAGACTAGCTTGTATGAAGCTATGTGAACTATTGATATTTTGGCCTTGTCCGGGATTGTTAGGAATGGGTACGGCGTAGTCTGGGCCAAAGAGCTCCTAGGTATATAGTCTCGAAACCCTGCGCAGAGGGAGGAGGTCCACACTCCATCGGTAATTCCGATTAACATATGTGGGGAGGTATAACAGTGACCTGGTGGTGCCGTCACAAAACACTGCAGATGTAATTGGCAAAGGGAACACCTTGATATGATTTATCAAGGAAACTATCTATATATGATGTGGTTGGATATGGAATTGGGTGAGTGATCATTTGGCATTGACACCCATGGCATGATGCATAAGTAAGCATGATTACGTTTTGGATATCATGCATTGTATTTACTGTTTATGAGATATTTTTACAAATATGATGAGATATTTTTATCTTGATTTTATATTGATACTATGTGTACCATAACCCTACTTGGAATTCCTACTGGGTATGTTGATTGATGCCCTACTTCTACCCTATAGAGGATGGAACAGGGAATGACAAAGACATGGGACATGAAGGGAGTCAAGCGTAGGAGCTTGGACAGATTTATGATTATATTACTTATGTTGATTTTGAAAGATGTATTGAGAGGACTGATATTTTGGATTGTAATAACTTAGATTTATTTTGCTATGGTTTGATGATATTTAAGTTTCAGTTAATTATATGGTGATTGGCTTCCTTGCTTAATAGTGACATGCATATGAATGGTATCTTACTCATATATCAATTCCTCAAATATTCTTAGAGCGTGTGAAATGTTTTAGTGGACTTAGTTCAAGCACACGTAAAGGTGGCCAGTTAAGGGTCGGGTTTTGGAAACTCGGACTTAACTTGCGTCGTGACGTTCCATCTTTCTTTCACTCTTTTAAAAAAAAATATACTCTGATTTTGTGGCGAGTGAAAAAGGGCGGGGCGTTGCAGTCTGAGATATTTATATATAGTAGAGAAATCATTCCTAATTTGTGTACTTTGATGAAATCCTATTCTAAGCATGACAAAACACAGATTTTCCATAAAAACATGCACAAAATCAAAATTTACATTCCAAACCACACAATGTTTTAAATACTTTGAGTGGTATGTATGACTTTCCAAGTAGAATATGTACTATAGACAAGAAGAGTACATTCTAGACTTGTAGTTACCAGAAATTTTGTCTTCTTGATAAGTCCTTGAAGATTTCTGTATTGGATATCTCAATCTCTTCAAGATTTGGTCGAGTTGTCTAAACAAGCTGTCATGCTTTGGGACTATCTTATTATTAGGTCTTGGTGGGTATCTTTTAGGCTTTACCTTAAGATTTTGTGATTGTCTTTTAACATGAAGATTTGGTTCTTGATTTTGGGATTTATCCTCCATGTGCCTCTTTCTAAGGTTGCATTCCATCTTGTAATGTCCAACCATATGGAAATGAAAACACTTACCATTGGGGGTTTTACGCATATCTCCTTTAACTGACACCTTTTGGCCAACAGGTCAATTGATTTCCAATGAGAAACCAAGACCCAACCTATCTCCAAATCTTTTACCCATTTTTTATAGTTTTTCCAATTTTTCTTCTCTTTGGGTTAATTTAGCTTGAAAATTCTCTTTATGGTTTCTCAAGTTCTGTAATTCAAGAGTTAGTTTCACTACATGATATTCAAGATCTTCTTTGACATCATTCAACATTTTGATTTCATCCCTTTTTTTTTTTAATGTTTCTTGAAGGTATACTTTGATTTCCAAGACCTTTTCATTTGAAGAATTCAGGTCTAAAGTGAGATACTCATAGTCTTTCCTCAAGTCTTCCAGTTGGTTTGCAAGGTTTAATTTTTCAGATTTAAACATGTCTACTTTCTTAGCCAATTTCTCACTTTCTAGATACAAATCATTGTAAGATTTTTGGAGTTCATCATCTTCATCAAGATCCTCATCACTATTCTCTTCTTCACTAGAGGATTCCTCTTGGTGATTAACTATGGAGGTAGCCAAACATTTAAAAATACATATTCACTTCTCTCATGTTTCTCCAATTGGTTACGAGAGGTTAAGCCTTCCATTGAGCTATCCAAAGAGGTACAATATTTTTCAATAAATACATCTTAGATAATGGTCCATTCTTTTTAATCATGGGATGCAAGTTTATTTTCTACTTTTGTTTTTAAGTAAGAGTAAACAAACAATAGAGAATAGTGAGCAAATATTGGATGAAGGTGTTCTAGCACGGATCAACTCAGATGGTTAAATCCTTTATGAAGAGCACTCAGGCTCTGATACCAATTAAAAGTCCCCTTTCACGGTGCTAGAACAACGCGGTTGACCTTAGTGGGAGAGAGAAGGGGGGTGTGAATAGGTCAATCTAAAATCGTTTTTCCTTTCTAAAATCGTTAGAAAATAGTTCTAACACTACAAGCACAAGGACACAAGATATATAGTGATTTAGTTCACCCACCTAAATCCATTGTTAGGACTCACTCAACCTTGAGCTATCCCCAAATTCACTAAGTGGGGACTTAGACCTTCACAATTAGAGTAGGAATTCTACCTCACTTAATCGGCTGGGAATTGCACCCACCACTGAGCCAGAGAAGACGCTCTAGTGTTTTTTATAGTGGTTCCAGAGCCAATCCTCCTTATTCCCCTTTCGGGACAAAGGTTTTAAAAACAAAATTAAAACCAAGAAGCACTTGCCTTCGAAGCTCTTTCTCGCTAATGTGTGCTTCTTTAAGATCCCATCCAAAGTGTGCCAACGCTCCTTCTTGTAGCCGTCGTAAAGAAATCACAATCTCAGGGTGACAAGGAAACTGGTTTTATGACAAGAAATCACTAAGTGGGGACTTACCAAAGCTTTCCTAGTTTAAGTATTTTCTTTCCTCCTCACTTTCTCACTTACAAACTCAATCAATAGATTGGTTGTTTATGATACTCAGTACAAGAGTGTTGATCATTCCTTTGAGTATGTTACTTTTCTCAGTCCAAAGAAGATAGTAAAACAATCATACAACACTCATATTTATAGAGGATTTTTAACAGTTTTTCGAACAGTACCAACAGGTCAGTGGCACCGATGGGTCGGCGTTCATATTTATTATGGTTCAACCACCCGACCGTTGCGCAATAAATTCACTCCCAACGGTATAATTACTTCCCGGTCGACAGGTTGATGTCGCCAATGTGTCGATAGTCATGGCACCAAGAGGTTAGTCCATACGAGTTTCTCGATCTGGGTGTAACGCCCCTCCTTCTAACCATCATCATCAGAGTGATAATAGAGATATTTGAGTGGAGAGAGAACCGAGTCCGAGTCCGAAGACCCGACCCTCGACTAGCCCAACTAGTGTGCATTATAATTTTGCACACACTAACATAATCCTGCAGAAGATTTATGAACATTTCATAATATTGCATGAATAGTCAACATACATTCCATAGCAGACAAGTAAGTTCCCACCAATGATTATATTGAGTAAAATACAAACAAAGTACAGAAGAGGTATGATATTACAAATCTCATATTTGAATATCATTATACAACTTCAATATCCTCACAACTCTTAAAACATAAAAGATCTAAATCAACCAAGCTTTCCACTTGGTTCTACACTTCGTCCATATCTGGCCATCCCTTGGCTCGATCTCAATTACGTACTTTGAACCTGCATACACATCTAGTAGGGGAATTTATGAGCTTAATTAACGCGCCCTGGAGGAATTTCGATCATAAAGGTACACTGATGAACATTATAGAAAACCATACTTTTACTTACATATTTGATTGCAAAATCATATTTTATAATTAAAAGTATCAAATACTTTTCTATCTTCTACAGGGTTGTAAATTCCCTCATTCAAATCATACTTTACTCTCACATTTGAAATTCATATATTTTCCTCGTAAAAATATCATACTTAATACTCTTCTTCAAAACATCATTGTTTTAGGAAAACATCATATTACAAATATCATTTCAAAACTTCCTTTCGTAATCTCATTCTTATAATGATATCAAAATCAAAACACATATTGCAATCATACTTACATCTTTATTTCCTACTTCCATACTCAATTCACATAAAATACTCATTAACATGCAATGTGCGCCACGGGTATCATGATCCATGTATGCTCTCATCATGCCCCATGCCTAGGTGCTTCCTAGACTCACTCACAGCCACAGGGAGTACTACATTCCCATACTCTTATTTCAATTTACACCTTGGTGTACCATACCATATACCATCAACTCAACCGGATTCACCAGGGAGTATTACATTCACATTTACCATCATTCCCATTCTTACATTTCTACATACTGACATTCACAGTCAAATAAGTTTCAGTCACAATACCAAGGTCTATTTTGAACTGCTCAACCGATTGGTCTCATCATCTGTTACTACTGCCATTCCCAGTTGCAATTTCAAGGTCTGTTCGGAACTGCTCAGCCCATTGATTCGTCAACTGTAATGTCTATATCATTCATCACATTATTCAACACTTAAATTGGACCAGTGTCCCTCTATTCTATCAACAGTATTCCCTTCCCTTTCCAGGTACCCGAGGATGGATGCAAATGACCATACCATGCATGTCAAAGCATTCTTTGTCATGGTACTTCTACTCATGTATGTTTCATGCTCTTATTCTCTTTTAAAAGATATACAATAATAATTCATAAACCCAAACTATCTCAAGATACATATCCTTATTTTCATTAAATACCAAAACATTTGAACACGTCAAATTTACTAGATAATTTACTCATACCGTACATATACTATCTGTAACACCCCACCCTTTTCATTTAATTTTCAGAGTTTATTTTTTATTTTTTAAATATAATAATCATGTGATCGGGGCGAAGTGTCATGACGCGAGTTAAGTTCGGATCTCTAAATCCGACCCTTAACTGGCCAAGCCCATGTGCGTATGAACTAAGTCCATAAAACTGATCCGCACATGGTACAAATACAACTTGCGGAATTAACTTAGTCTTAAACTAACTGAGGTTATAATAGATCATAAGACTAATCCATTTTAACTTAAGATAGCAAAGTACAAGATTTATTTTCCAAAATTACCAAATAACCTTAGTCTACCATTCATTCCAAACCATCCAAAATAAAGCAAACCATAGCATCTACCTAACTACTTATTACATGCCAACACATCTAATTACCAAATTACATTGTCCAAATAAATCAAATAGCAAGTCCATAAATAGTCCATTCAAAGTCTATTCCAATCATTCAAACCGCCCAAGCATCTTTGCTTGGTCCCCTTCTCGATCCTCATTCGTTGTCTTTCCTGCGTCATTCACTAAGGTAGAGATAGGGCGTTAGATCAACGCACCCAGTAGTGTTTCCGAATAAGGCTACCACAAGGTTAATATAAAACATGCAAATAATATAATAATACATGTATCTCAAAATTCCATAAAACATGCTATGTATGAAATGAACATGTAATGAGTCCCACCCATCACCATTCTACATAGCCTCCTCTTGACGGGATTCTCTTCGTCAAGGTACCCCACAGTGGTCTTTCGGACGCCCCGATGGAGTGTGGCCTCCGGATTCCTCTTGATGGGATTCTCATCATCAAGGTACCCCACAGTGGTCTTTTGGACGCCCCGACGGAGTGTGGCCTCTGATTACAACACCATCATCCCATGCCATGCATGAGATGTATATGCAAACATGCCATTTGTAAATATAACACTTCATTCAAATAACTTATTCAAATAAACATAAAACAGCAAATAACATATGTGGTTACAACAAGGTAGGAAACCTGCACTAGATTACTTTGTTTGACCCTTCCTTTGAACCGTCTTCCGATTACGGCTTGTACACCGTTCTAGAAATCCAAATACCTTATGTACATAGCAGCAAGTTAATCATTTATCCACCTAATTTCCAGCAAAGTTTAATGTTCCAAGAAACACTTAGTGGGGTTCGGCCAAAGCCATGGCCGAACCTCACCCATTAAAACTTTGGTCATTCTTTTATTTACTTAAAACCTAATTAAGCCAAACTTCTAAATGAACCTTGGTAGGGTTCGGCCATACATTATGGCTGAATCTTACCACTTTGATTTCAACCCATTTATCCAATCATATGATCATTTTATTTTTGATCATTTCACCCATAATTACGATTGTGCTATTGAGACCAACCTTTGCTTTAAACTAGCTAACTTCCATCACTTAACATAAAAACCATCTTAGTGGGGTTCGGCCATACACATGGCCGAACCTCACCACTAATTTGATCCTTCTTAAACCCTTCATTTCTTCATATAAACTAACCACTATGTCCAACAATCACCATTAGTGGGGTTCGGCTATATACATGGCCGAACCTCACCAATCTGATTTTTATCCCCATTTTCCATCATTCATGTTGGCTGATTATTTACCCATACTAATTCCATAAACAAACATATATTATTCTTAAAGCAAAGCATATAAATATTACCTAATGTCCCTCATAAACTTAACCCAATTATTCAACAAACAGTCCATGGGGTTCGGCCATGCATATGGCCGAACCCTATGATTCTCTTTACCCAATGCTTCCATTATTTATGTATATGTTCGGCTCCACATCTTTACCATGTAAACTAACTGATTTGGCCATCTCATAATTGATCCAAAACAGTAACCTTAATTCCATATAAAAATCCTTTAAAAGCCCCACTTCAAAATATGGATTTTTGTCTTTCAAACACCATAGAATTCACCAAATTTTCTCATGGGGTTCGGCCATCCAAAGGGCCGAACCCTATCGTCCATATTTTACCACTTTTAAACATCATATTCCTATATTTAAACCATTGATGGATCTGGCCATACGATGGCCAGATCACATTTTCTTAATCAATCTATTAAACAAGGGTTCAAAATGCACTTACTAATACCGCGTCTCTTTCGATTGATCTTCACTCCGGCTTGTTCCTTCCTTTTCTTAGCCTCTCCTTCTTCTTGATTCCTTGGCCGAAGATGATTTTGTTGCTCTCCTTAAAATGATTTGGTTAAGGTATGAATTAGAGAAAGAGAGATAGAAGATTGGCTTTGAATGGAAAACCTTGATGCCAACTCCTTTGCTCAATGTATGCCTTTGTCTTGGTGAAATAAATCAATCAAGGACTGATTTCATATCAGTAACCAGCTGCTGTTCTTGATCTTAGAGAGATGATAACAGTCCAAGGAAGAGAGAGATAGAGAGAGTAAAATAAGAGCCCTTTGTTTAACCAAAACCAGCCCAAGGTTAACCTTGTGTAACTCACCTCACCTTAATCAAAGTTCTTTATGCTACTTAAACTCTGAGAATTAAGAGTGAAAAGGGCGGGGTGTTACACTATCATTCATAATTCCATTTGAAACACATCATAACGAAAATGTACGATAGTTTCATAATCATAATCATACAGTCTTAAATATGAAATCAAATCATTAATTATCATAAAACAGTGAGTACATAGTTCACCTCATAGTGTTTCAACAACATAGGAAAACCTACTTGATCCGTAGTGATCAGTTGATTATGCAACGGTACGTGCAACGTCAAGATTCCTCTCAAGTCCTTCATTCATTACCATGCATCAAAACATTATATACACATTATTAGCTCTACTCATATTGATCGTCCTCAATTTCTAATCTTTACATGATATTCTCAATACCTAAGGTCTCACTAAGTCTCATGGGTCACTCACTAAAAGGCATTAGGGTCTATGTGAACCCAAATACGTGATTACCCTTAAAGATATAAGACCTTGTAAAACTAGTAAAGTCTCAAGTTAAGAATGAAAGTTGTGAAGTGAACATCTGTAGTGCAAGGTTTTTAAATCACAATCCAATGGTTTTGAGGCATGACAAGTAGTCTTACTTTCAACGATTTTGAGATTGAAAAACAGTCCCAAAACCAAGAAGCTAGGGACTGAAATCACGCCCAACATCCAGCCGATCATGGACTGAAAAATCAGTCCACGTTGCTAATAATTCTGGCTGGTTGAAACCGTAACTCAGCAGAGAGCCCTAAGGAATTGCAATGGCACATTGTGCATTTTTGTCAAACAGGTGGTGAGAGAACACTTCATTTGCTACAGCTGTATCAGTTGGTGGTTCCTAGTCCTCTTCAAATGAGGCTCACATAAGTTTGGAGAGTACAAATCACCTCCATGGAAACCAAAGGGGGGTGTAGTGTTAATAAATTTCCATTGTAATGCTCGGATTTTTGGGGAAATTGCCAAATAAGCACCCTTAGTTTTGGGAAAAACTTCCTAAGTATCAAGCATTCCTATCTTTGGTGCAAGGTGTAACACCCCATATTTTCAAGTTATAAATATTTATGGAAATTGCCCATCTAATTTGTAAATTAATGGAGATAGACCTTAGATGGGTAAGGTGTTGGGTCAATTGTCCAATTAAGACCCAGCGGATTATGAATAAGGTCCATTTGAAATAAATGGGTAAGATTTATTTAATTGGGTCAAAAGTCCAATTGGGACCCAATGGATCATATATGAGCTAGTTAGAAGTAAATGTGTAAGGTTTGATAATTGGGTCTAATAACCAATTAATATACAAGACATGAGATCCACCTTATCAAGTGAGGTGGCATGTAAATGAAATGGCTAAGTGGGACCCTAAATACTATATGGTTCATAGTCGGCTAAGCCATGGTTGACTTGGTCAACCATGGGTAAGTTCAATAGAGTTGAGCTAATGAATGAGCTCAAGTGGGATAAATAATACTTGAGCTGGAAAGTGAATTCACATGAGTTGAGAATTTATTAATGTGAGTTCAAGTACAAAGAGGATTCTTTGCTTCATCTCTCTCTCAAGCTCTCACACAAGGCTGACCCTTTCTCATTGACAAAAGACAAAGGACTTAGAGTATTTTCTATCCCAAGCTTCTCTCTCCCTCTCTCAAACCTATACCTCTTGGCCGAACCACTCCTAGAGATTTTATCAAGTTCAATCTCGGCCAAGGATCAAGAAGGAAGGAAGAAGAGGCTAAGGAAGGAAAGGAGCAAGAAGGAGTGAAAGAAACCGGAGGACTCGCGGAATTGGTAAGTACTTGATGAGATTCTTAAGTAAGATAGTGTTCGTGTATAAAAACCCTTAAGGACAAATGAAGGGCTGGATGAGGTTCGGCCATGATGTATGGCTTACTTAGAATTCCTACTAGGCTCATTGTTCTAACGCCCTACTTCTAACCTAGTGAATGAAACAGAAAATGAAGGAAATGATGATCGTGAACGGAGCCAAGCATAAGAACTTGGGAATGTTTAGTGCTATTTTATTAAGTTACTCAAGGACATGTAATTTGAGTAGTTAGACCTCGGCATGTAATAATTTAGATATTTGCTATGGTTTGTGAATGGTTTGGTATGGATATTTAATTAAAGTTGATTCGATTAACTGACTAAGTACTTTGCTATCTAAAATGGTGTTGTCTTAGGTTCTCTTATAATCCGCTGTCAGGTTATGTTAAATTCCGCAAAGATTATGAATTACTATGTGTGAACCATTTTCATGGACTTAGTCCATGCACACATAGGGTTGGCCAGTTAAGGGTCGGACTTTAGAAGTCCAGACTTAGCTCGCGTCGTGACGTCCCGCTCTCTATCACTTTTAAAAAAAAAATAGATTCTGATTTTCAGAAAGCGAGTGAAAAAGGGCGGGGTGTTACACCTTGTAACTCCCATTCCCATTTACCTCCGTCCTTAATACTCCACTTGGGGGTTTCATCCATGAGATGAAACTCCCAAGGCTCCAACGGTGTGCAATGGTATGCATTTGTGAATCCTTATGTAGCCTTCACAAACCCGCCACCTCTCCATTAATGACCCATGTGGGGGTTTCATCCATGAGATGAAACTCCCATGTCCAACTTGTAGCCTTGATTTGAATTGTGTAACAACACCAAACGGTCCACCTCCCATTGATGTTTCATTTGGGGGTTTCATCCATGAGATGAAACTCCCATTCCAACGTGTATGCGTTGGTTTGATTTTTGAAACAACAACAACACTTCATCTTCACACTTCACTCACTCTTTAATTCAACTCACCACTTTAATTTAACTCATTTGAAATCAACTCCATCCTTTGATTCCATTTCCAATTTAATTCAGCCCCACTTAATTTAAACTTGAACTCACTTCGTGGTCAACCAAGTCAACCACGACCCATTGGGTCCCAATTGGGCATTTTGGCCCAATTGATAATTTTGACCCAATTAAATAAATCTCACCCATTTAATTCAATTGAACCATATCCACTATCTGTTGGGTCTTAATTGGGCAATTGACCCAACACCTTACCCATCCAAGGTCCATATCCATTAATTTACAAATTAAATGGACAATTTCCATATATATCCTTAGCTTGAAAATCCGGGGTGTTACATGTTGTATGGTCGAACCCCATGGAAGGACATTAATGATTTTTAATGGATTTGAAGGATGAAAATCATGGATGTATGTTAGCGATTTTAAAAGGTTTAAAAGGGTTTAAACGGATGTATGTATGAGAACCATCAAAGGATCAAACCATAGACGTATGATTCTTTTTAAAGAAAATGAAGGGAGGTTATTGATTTTAAAAGGGTTTTTAAGCATGAAAACCATGAAAGTATATGGGTGATGTGAAAAGGGTTTTAAAGGATGGAACCATAGATGTATGTTAGTGTTTTTTAAAAGGTTTTAAAGAACCATGGATCATGGGTTCGGCTATGTTGTATGGCCGAACCCCATGGAGAAATGTGGTCATCTTAATAGCTTTTTAAATATGGAAGATGATGTTTTAAAATGAGAGACCTAAGTGTATGATTAAACCTCCATGGAGGGACCTTGGTTTACGGACTTAAATATTGTAATTGATTTAATGGAGAACATTGAAATGAGACATCATGGGTTCGGCCATACATGGACCATTTTTAATGGGCCATTTAGAGATTTAAGCATGATTAGAAATCATTAATGGTTTTATGTTTGTGGATCAGTTATGGATTTAGACATGTTTAGATGAATGAAATGTTTAGTCATGATCTATGTTAGGGACTTAAGGATGGATAGGTAAATTAGGTGATTGATTACCTATGGAAGGAAATAATGGCCAAATGGTAAAATTAAAGGACCATGGGTTCGGCCATGGTGTATTGCCGAACCCCATGGATCATGTTTTTGGATTAAGGAATCATGTATGGATCATTTTGGGACTTAAGTCATATGTAAATAAGCTAGGTAATTGGCCATGGATAGAATAATGGCAAAGATGTAAATAGGTGAAAATGATGGACCATGGGTTCTGCCATGGTGTATGGCCGAACCCCATGGGGAATGTTTTATGGATTTAGGGTGTTAATAAGGTCAAATGATTAAATTATATGTGATTGGTTTAATGAGTCAAAGATGGCATGATCTTGGACCAACATTGGTTAGAATGTGTAACACCCCAATTTCTCAATGAAGTGGTTAATTACGAAAATGCCCCTGATGTGTTAAATTAATTATTTTGTGATGTTAAGTAAGGAAATGGCGGGGCCCATTGCTCAAATTAAGATCATATGAGCACATTATGAATGTCAAGTTTGATTGGATGGGTAATGTACATCAATCGGGTCAAAAATGGCTAAATGGGTCAAAGGGCCCAAATGGGACCCAACGGGTCTTAATGGATTATTTGACCGTTGTATGAACTTAAATTAAATGGGGTTAAGTTGATTTGATTGGAAATAAAGTGGAGTAAAAATGGGTAGGCCTGATGCATATGTAAAAACCAATTACAAATGACCAAAATACCCATAATTGGGTCATGGAGTCAAAAACGGGTCAAGGAGCTAAAGGGGGACCCAACGGGTTGGGTTGACTTTGTTGACCACAAACGACCGTGTGGGCCCACAAATGAGTTCAATGGTGAGTTAAATCAGGTTAAGTGGAACTGATTTTATTTAATTTGAATTAAAAAAGAGTTGACTCAAATTCATTAAATGATTGTCAATTAATGAGGTGAGTTGGACATGTGAGTTGGGTGAGTCAAAATGGAAATCAATGGGACTGTAAATCAGTGAGTTCAGAGGGAATATGAGTAGTTTGGCTCAGTCATAACCACCAAAACAAGTCCCACACGTTGGGGACTTGTTGGGGTGATTTTCATGATAAATCGTAAATGAAATGCATGGGAATTGGAGGTGATGCTTGGGAAGTTGAAAGGCTGCATAGGCAGGTACCAAGGGGTGCATTGGATAGCACCCAAGACCCATCATTTTTGGTAAGAATTGATGAGGGAATGGAGGGGTCTTGGGGGCTGAAGTACTAAAGGAAACAATCACCAAGGTTGGCCGTTTTTCACATTGGAAATCCAAGAATTTCCATCTCTCTCTCCCTCTCTCCAATTCGTTTTTCCTAGCTGGAATAGCAGAGGTGTTTGCACCAGTAGATCAAGCACAAAACGGCAAAGGAAAGAAGGCAAAGAAGGATTAGAAGTAAAGATTAAAAGCAAGGAACTTTGGTAAGTTTTTACATAAGTGCTTGGTTTATTAAAGAGCTTGAAATTATAAATTTGGATGACATAATTTGGTCATGTATGGCCGAATTTTTCATGGGTCTAAGCCTGAGATTAGATGGCTTAAAAGGATAAGAAATTATACCATTGGGTTCGGCCAGCTTGGTTGGCCGAACCCCATGAAAAATATGGATTTGATTTGGATGTTTTTGAAATTTAAAACCATACAAGTATGGACTGTTTTTAGATGATTTAAAGTGTATGTTTTAAAAAGGTTAAAACATAAATATGGAAGTTTGATTTAGACCTAGATGAATGATTAAGAAATTCAAAACCAAAGGTCATAGGGTTCGGCCACCATGGAGGGCCGAACCCCATGCAAATGATTGTTTGGCTTTGATGTTTTGAAACATATAAACCATGAAGTTGGTGGACTGTTTTTGATGTTTCATTAAGACTCAATTGCATGTTTTAAAGAGGGTTAAAAACATGGATTTGAATGACATAAGGACTGAAGTTAGCATGGGTCTAAAACAGTGGATTAAAGCTGATGAAATGGACCATGGGGATCGGCCATCTTGGATGGTCGAATCCCATGAAGTATTATGGTCTTTTGGACAAGTTGATGAACTTATGTGGATGTTTTAAGAGGTAAAAATGCAGTAATGTTATGCTGATAATTACTTGTCTAACTTAGATTTAAAACATGCTTAAGAGGACCAAAACATGGACATAGGGTTCGGCCACTTTGGATGGCCGAACCCCACGTTAGTATTAGGTGATTTTGATGAGTTTAAAACCATATAAAATATGGTGTTTGATGTGATTTGGTGAAGTTTAACTTGCTATTATTGGTTGGCCAATTTAGGGCTGAACCATGTCAATATTAGGGTTAAGTTACTGATTCAAATCATGGGTAATTGATGGACAAAATAGATCAAGAGAACCATTGGATTCGGCCATGTGCATGGCCGAACCCCATGGGGCTGTTTTTGGGATGAATGGACTAAGTATATGGGTTAAGTTTGTTATTGTTTCCATGATTTCATAAAGGGTTTGAAGTATTTTTATGGAGAACCATTTGATGACAGATAAGTGTGGAACAAAATCATATTTGGTGAGGTTCGGCCATAGGCATGGCCGAACCCCACTAAGGGTCGTTGGTGACTCAATTGTGTAGCCGATTTTGTGATTGAATTATGGGAAAGAATGATTTATTGATCAAAGGTGGAATGATCATCTGTATGTTTGCATGAACCCTACCAAAGTATTTTGTAGAAAGTGATACTTAATAAGGGATTAAATGAATGAGAGCCCAAAAGGATAAATAGGTAAGGTTTGGCCATGGGCATGGCCGAACCCCACATAGTATATTTTGGGAAATTGACTAAGTTGGAACTACATGATAAACGTTTGGTTTGCTGCTATTTAAATAGGGTATCCAGACTTGAGTTGCAACACCCCAATTTCTCAATGAAGTGGATAATTACGAAAATGCCCCTGATGTGTTAAATTAATTATTTTGTGATGTTAAGTAAGGAAATGGTGGGGCCCATTGCTCAAATTAAGATCATATGAGCACATTATGAATGCCAAGTTTGATTGGATGGGTAATGCACATCAATTGGGTCAAAAATGGTTAAATGGGTCAAAGGGCCCAAATGGGACCCAACGGGTCTTAATGGATTATTTGACCGTTGTGTGAACTTGAATTAAATGGAGTTAAGCTAATTTTATGGCAAATCAAGTGGAGTAAAAATGGGTAGGCCTGATGCACATGTGAAAACCAATTACAAATGACCAAAATACCCATAATTGTGTCATGGAGTAAAAAACGGGTCAAGGAGCTAAAGGGGGGGCCAACGGGTCAGGTTGACTTAGTTGACCATAGCCGACCGTGTAGGCCCACAAATGAGTTTAATGGTGAGTTAAATCAGGTTAAGTGGAACTGATTTTATTTAATTTGAATTAAGAATGAGTTGACTCAAATGCAGTAAATGATTGTCAATTAATGAGGTGAGTTGGACATGTGAGTCAAAATGGAATTCAATGAGATTGTAAATCAGTGAGTTCAGAGGGAATAGGAGTAGTTTGGCTCAGTCATAACCACCAAAACAAGTCCCACACGTTGGGGACTTGTAGGGGTGATTTCCATGATAAATCCTAAATGAAATACATGGGAATTGGAGGTGATGCTTGGGAAGTTGAAAGGCTGCATAGGCAGGTACCAAGGGGTACATTGGATAGAACCCAAGACCCATCATTTTTGGTAAGAATTGATGAGGGAATGGAGGGGTCTTGGGGGCTGAAGTACTAAAGGAAACAATCACCAAGGTTGGCCGTTTTTCACCTTGGAAAGCCAAGAATTTCCATCTCTCTCTCCCTCTTTCCAATTCATTTTTCCTAGCTGGAATAGCAGAGGTGTTTGCACCAGTAGATCAAGCACAAAACAGCAAAAGAAAGGAAGAAATAAAAGGGAGAAATGAAGGACCAAAGGCAAGAAGAAAGATTGGAATTTTGGTAAGTATTTATATGTTATTTTGGTTTAATAACATGGAACAAATGGGGTGTGTATTGGGCCATGGTTATGGCCGAATACACCAAGGTTTTAACCTTGATTAATAGAGGTTTAAAAATGGTAAAAATAACCATTGGCTTCGGCCACCATGGAGGGCCGAACCCCATGTAAAAGATTGGTTGGTTTTCATGTTTTGAAACATGGAAACCATGGAGTTTTGTGGACTGTCTTTAGATGATTTAAAGTGTATGTTTTTAAAAGGTTAAAACATAAATAAGGAAGTTTGATTTAGACCTAGATGAATGATTAAGAAATTCAAAACCAAAGGTCATAGGGTTCGGCCACCATGGAGGGCCGAACCCCACGCAAATGATGGTCTGGTTTTGATGTGTTTGAAACATATAAACCATGAAATTGGTGGACTGTTTTTGATGTTTCATTAAGACTCAATTGCATGTTTTAAAGAGGGTTAAAAACATGGATCTGAATGACATAAGGACTGAAGGTATCATGGGTCTAAAACAGTGGTTTAAAACTGATGAAATGGACCATTTGGATCGGCCATCTTGGATGGCCGAATCCCATGAGGGGTTATGGCCATTTGGACAAAGTGATGAATTTATTGGATGGTTTTGAGAGGTAAAAATGCAGCAATGATGTACTGATTTTCATATGAATAAGTGACACTTAAAACATGCCAAAACATGGACATAGGGTTCGGCCACTTTGGATGGCCGAACCCCATGTTAGTATTTGATGATTTTGATGAGTTTCAAACCATATAAAATATGGTGTTTGATGTGATTTGGTGAAGTTTTACTTGTTGTTATTGGTTGGCCAATGTAGGGCTGAACCATGTCAATATTAGGGTTAAGTTACTGATTCAAAGCATGGGTAATTGATGGATCAATCAGATCAAGAGAACCATACATGGCCGAACCCCATGGGGCTATTTTTGGGATGAATGGACCAAGTTTATGGGTTTTCTAATGTGTGTTGAATGGAAATAAGCTTGCTGATTTTGGTTGGCCAATAGACGGCTGAATCATGTAGCAATCATAACCAAAAATAGCGCATGGATGTTGGAGTTATGGAACCATGGGAACCATTGGGTTCGGCCATATGTATGGCCGAACCCCATGGACCATTTTATTTGATTGAAAAGTTTCTAAGTTATGAAATTTAGTGAACTTAGTGTAAACAAATAACAAATCATGGTTGATGAAGGAAAGTGGGACAAAAGCCCATAGGATGTGGTTTGGTCATGTAGTATGGCCAAACCCCATCAATGATTATTTGATGGAATTGGTTTAAGTAATAAATGGGATTAAAGGTGATGAATGAAGAACTCCACATGATGTGGATGGGTCGTAGATGTGATTGAATAAGTAAATGATGTTATGACTTACTGATTGATATAAGGATAAGGTACCGAAAGTTGAACAATGTGCGAGTCGTGATCGGGTGACGCTAAAGAAAGATCAAGACTGAAGTGAATCTTCTGTAGGTTTCCTACCTACTTGTAACCATAGTTTTACCCTGGCTTTCTTTATGAGACTCTTGTTTATTTTTATGTGGTTTCGAATGATATGTTATGCATTTACAAATGGCATACAAAGCATTGGCATCTCATGCATGGACATGGGATGATGACTGAGGTTCTACAGTGTTGCAATTATGAGTTATGTCCTCCTTAGGCGATGAGAGTCTCGCCAGGAGGAGTAACATGATGATCATAGTCACAATGGTCTCCTTAGGCGACGAGAGTCCCGCTAGGGGACTAATATGTGATATGAGTCAGCTTAATGATGAAGAGATGGAAGTGTATTGTGATTTACCTTGACGGTGCAAGGCACGTCAAGTGATGGCTATGAATGTACGTGATGGGAGAGACTCATTGCATGTGCATACTTCATAGCATTGTTTTACCTGTTTTTGATGATCATATAATATGATATATATATATATATATATATATATATATATATATATATATATATATATATATATATATATGCATGTTTTATATGCTAACATGTGGTAGCCCTGATTCGGGAACCTACTGGGCGCGTTGATCTAACGCCCTAATTCTATCCTTAGAGGAGAATGCAGGTACCAGGAAAGGGAAAGAGAAGGTCGATGACCGGAAGGGGAGCCAAGCCTAAGTGCTTGAATGATGAACATGATTACTTATCTATTGTCATTTGAATTATATTTTGATGGACATGTAATAAGTTAATACTTGCTATGGTTTGATTAGACTATTAACTATGGATGGTTGTTTATCTTAATTATCATTTCGGACTGTTACTTACTATCTTTCCATATTACTTCCATAGTTAATCTAGTTTATTCTGCATGTTGTTGTTAGTTCCATGTGTGATTCATTATCATGGTCTAGTCCATGTACACATGGGTGGCCAGTTAAGGTTTAGACTTGAGTAGTCTGAACTTAACTCTCGTCGTGACGCCGCTTGCTCTCTTTCGATGTTTTATTATTATTATTTTAAAAAGAAAATTAGACTCTGATTTCTCGGAGAGGACGGGCGTTGCAGTTGGTATCAGAGCGAAACGGGAAGTTGAATCATCGAAGTAAGATTAAGACGGTTTCATGTCTCACTGACGGATAAGAATCCCAACTGACCGACTCTTCGGAGTCTGCTGACTGGGGGCTGGATTAATTTACTTTGAGTGACTCAGACTGAACAATCAATCTGAGAACTACAATGAAAGATGGCAAAGTAAAGTACAGTCATCATAACTGGACATATCAAACATGGCAAAGTAGGATGCACTCCCCTGAAACTCCCACACTGAGAAACAAACAACAGGAATTTAGAGATTTTCCCTAGAAACAAAAGAAACAAAGAGTGATGATTTGGCAATATCCCCAAGCTGAGGAGTGATACATAATACTTAGGGAGGTTTTCCCCGAGAACAGCAGAACATCAGAATTCTCCCAAATTGAGAAATGATACTCGATATTTAGGAAGTTCTCTCAAAAACAAAGAAATACAAAGAGTGCTCATTTGGCAATTTTCCCAAACAGGAGATATTACGTGATACATAGGAAAACTCCCCAAAATAAGAAATACAAGATGATGATCAGGGAATTTCCCAAGTTAGTGAACATAGATTCTGATGTGAAACTAAGTTGATCAATGGGTCGATGACAACAATTGGTGGGTATACCGACCCCATGAAAGATACAGTAGTTCCATGGTAAAGGTGACGAGGTCACTTGTTTACATTGAGACGTGGTAGGGTGAATCCCTCACATGATGTTGATGATTGAGACGTGGTATGGGTGCGTCCCTCACATGATGTTGATGATTGAGATGTGATATGGGTATGTCCCTCACATGGTATTGATGAGATAAGAATATAGACTTCATGAGTATGGCTTAGAGTAGCTATGAGACTGTGGGAACCTTGATACGAAATACGGAGACTTGGTCCCGTAGGACTATCATTGAGGAGTGGGTCTCTCGCATGCTACGCGCTGGAGGGCGCTCTCACGGCTATTTGGCACACTAGATGTACGGGAATGCGCAGAGCTAGGTACTATTTTACCCCGTGGGACTGGTACTAGTCTCATCAGACGTGGATCGACCGCCTTAGAGCTTGACTGAATCACCTATGAGGTGAAAGGATGTAGGGCGAGGTAGATCGGATCACGTTGGACGTGGGTCTTCTGCTTGGTAAGTCATGAGCCCTAAGTCTTGCAAGGGGTCGGGATATATTTGTGATTTGATATGGTTACCACAGTCTTATAATGATTCATTTGAATGTTGTTCCTACGGATATTAATCATGGATAGATGATACTCATGGACAGAGTGATACCAAGGATGGATGGTTTCCATGAATGGATTATACCCATAGGTGGGTTATTTCATGGATAGTTATTAATCATACATAAATGATACTCATGACAGAGTGATACCAAGGATGAATTATTTCCATGAACGGATTATACCAATGGGAGGGTTATATTCATGGATGATTATAAAACAGGGATAGATGATATTTACTGAAAGCGAAACACCAGGGATGGATGTATTTAACCATGGGTGATTATTCCCATGGTGGTTTGGATTGATGCCGGGAATTGGTATCGTGGAAGTTGGAACAAAAGTGAAGATCTGCAAAAATTTTGGACACGTATTTAACGGGAAAGATAAGAGTCTAATGAAACTTGAATGGGAAACTATGGGCGACTGTCGAGTTACTGATAAGCTGACTCTGTAGTTAGCCGATGGACTTCCAGGAGAGTGTAACTAGAAACCTAGTTAAAATGGAATCAGAAAAAGCTTTGAGCATAAGCTCGCATTGACAGATTATCTCACACAGAGAGTAGATGAAAGAACGATACAAACCTTGGAAGACATGCTGAGAGCATGCATGTTAGATATCAAAGGAGGATGGGAGGACCACTTACCACTGGTGGAGTTGTCGTATAATAACAGCTATCAGGCAAGCCTTCAGATGGCTCCATACGAGGCCTTATATGGTAGACCGTGTAGGTCACCAGTATGTTGGACAGAGGCAGGAGAGCCTGCATTGATTGGACCGGAACTAGTCGCAGAGACTACCGCACAAATTAAGTTGATACGTCAACACTTATTGACTGCACAGAGTCGGTAGAAGAGTTATGCTGATAAAAGGAGACGGTTTCTAGAATTTGAAGTGGGAGACATGGTATTTTTAAAGGTCTCTCCACGGAAAGGACACATGAGGTTTGGCAAGAAAGGAAAACTGTCGCGAAGATATGTGGGACCATTTTCCATCACAAGAAGGATGGGGGATGTAGCTTACCAGTTAGCTCTTCCTTCGCAGTTAGCAGCTCTACATAATGTGTTTCATGTGTCAATGTTAAGAAAGTATAATCTGGATCCGTCCCATGTTTTGAATGTTCAGGATATTGAAGTACAAAGCGACGTGACGTACGTCGAGAAGCCGGTCAGGATAGAGGAGACCGAACAAAGGGTGTTGCGAAACAAAGCGATTCAGTTCGTAAAAATGGTATGGGACCGTCATGGTGATGAAGAGGCCACATGGGAACTTGAGTCGGAGATGAGAACAGCTCACCCCAAATTATTTACGTAATTTATTTTGAGAACCCTACTTCGCTCGATTTTCGGGATGAAAATTTTAAAAAGAGGGTTATATTGTAACACCCCAATTTCTCAATGAAGTGGATAATTACGAAAATGCCCCTGATGTGTTAAATTAATTATTTTGTGATGTTAAGTAAGGAAATGGTGGGATCCATTGCTCAAATTAAGATCATATGAGCACATTATGAATGTCAAGTTTGATTGGATGGGTAATATACATCAATTGGGTCAAAAATGGTTAAATGGGTCAAGGGCCCAAATGGGACCCAACGGGTCTTAATGGATTATTTGACCGTTATGTGAACTTAAATTAAATGGGGTTAAGCTAATTTGATAGGAAATCAAGTGGAGTAAAAATGGGTAGGCCTGATGCACATGTGAAAACCAATTACAAATGACCAAAATACCCATAATTGGGTCATGGAGTAAAAAAGGGTCAAGGAGCTAAGGGGGGACCCAACGGGTCGGGTTGACTTAGTTGACCATAGCCGACCGTGTGGGCCCACAAATGAGTTCAATGGTGAGTTAAATCAGGTTAAGTGGAACTGATTTTATTTAATTTGAATTAAGAATGAGTTGACTCAAGTGCATTAAATGATTGTCAATTAATCAGGTGAGTTGGACATATGAGTTGGACATGTGAGTTGGGTGAGTCAAATGGAAGTCAATGGGACTGTAAATCAGTGAGTTCAGAGGGAATAGGAGTAGTTTGGCTCAATCATAACCACCAAAACAAGTCCCACACGTTGGGGACTTGTTGGGGTGATTTCCATGATAAATCCTAAATGAAATACATGGGAATTGGAGGTGATGCTTGGGAAGTTGAAAGGCTGCATAGGCAGGTACCAAGGGGTGCATTGGATAGCACCCAAGACCCATCGTTTTTGGTAAGAATTGATGAGGGAATGGAGGGGTCTTGGGGGCTGAAATACTAAAGGAAACAATCACCAAGGTTCGCCGTTTTTCACCTTGGAAAGCCAAGAATTTTCATCTCTCTCTCCCTCTCTCCAATTCGTTTTTTTCCTAGATGGAATAGCAGAGGTGTTTGCACCAGTAGATCAAGCACAAAACAGCAAAAGAAAGGAAGAAATAAAAGGGAGAAACCAAGGACCAAAGGCAAGAAGAAAGATTAGAATTTTGGTAAGTATTTATATGTTATTTTGGATTAATAACATGAAACAAATGGGGTGTGTATTGGGCCATGGTTATGGCCGAATACACCAAGATTTTAACCTTGATTAATAGAGGTTTAAAAATGGTAAAAATAACCATTGGTTTCGGCCACCATGGAGGGCCGACCCCATGTAAAAGATTGGCTGGTTTTCATGTTTTGAAATATGGAAACCATGGAGTTTTGTGGACTGTTTTTAGATGATTTAAAGTGTATGTTTTTAAAAGGTTAAAACATAAATAAGGAAGTTTGATTTAGACCTAGATGAATGATTAAGAAATTCAAAACCAAAGGTCATAGGGTTCGGCCACCATGGAGGGCCGAACCCCATGCAAATGATGGTTTGGTTTTGATGTGATTGAAACATATAAACCATGAAGTTGGTGTACTGTTTTTGATGTTTCATTAAGACTCAATTGCATGTTTTAAAGAGGGTTAAAAACATGGATCTGAATGACATAAGGACTGAAGGTATCATGGGTCTAAAACAGTGGTTTAAAACTGATGAAATGGACCATTTGGATCGGCCATCTTGGATGGCCGAATCCCATGAGGGGTTATGGTCATTTGGACAAACTGATGAATTTATTGGATGGTTTTGAGAGGTAAAAATGCAGCAATGATGTGCTGATTTTCATATGAATAAGTGACACTTAAAACATGCTAAAGAGGACCAAAACATGGACATAGGGTTCGGCCACTTTGGATGGCCGAACCCCATGTTAGTATTTGATGATTTTGATGAGTTTCAAACCATACAAAATATGGTGTTTGATGTGATTTGGTGAAGTTTTACTTGCTGTTATTGTAACACCCGCCCCTTTTCACCGTAAAATCAGAGTACATTTTTTTTCTTTTTTTTTTAAAATAAAAGTGACAAAGGGCGCGGACGTCACGACGCGAGTTAAGTTCCGAGCTTCTAAAGCCCGGCCCTTAACTGGCCAACCCTACGCGTGGGTGGAACATAAGTCCACGAGTACGGTTCACGCGTAGTAAGTAAGCTCACGGAACATAAAAATAAATGCGGATGATCATAGAACTATCCTACCAGTTCTTCAGATAGCAGGGAAGAGATATCCATTAAATTACTAAAATGCCCTCATACTGTACTGTCCAAAATAATTTATAAAACATAGTAAACTACCTAAATTATTACATTTCCGACAAGCTAACTATACAAATACATCTTTTCCAAAATAAAGTAAAACAAAATAGTTAATCCGCCTCCCCAAGCTCCTAAGTTTGGCTTCCGTCTCTCCCTTCCGGTCCGCCATCTCCTGCATCGTCAGCTAGGGTAGAAGTAGGGCGTTAGAACAACGCGCCCAGTAGGATTCCGAGTAGGGCTAGCACATGGGTTAGTAATAACCACATACAGATAATAACACAGTGAAAACTATAAACCACCATATACTGAAATATAAGTAAATGATATGCCATGGGTGTCAATGTTATGAATCCCACCCATCATTCCTGCCATATACTGTCATATCCCTCTTGACGGAAAAACCTCGTCAAGATACAAACAATCACAAATCCTCCCTCTTGATGGAAGAACCATCATCAAGGTATCATAATTACAAGAGTCCCCCCCTTGATGGCAAAGCCTCATCAAGCATCAAAGTATAATAATACATATGTGAAATGTCCCCATGCTGTTTATCGGTCGCCCCGACGGAGCATGGACTCCGGTTTCGTTTCATCCTTCCCCTGTCATATGCCTCCCATGCCATGCATGAGATGTAAATGCCATATGCCATGTAATATATGAAATTCAATAGTAATAAAACCCATCTTAAAACAATTACAAGATTACCAACTAAATCAAAGGGAAACCATCCCACAATATTTAATCCAAAACCCATCATAAGCATTCACATAATTTCCAAAATAATTTAAAGGAAAACATCACAAGATCCATAATCCAAAACTCATCTTAAAGACAACCACATGCTTTCCAAAATAAATTAAAGAAAACATCACCCAATCCATGGCTTACAAAAATGTAGGAATCCTACCGACTACCGACTCGCGTCTTTATTTCGTTTTCGTCTGACAATCCGGCTTCCGACTCGCGTACCGCTCGCTCTATCCGGTACCTTATTAAATTACCAAATCACTCCAAGTTTTAATCATTTCCAAGCCCATAAATCATAACTTAGTGGGTTTCTTCATTTTAGCCCATATTTACCATTTTTGCCACTACCCTTCACATAAACAATTTTTCATTAATTCATGCCTACTTAAGCCCAAAATTTAATCCACAACTTAGGTCCTTAACTTAGGTCCATTATTGACTTACCAAAACATTAAAATTTGTCATGTAATTAATCTAACCATTACTCATTTAAACCCATTCAAACCCCATACTTAATCACGTATATACCCATTGACTTTAAACCCAAATTGATTTACAATTTGGGGCATGGGTTCGGCCATACACCATGGCCGAACCCATGATGTTCCTTTCTCCATTTTTTTTCTTGGGTCCAAAAACATCAAATTCATCAAATCTTTTCATGGGATTTACCTCATGCATTTAACTAATATGAGTGCATTATTCATTCATTTCATTTGGGGACCACAAACACCATTCACCATTCAATTTAAATCATTCATTAGGTCATCCTAATGCACCCAAGCTCATGTCTAATATACATGGGGTTCGGCCATGTACCATGGCCGAACCCATGGTTCTTCAATGTGGCTAATAATTACCATTTTGCCACTCTCCCTTCCATGTTTAATCATTCACCCATTCATGTATATTTTAAGTCTAAAATTCATCCATAACTTAGATCCACTAAGGATTCACTAACCATGACCCAACATGAAACAAAATCAGCCATCTAAATTAATAAAATTTTCCTTCATCTAAACACAAACATGGACCAAACCTTAGCTCATACAATGACTTACAAAATGGGTCATGGGTTCAAAATACCTAATTCATCAACTCTTCCCATGAGAGGTTTTAAATCATGCATCTAAACCATATTCTTAACCCCATTTGGATCATTACACTTGTTCATTTAAAAACCCTAAATTCATCAACACATTATCCTTTAAATCCACCATTTAATCATCATTTCATCACCATAGGGTTCGGCCATTTACCATGGCCGAACCCATGGTTCAAGGCTCATTCCCTCCATGCATTTCAAAACCATAAGACTCCATTGCATTTTTATCATAAACTCATTTTAAAACCTTACTCCCATGCATTCATTAAAACCCTAAATTCATTAATCAAAACCCTCATTGTCTTCCATCCATAAAACCCTAACCAATTAAACCAACCACCAAATCACTCACCATGGGGTTCGGCCATGCTACATGGCCGAACCTTATGGCCCATGATTTCCTTCCAATAACCTAATTCCATTCTTAATTTCATAAATTGCCCAATGCACATAATCCATTTATTTATTTTCTTACCCTAACCCTAATTTACCCATTTAGGTTTTTCTCCATCTTCCACCCTTCCATTTGATGGATCTAAATTCCATAGCATAAAATTATCTATCCACCATTTATTTCACAAAAATAAATTCCAATTCTTAAACCCTAAAATTCCAAAATTTCTTGTTTAAGAAACACTTACAATCCGCCGTCTCCTCCGATTTCCGTCACTCCCGTCGGTCTCCGTAGCCTCCTCTCTCCTTCCTCTTGATCTTTGATAGGTCAAGGTTCTTGATTAATGGTGGCAATCCCCAACCCTAGAATCGGCCAAAGTAGAGCTTAAATTGAGAGAGGGAAAGGGAGAGATGATGAGAGGGGAGGGAATAACCTTGATCTTAGAGTGATTTTGCCTAAATTTCCACTTTTTTTCTTCTCTCCTTCTCTTCTCTTCTCCTTCACTCTCTTTCTCTCCTTCACTTGGAGCATGGGACGGCAATGGAGGAGTGCAAAAGATGGAGTTAGTGCAAAACGAGAATGAGGGAACCAAATAAGGCTTATCTCCCTTTGTTGACTTAATTTACATTTTACATTTATTATCCCACCAACCCTAAGATATTTTAATTGCTTTATGGTGGTGGTTTAGATAACCACCACCAAGCCCAACGTTTTTACACTTGAGGTTGAGATGAGGTATTTTGGTATTCACCTCTTGACCCCACTTTGACCACTTCACTTAAATAATTTTAATCATTTAATATTTAGATATTTAGGTTACTTTAATTTCCATTTATTTATTTAAATCACCTTTATATACCCACCCATGGTTGACCAATTCAACCATGGTGGTCGGCCCCACCAAACCTTGGCCCACACGCCACCTCACTTGATGAGGTGGAGGTGGGTCCCACTTGGCCACATTACCTTGATTTAATTTTTAACTTAACTTAGGTGATTTAATTTCATTGAATACCCTCTAAATGGATCACCATTGGGCCCATGGCCCAATTACATTTCCATCTAGCCCATTTACCTTAGAGCTCAACTACTTTGACCCATCGGGTCCCAAATGGGTATGTGACCCAATTTGACCATTCTTGACCCATTTAACCCTCATTGCCCCTTTAAATGAATTTAAATCAACTCCATAGTCCATTGGGCCATACTTGGGCCTTTGTCCAAATTTTTGGCCCATTTACTCTTTACTTCACCAATTTTCCAATTTCCATCACTAAAATAACTTATATCCACATTTTTTTATTAATTTAAAAATTCCGGGCCCTTACAGTTATTGGTTGGCCAATGTAGGGCTAAACCATGTAAATATTATGGTTCAGTTATTGATTCAAAGCATGGGTAATTGATGGATCAATCAGATCAAGAGAACCATTGGGTTCGGCCATGCATGGGGTTATTTTTGGGATGAATGGACCAAGTTTATGGGTTTTCTAATGTGTGTTGAATGGAAATAAGCTTGGTGATTTTGGTTGGCCAATAGAGGGCCGAATCATGTAGCAATCATAACCAAAAACAGCGCATGGATGTTGGAGTTATGGAACCATGGGAACCATTGGGTTCGGCCATATGTATGGCCGAACCCCATGGACCATTTTATTTGATTGAAAAGTTTCTAAGTTATGAAATTTAGTGAACTTAGTGTAAACAAATAACAAATCATTGTTGATGAAAGAAAGTGGGATAAAAACCCACAGGATGTGGTTCGGCCATGTAGTATGGCCGAACCCCATCAATGATTATTTGATGGAATTGGTTTAAGTAATAAATGGGATTAAAGGCGATGAATGAAGAACTCCACATGATGTGCATGGGTCGTAGATGGGATTGAATAAGTAAATGATGTTATGACATACTGATTGATATAAGGATAAGGTACCGGAAGTTGAACGACATGCGAGTCGTGATCGGGTGACGCTAAAGAAAGATCAAGTACTGAAGTGAATCTTCTGTAGGTTTCCTACCTACTTGTAACCACAGTTTTACCCTGGTTTTCTTTATGAAACTCTTGTTTATTTTTATGTGGTTTCGAATGATATGTTATGCATTTACAAATGGCATACAAAGCATTGGCATCTCATGCATGGACATGGGATGATGACTGAGGTTCTACAGTGTTGCAATTATGAGTTACGTCCTCCTTAGGCGATGAGAGTCCCACCAGGAGGAATAACATGATGATCATAGTCACATTGGTCTCCTTAGGCGATGAGAGTCCCTCCAGGGGACTAATATGTGATATGAGTCAACTCAATGATGAAGAGATGGAAGTGTATTGTGATTTACCTTGACGGTGCAAGGCACGTCAAGTGATGGCTATGAATGTACATGATGGGAGAGAATCATTGAATGTGCATACTTCATAGCATTGTTTTACCTATTTTTGATGATCATGTAATATGATATATATATATATATATATATATATATATATATGTATATGCATGTTTTATATGCTAACATGTGGTAGCCCTGATTCGGGAACCTACTGGGCGCATTGATCTAACGCCCTAATTCTATCCTCAGAGGAGAATGCAGGTACAAGGAAAGGGAAAGAGAAGGTCGATGACCGGGAGGGGAGACAAGCGTAAGTGCTTGAATGATGAACAAGATTACTTATCTATTGTCATTTGAATTATATTTTGATGGACATGTAATAAGTTAATACTTGCTATGGTTTGATTAGACTATTAACTATGGATGGTTGTTTATCTTAATTATCATTTGGGACTGTTACTTGCTATCTTTCCATATTATTTCCGCAGTTAATCTAGTTTATTCCGCATGTTGTTGTTAGTTCCATGTGTGACTCATTATCATGGTCTAGTCCATGTACACATGGGTGGCCAGTTAAGGTTCAAACTTGAGTAGTCTGAACTTAACTCGCATCGTGACGCCGCCTACTCTCTTTCGATGTTTTATTATTATTATTTAAAAAAAAATTAGACTCTAATTTCTCGGAGAGGGCGGGGCGTTACATGCGTATACGGCGTACGAGTCGTGAACGGTTGACGATTAAGAAAGATCAAGTACTGAAGTGAATCTTCAGTAGGTTTCCTACCTACTTGTAGCCACAGTTTTTACCCTAGTTTTCTTTATGAGACTCTTGTTTATTTTTATGTGGTTTCGAATGATATGTTATGCATTGACAAATGGCATACAAAGCATTGGCATCTTTTGCATGGACATGGGATGTTGACTGAGGTTGTACAGCGCTGTAATTATGAGTTACCGTCCTTCTTAGGTGATGAGAGTCCTGCCAGGAGGAGTAACATGATGGTCATAGTCACATTGGTCTCTTTAGGCGATGAGAGTCCCGCCAGGAGGACTAATATGTGATATGAATCAACTCAATGATGAAGAGAGGGAAGTGTACTGTGATTTACCTTGACGGAGCGAGGCACGTCAAGTGATGGCTATGAATGTACATGATGGGAGAGACTCATTGCATGTGCATACTTCATAGCATTGTTTTACCTGTTTTTACTAATCATGTACTATGATATATATGCATGTTTTATATGCTAATCATGTGGTAGCCCTGATCGGGAACCTACTGGGCGCGTTGATCTGACGCCCTAATTCTATCCTCAGAGGAGAATGCAGGTACAAGGAAAGGGAAAGAGAAGGTCATTGACCGGGAGGGGAGCCAAGCCTAAGCGCTTGAATGTTGAACTGGACTTCTTTATTATTGTCATTTGCTTTATAGATTGTGGACTTGTAATAAGTTAGTACTTTGCTATGGTTTGATTAGGTTATTAACTATGGATAGTTGTTTATCTTAATTATCAATTGAGACTGTTACTTGCTATCTATTCATATTATTTCTGCAGTTAGTCTAGTTTATTCCGCATGTTGTAGTTAGTTCCATGTGTGATTTATTATCATGGTCTAGTTCATGTACACATGGGTGGCCAGTTAAGGTTCAGACTTGGGTAGTTTGAACTTAGCTCGCGTCGTGACGCCGCCCGCTCTCTTTAGATGTTTTATTATTATTTAAAAAAAAAAAATTAGACTCTGATTTCTCGGAGAGGGCGGGGCGCTACAGAATGATCAAGGATCAAAAAGAGGGACCAAATTCAAGTGAGTGAGGCTCGGCCATATTGTATGGTCCAACCCCACTAATGCATGTTTATGGACTTAAACATGGGTGGAAATAAAAAGGGATCATTGTTTTAATGTATTGATATGTAATAAGGTAACGGGACCTCACATGCGGTGTACAATCGGTGATTGATTTCTGACAAAAACGCAATGATGCTTTAGTTGATCATTGGTAGGATTCTACCTCATTGAAACCATGGATATGTATATATAATGATTTTAATTCCTATTTGGATAGTTATTTTTTATAAATGATATGTCTCAAATATTAAATTTTAATGATATGATTTGTATAATTGCATAGCATGTGGACATTTGCATCTCATGCATGGCATGGGAGGGATGGAAGGTAACCGGAGACCCACGCTCCGTTGGGACGTCCGTAAGTCGCGAGGGGTACCTTGATGTGCATTATCCCATCAAGAGATAAACGGAGACCACACTTCGTCGGGGCGTCTGTAAGACAACTGTGGGGATACCTTGATGAGGAGTTTTCCATCAAGAGGAAACTATGTTTTGTTAGAATACCTTGATGAGGAACTTTCCATCAAGAAGATGTTTTGGTGATTGTGTTATGGCTGATGGGTGGGACTCATGGCATATGACACTCATGGCATTGAATCAGCATGATTATGATCTCTATTATTATGCACTGTTTCTGGTTTTATCTGTATGATTGGATCTCTATTATCATATACTGTTTTGGATACGATGTTTTACAGGTACGACATGATGTATTTGTAACACCCCAGATTTTCAAGCTATGGATATCTATGGAATTTGTCCATTTAATTGGTAAATTATTGGATATGGGCCTTAGGTGGGTAGGTTGTTGGGTCAATTGCCCAATTAAGACCCAACGGATATGTTATAAGGTTTAATTTAAAATAAATGGGCAAGAGTTATTTAATTGGGTCAAGATTGTCAATTGGGTCAAAATGCCCAATTGGGACCCAATGGGTCATGGTTGACTTGGTTGACCACCAAGTGAGTCCAAGCTTAATTAGGTTGGGGCTGATTTAAGTTGGAAATGGAATCAAATGATTGAGTTGATTCAAGTGAATTAAATGAGTTGAATTAAAGAAGTGAGTTGAGTTAAATGAGTTGGATGGGAAGTTATGGGGACCTTCATCTCAAGTGAGTAGAGTGGAAAGATGAGGGGTTGTAGTTGTTTTCAAAGACTCAAGTCAAGGGTCACACGTTGGAGGGGGGAGTTTCATCTCATGCATGAAACTCCAAATGGTCATTAATGGGGACGGTTTTGATGTTACACAAGGTTACACCAAAGGCACATGTTGGGAAGCTTGGAGGGTTTCCATCTCAAGATGGAAACCCAAGAGCCACACGTTGGGAGTGTTTCATCTCAAGAATGAAACCTCCAAATGAAACTTAAAGGAGGGAGGTGAAAGGACATGGGAGTTACCAAGGGTTGTCACCAAAAGACACCACCCTTGGCCGGCCATCATGGATCAAGAGGAGGAAGTTGGAGAGTTGTTGGTTCTTACACAAAGACATACAAGGCATACACGTTGGGAGGGTTTCCATCTAATGATGGAAACCCAAGAGACACAAAGTTGATGAGTTTCATCTCATGGGATGAAACGCCCAAAGCAAATGATAATGAGGGAGGTGAAAGGTCATGGGAGTTACAATGGGGTATCAACCAAAGGATACCACCCATGGCTTACATTGGGCAACAAGGAGAATTCCTTGTTTTATCTCACTCTCTCCCTCTCTCACACAAAGCCGACCACTCTCAAAGACAAAGGACTTGGAGTAGTTTTTTATTCCAAACTTTTCTCTCTCTCTCTCAAACCTACACTCTCTTGGCCGAACCCTCTTTTTGGGTTTTCATTCAAAGCTTTTCAAGCACTCTCGGCCAAGGATCAAGGAGGAAAAGGAGGCTAAGGAGGGAGAAGATTGGAAGAGCAAGAAGGAGTGAAAGCAACTGGATGAGTCGCGGATTGGTAAGTACTCCATGAGATTTTGTTAAGTATTATGATCAAGGATTTGGCCTTTGCATGGCCAAACCCTAAGTTCTAAGTATAAGAACCCTCAAAAATAAAAGGGGTGGATGAGGTTCGGCCATGATGTATGGCCGAACCCCATCAAAGAAGGTGATCATGCAAATTTAAGCTATGAGAGAAGGTGATGAACCATAGGGTTCGGCCATATTGTATGGCCGAACCCCATGGAAGGCTATTGATAATTTTAAAAGGTTTATATGGATTTATGTTGGTGACTCTAAAGAGTTCTAAAGGAGGGAAACAATGGAATAAGATTAATCATTTTAAAAGGGGCCTCAAAGGTGGTAAATGGTATACACAAGAACCATCAAAGACCAAAAAGGTGTTGGATGAGGTTCGGCCATGATGTATGGCTGAACCCCATCAAAAGACCAATCTTGGATTTATGATTTTAAAATGGAAGGGTATTATTGATGTTAAAAGTTTTTAAGGATGAGATTGGTGGAAAAACATTAACAATGTAAATGGCCTTAAAATGAGGTAAAGGATGGAGAACCAAGGATCTTAGGGTTCGGCCATGGGGCATGGCCGAACCCCATAGAGAATTATTGAATTATGTTATGTATTTAGATCATGGAAGTAATGGGAGAATGATGTTAAGTTTAATTGATTTTAAACATGGTAATTGATGTTTCAAAAAGATGAACCTAAATGTATGGTTAAACCCATGGAGGGACCTTGGTTCATGGACTTAAATATTGTAAATTGAGTTCATGGAGAAGATGGAGATAAGACATCATGGGTTCGGCCATGGTGTATGGCCGAACCCCATGAACCATATTTTTTAAGGGGTTATGTATGGATATATCCATGTTTAAATGGATGGATAATCAAGCTAAGGAATGGAAACATTTGATAGGGTTTTATGTTATGATTAAATAAATAATTTGTGGATCCATGATTATGGATCAGTTATGGACCTAGATATTTAGCCATAGAAAGAAGGATGGCTAAGATGGAAAAATGGTGGAAAATGGAAGGACCATGGGTTCGGCCATGGTGTATGGCCGAACCCCATGAACCACTTTAATGGGTTATATGGTATTATACCATGATTTGATGAATCATTTTTGGAAACTAGGTTTATGGACTTAGGCATGTTTTTAATGAATAAAATGTTTAGCCATAGATAGAGTAATGGCAATGTTGTAAATAGGTGAAATTGATGGACCATGGGTTCGGCCATGGTGTATGGCCGAACCCCATGGGAATGTTGTTGTGGACTTAAGTGGTTATTGATGTTAAATGATTAATGTAATGCCCGCCCTTTTTCACCGAAATCAGAGTCTATTTTTTTTTTTTGAGTGACAAAGGGCGCGGACGTCACGACGCGAGCTAAGTCCGAGCTTCGAAAGCCCGGCCCTTAACTGGCCAACCCTACGTGTGCGTGGAACTAAGTCCACGAAGAACGGTTCACAAGTAGAAGAAAGCTTACGGAATATTAAACTAAGTGCGGAATTATAATATAGAGACTATCCTAACAATTTCTAGATAGCAGGGAAGATTACATCATTTAAATTACTAATTTACTTCAAAATGATAATGTCCAAAATAAAATCCAAACCATAGTAAGTAATCTAAATTATTACATTCTGACGAGTTAAGCTATTCAAATTACATTTACAAAATAAATTAAATAAACTAAGTAGTTCACTCCGCCAAGCTCCTATGCTTGGCTCCCGCCTCGTCCTTCGTGTCCGCCATCTCCTGCGTCATCAGCTAGGGAGAAGTAGGGCGTTAGACAACGCGCCCAGTAGGACTCCGAGTAGGGCTAACACATGGATTAGTGATAACAAAGCATATATATAATATTATAACGAAAAACCATAAAATGAATGCTATGCCATGGGTGTCTGTGTTATGAATCTCACCCATTATCCTTACTATGATGATGCCATATCCCCCTTGACGGAAAAACCTCGTCAAGATATAAACAATCACAGATCATCCCCCTCGACGGCAAAACCTCGTCAAGATATAAACAATCACAAATCATCCCCCTTGATGGCAAAAACCACGTCAAGATATAAATAATCACAAATCGCCCCCCTTGACGACAAAAACCTCGTCAAGATATAAAAAATCACAAATCATCCCCCATGACGGCAAAAACCTCGTCAAGATATAAACAATCACAAATCATCCCCCTTGATGGTAAAAGCCTCGTCAAGATATAAACAATCACAAATCATCCCCCTTGACGGCAAAAACCTCGTCAAGATATAAACAATCACAAATCATCCCCCTTGACGGCAAAAACATCGTCAAGATATAAACAATCACAAATCATCCCCCTTGACGGCAAGGCCTCGTCAAGGTGTCCCCATGTTTGCTTCTCAGTCACCCCGACGGAGCATGGACTCCGGTTATAGCACATCGAGCTATCCCCATGTTGGCTTCTCGGTCGCCCCGACGGAGCATGGACTCCGGTTTCATTTCATCCTTCCCATGCCATATCCCTCCCATGTCATGCATGAGATGTAGATGCCATATGCCATGTAATATATATGATAGCACAAACCATGGCATTTAAAGTCCCATCAATAAAACATATAATTTGATTATCAAAAATAGATCAAGTAAAGCATCAATACACATCATAGCCTTAAAACCCATCTTACAACAATCATATGCTTACCAAAATAAATCAAGGACAAAACCCATACATAACACATAATCCATGGCTTACAAAAAGGTAGGAATCCTACCAAATACCAACTAACGTCCTTTCTTTCATTTCCGTCCGATAGACCTGGTCGCCGATCGCGCACCATTTGTGATGTCCAGTACCTTATTATACATTAATAACTAGTCCATGTTTTTAACCTTTTAAGTCCATTAATCACACCTTAGCGGGGTTCGGCCATACACCTTGGCCGAACCTCACTAACTAGGTTTTGTGGGTCCCATTTCCATAAGTCTTAAAAATCAGCCACCCTAGGCTTTATTAATCACATACTTAAGGTTACCATAATTGCACTTAAGTCCATGATCATTTCTCATGGAGTTCTTGAATTTGGCCATTATTTACGGTTTTGCCACTACCTCTTTTTCCATGGTTGACCATTCACTTAACCATGTACACCTTTATTCATAATTGATCCATACACTCAAGTCCATTAGTGATCCATTTAATCATGCCATAATATCATTAAAACAACCCTTTTTCTTAACTTAATCTACATTAATTAACCACATACATAAACCCTTTCTTAGCCCATAAAAATGACTTATAATTGAATCATCATTCTTAGCCACATCTTGAGCCCATAATTGATCCATCAACCATATCACAAGACCACTTACCTCAACCATCTAATTAACCTAATTCCATTAATTTAAGCATATACATACACATTAATCTTAGACAAAAAATGATCTATAATTGGGTCATGGGTTCGGCCATACACCCTGGCCGAACCCATGATGTCTCTTTCTCCATTTTTCTTGGGTCCATTTACATCATTTGACCCCATCACAAGTCCCTCCATTGAGAGAATGTAAACCATACATTTAATTCATCATTCCTTAATCATTATTTGATACATTTAGGGTCCATCAATCTTAGCCATAATTCCCTTTTCTTTTCAACATTAGGTTCATCATTTGGAGTTCATCAACATTACCAATCTTCCCCACCATTCTTCCATATTTTACCCCTTTCATCCTAGGGTTCAAAATCATTCCATCCATAAAACCTCTCCATGGTTTTTCCTCATTTAAAAACCCCTTTAAAATTACCCACATTTAATCATTTAAAACCCTAAAATCATTAACCACCCTCATTATCTTCCATTCTTATATACCCTAATAATTAAATCAATCATCTACCATGGGGTTCATCCATACTACATGGCCGAACCCTATGGTCCATTAATCCCTTCAAAATCCACACATATCTATGCTTAATTAACTTAATTACATACTATCCTTAATCCATTTTATTTTTTCTTCACCCTAATTTACCCATTAGGGTTTTGTCCACTTTCCATCCTTCCATTGGATCGATTTGAGATCCAATACCTATGATCATTTGGCCACCATCAAATCTAATAAGAATGGATCCCAAATCTTAAACCCTAAAAATTCAAATCTCCTGTTTAGGAATTACCTACAATCCGACGTCTCCTCTGGTTTTTCTCCCTCCTCTTGATTTCCTTAGCCTCCTTTCTCCTTCTTCTTGATCTTTGGTCGGCTAAGATGCTTGATCAATGATAAAAACCTCCAAGCTTGGGTTCGGCCATTATGGGTGTGTTTGAGAGGGGGAGAGGAGGAGAAGAGGATGGTGAGGAAGAAGATAATATGGCTTGATCTTGGGATGATGGCCAAAAATTGCACTTCTTTCTTCTCTTTTTCTCTTCTTTTCTCCTTAGCTTTCTTCTTCTTCTCCCTTGCGTGTGGGGCGGCAGTGGGAGAGTGAAAGATGGAAAGAGTAAAATGAGAATGGAATAAGAGATGGGGAAAAGAGATAAGGCTTATCTCATTTGGTTGAGTAATTAATTCCTCCACCTACCATATATAAGATATTTTTCATGCTTTATGGTGGTGGTTGGGATAACCACCACCAAGCCAACGTTTTTCTTTTGAGCTTGGAATGAGGTGTTTTGTCTTCCACCTTTTGACCCCTTTGACCACCCTTTTGGATAACTTAAACATTTAATTAATTAAATAATTAGGTTAATTAATTCTCATTTAACTTAATTCCATTTGCTTAAATTGCCTTCATACATCCACCCATGGTTGACCAATTCAACCATGGTGGCCGGCCCCACCAATCCTTGGTTCCCATGCCACCTCACTTGGTGAGGTGGAGGTGGGTCCCAATCGGCCATGTCACCTTGGTCTAATTAAAATTAACTTAGGTGATTTAATTAAATCCTTTTCAATTACTTGGATCACCATTGGGCCCATGGCCCAATTACATTCACCTCCTACCCATTTACCTTAGAGCTTACCTCATCTTGATCCACTAGGTCCCAAATGGGTATTGGACCCAATTTGACCATCCTTGGCCCAATTGACCATCATTGACCCTTTAAATGAATTTAAATCCAATCCATGGTCCATTGGGCCATAGTTGGGCCTTTGTCCAAGTTTTGATCCATTTACCATCTATTCCATTAAATTTCCCAATTTTCATCATTAAAACAAATAATAGCCACATATTCATTGATTTAAAAATTCCGGGCTATTACAATTAATCTATAAGTGTTTAGATTAATGAAACAAAGATGGCTTGATCTTGGATTAATTTAAAAGATCAAAGGATTGAAAATAAGGGCACAAAACCAAAGGAGTGAGGTTCGGCCATGTTGTATGGCCGAACCCCACTAAGGAATTTTATGGACTTAGGTTGTTGTGTGTGTTAAAAGGTTAATGTGTGAATGATTAGATTAATGGATTGGTGATTGGACTTAATTAAAAGGATCAAACGAACCCACAAGGGTGTGTTTATGGACTTAGACCAAATGGTAAATCAAATGGAATATGTATTGACTTGTTGATATGTAACAAGGTGACGGGACCACTCAAATGGTGCACGATCTTGAATGGTTGCCAGTTTAAAGCTCAAGGACACCTTAGTTTTCTTGGGTAGGATTCCAACATCATTGAAACCATGGATATATATTATGAACTTATGATGATTTTAATTCATGTTTGATAAGATATTTTGGTATCAAACAATATGTTGCAATTATGGGATTTTCATGCTATGCTTTGTAATATTCTATAGCATGTTGGCATTTTCATCTCATGCATGGCATGGGAGGGATGATATGTAACCGGAGACCCACACTCCATCGGGGCGTCTGTAAATCGTGAGGGGATGATATGTAACCGGAGACCCATGCTCCGTCGGGGCATCCGTAAGTGGTGAGGGGGTACCTTGATGAGGACCTTTCCATCAAGAGGATACTATGGTTGTAATGTAACCGGAGGCCACACTCCGTCAGGGCTTCCGAAAGACCACTGTGGGGATACCTTGATGAGGAGTTTCCATCAAGAGGTTACTATGTGTTTGTGATGGGTGGGACTCATTGCATATGATAGCATGGCATGGCATTGAATCGGCATGATTATGATCTTTATTATCATGCAAGTTTACTGGTTTTTATCTGTATGATTGGATCTTTATTATCATACACTGTTTTGGATATGATGCTTTACAAGTATGATATGGTATAATATATCTGGATTTTATATATTAATCCATGTGTTAGCCCTAATTGGAATACCTACTAGGCGCGTTGTCTAACGCCCTACTTCTACCCTAGTTGATGACACAGGGAATGGACGGAATGAGGACGTGATTGGAGCCAAGCTTAGGAGCTTAGATGATTAAGCTATATTTTGTTTATGTTATTCGGAATTGTAATAACGTAGATATATTTGCTATGGTTTGGTTGGTTAATGTTCGGATATTTAATGTTATGATAATTATGGTTAAGTATTGGACTACTTTGCTATCTAAATTGGAATAGGATTGTTATCCTATTGTTATTCCGCATATATGATTTATTCCTCAAGTTAACTTGAGTACGTGTGAACCATTTAGTGGACTTGGTTCACGCACACGTATGGTTGGCCAATTAAGGGTCGGGCTTTGGAAGCTCGGACTTTGCCGCGTCGTGACGTCCCGCTCTCGCTCACTCTTCTATTTATAAAAAAAAATAGACTCTGATTTTCGGAAAGCGAGTGAAAAAGGGCGGAGCGTTGCAGTATTATATCTGGATTTTTATACTAACCCATGTGTTTGACTGTACTTGGAATACCTACTGGGCGCATTGTCTAACGCCCTACTTCTACCCTGGTTGATGACACAGGGAATGGACTGAATGAGGATGTGATTGGAGTCAAGCTAGGAGCTTGGATGATTAAGTTTCATTATGTTTAAGTTACTCATAGATAATGTATTTGAGTAATTAGTTCATGGGACTGTAATAACTTAGATATTTGATATGGTTTGGAGTGTTTATTTTGGATATGTTAACTTAAGATAATCATTTTTAAGTGATGGACATCCCTGCTATCTAAAATGGAATAGAATTACTATTTTATTGTATTTCCGCATCTATGAAATTATTCCGCAAATTAACTTGAGTAGGTGTGAACCATTTTAGTGGACTTGGTCCACATACACGTATGGTTGGCCAGTTAAGGGTCGGGCTTTAGAAGCTCGGACTTAGCTCGCGTCGTGGCGTCCCGCTCTCTCTCACTCTTCTATTCAAAAAAAAAAAAAAATAGACTCCGATTTTCAGCATAGTGAAAAAGGGCGGGGCGTTACAGTTGGTATCAGAGCGAAACGGGAAGGATGAATGATTCGAAGTAAGATTAAGACGGTATCATGTCTCACTGACAAATAAGAGTCCCAACTGACCGACTCTTCGGAGTCCACTGCACCGGGGCCGAATTAATTTACTTCATTAGACTCAGACTGAAACATTTAATCTGAGAACACTTGACGAAAAAGGAATGATAGCAAGGGAAGGACAGTCACTATAAATTGGATTTATCAAACATACCAAAATAGGAGATATTTCCTCGATTTCCCCAAGACGAGAAACAATGCCTGATACTTTAGGAAGTTTTTCCCAAAAATAAAGAAATACAAGGAGTGCTTATTTGTAACACCTCGGAATTCCATATTATCAATATTTACAGAATTTGCTATTTTAATTGTGAATTAACGGATATGAACCTTAGATGGGTAAGGTGTTGGGTCAATGGCCCAATTCGGACCCAACAGTTATGTTATAAGGTCCAATTTAAATTAAATGGGGCTGAATTAAATTAGTAATGCAATATATCTATAAATAAGGGATCAAGATTAAGTGGTTTGCGCATAGAGGGAACATGGAAAGATTTTAAGAATGGGATATAGATAGTATGGTTGTGTATGAAAATATGCACATCCACGTGAATGCGCTAGTGTATCTTTAGAAGATGTCTAAGATTAAATAAAAGATGCTTGGCCGTGTGTGTGGGATTTGTACATCCATGAGGATGCGTATAAGATCATTTAAAAAGGAGTCCATTCCTTGTTAGGAGTAATACAAGGGAAATTACTAAATTAAAGGACTCTCCCAAAGTGGGAAGCATATGCACGGCAATGGTTATTTCAAGTAAGATGGAACCATGTGGAAGTTATAAAAGAAATACATAGAAGGGGCGCATGGCACCTTCTAAATTTGGACTGATTGGAAGTCTTATAAGGAAAAGGCAGCAAGGGCGCTCGGCACACACCAATTAAGAGAGGGACGCACGACATTCATAAATCAAGAGAAGAGAGAGCAGCCAGCTTTGTAAAAGATCAATGAGGAAAAGGCTAAGGAAGGAGAAGGATTGGAAGAGCAAGAACAAGCGAAGGAAAACCAGAGGAGTCACGGAATCGGTTAGTATTTTGATGTTTTTTTGTTTAAAGAAAGGAGCCATAGGGTTCGGCCATGTTGTATGGTCGAAGCCCATGGAAGGACTTTGGTGATTTTTAATGGAAGTTTGGAGGGTGAAAACCATAGGGAATATTTTTATGAGACTGGTGAGGAGAGTAAATCCATCTACGAATATCGTGGATGATGTTAAATATGTTGGAATAATGTTAGGAGGGAATTTCATGAAGAAAGGACGTACAAAATATGCAATGGAGAAGACTGACAATACAGTCAAAGATTCAGTCGACTGAACTGGTATTGTACGAATCAGAAACGAGTTTCTGGGAGTTTCAGTCTACTGAATATGGGATTCAGTCGACTGAACTAATGGTGGCCGGAATAGAAAGTCGTTTTTAGAAGTTTCAGCTGACTGAATCTGGTGATTCAGTCGACTGAACACAGACGTAACGGATAAGAAAAGGATTCTGGAAGTTTCAGCCGACTGAATATATGATTCAATCGACTGAAAGATTGTTTATCAAACAGAAAATTGTTGGTTGAGGATTCAGTCGACTGAATCATGGATTCAGCTGACTGAATCTATAATGGCTGAACATACAATCAATCTGATCCAAAGTCAGCCGACTGAATCTCTGATTCAGTCGACTGAAAGAAGGTTTGACTCTGAGTCAGCCGACTGAGCCTGTGGTTCAGTCGACTGAAAAGTAGCGAGTCAGGGATAAGACAGTTCAGAGTATATTTCAGTCGACTGAACGTCTGTGGGTAAGGCAGAGGACTGCATCCGAGATGATTCAGTCGACTGAATCAGGAATTCAGTCGACTGAATTGAAAAGTTGATGTTTATGTGATTTTTTCTGAAAACTTCAATTTATATGGGGATTGTTTTGTGGATTTTGTCGTTATCAAGGTTAAGTAATTGTTGTAGGGGTGATGGATTAATAAATCAAAGGAGGGACTAAAATCTAATAAGTGAGGTTCGGCCAAAGGGGTATGGCCGAACCCCACAAGTTGGGTTTATGGACTTGGACACTAATGTAAATCAAATGGGACATGGTTTTAATTGATTGATATATTATAAGGTAACGGGACCTCACAAGGTGTGTATGGCCGTGAGCAGTTACCGGACGAAAGAGCAAGGACACATTAGTGATCTTTGGTAGGATTCCATCTGTTTGAAATCATAGGTTTAATGTACAATGCTTTTATCTTATTTTGATGAATTATGTTGGAAAAATATGTTTCAAATTGTGAGTTTTAATGCTATGTTTACAATATAAAATAGCATGTGTTTCATTGGCATCTCATGCATGGCATGGGGTGAAGGATATGTAACCGGAGGGGCCACACTCCTCCGAGGTGTCCAAACAACCTATGTGGGATACCTTGATGTGCTTTTTCCATCAAGAAGAAACCGGAGGGGCCACACTTCATCGGGGTGTCCGAAAGACCTATGTGGGATACCTTGATGTGCATTCTCCATCAAGAAGAAACCGGAGGGGCCGCACTCCGTCGGGGAGTCCGAAAGACCTATGTGGGGGTACTTATATGTACTTGTGATGGGTGAGACTCATTGCATTTGACATCATGACATGGCATGATTTATATGTTTTTCTGACATTATGATATTATTATATATGTTTTGTACTAACCATGTGTTAGCCCCAATTGGGATACCTACTGGGCGCGTTGTTCTAACGCCCTACTTCTACCCTAGTGGATGATACAGGAAACAAGGAGAACGATGAACGTGAAAAGGGCCAGGCATAGGAGCTTGGATGTTTTTAGTTTATATTTTAATTAAGTTACTTATGGACTTGTATTTGAGTAATAGACTTCAGACATGTAATAACTTAGATGATTGTTATGGTTGAATGGTTATTTGGATAATTATGATATGTTAATTACAATTAAGGACTTGACATACTTTGCTATCTGAAATGGAATAGAACTAGGTTCTATTATGATTCCGCATGTTATGATTTTAATTCCGTATCTTTATAATTGTTATGTGTGAACCGTTTTCATGGACTTAGTCCATGCACACATAGGGTTGGCCAGTTAAGGGTCGGACCTTAGAAGTTCGGATTTAGCTCGCGTCGTGACGTCCCGCTCTCTATCACTTTTTGTTTTTTTTTTTTTTATAAAAAAAAAAATAGACTCTGATTTTCAGAAAGGAAAGCGAGTGAAAAAGGGTGGGGCATTACATTAGTTGGTAATTTCCCCAAACTATGAAGAACACAAAACTTTACAAGGAAGCTAAGTCAAACGATGTTTCAATGACTTAGGAAAATGCCTCCAAAAGGAAGACATACCCACCAGAACCAACAAAAGGAAGAAGAACATAACGGAAAGGGTCAAGACAGTGCAAACATTCCTCAAGTACCTCCTGAACTACGGAACCTAATACAAGCGGTAGTCACTTCCATTCTATAGCAACTCTTGAGCGGAAATGGAGACACAAACCTCAATGAAACACAGGACTGAAAAGGTTGGGGTGGGGGAAATACTTTTTGCCCTCACAAGAGATTCAAACCCTACTTTGGGAGATCTTCAGCCTCTACTGGTTCCACTGGAAGTTCCTATTTCCGATGTGGTCAGCAGGGCCATTTCAAAAGAGAGTGTCCATAGAACAATAGATCCCCTCACTTTAGGGGTTCTTTCCGTCGTACGGCTCGACCAGCTCAGTCACAAGGATCTGGAGCACATGACCAGACAGGACGGACACCTATTCTGACAGGATCTGAATGAGTGAATACTTTGATTTCTTCTCCAAAGACAGTGGATCATTCGGTGATTCAAGGTATGGCAGTAATTTGTAGTTCATATGCTTATGCGTTATTTGATCTACTGCCTTCTCATCTGTTACTAGCACTGTAGTACAACAAATGCCCACTGCACTTACTATAGTATTCCTTATTGGTAGACGATGACGACAATTAGTGGATATATGGATCCCACGATAGATACAGTGGCCCCATGGTAAATGTGATGCATCTATGAATAGATATCATCTTCCCATGGATGAGAGTTTCAATGGTGGTTTGGATTGATGCCGGATATTGGTATTAGGGTAGACGTATTGGTAGTATGAAGGACATTTTGGTCCCATAAGTTGACATATTGGTCGTATGTTAGACCGTTAGACCTATGATAGATATATTAGTCCTACGAAGGTATTAGTTATGCCCATGAATGGATTTTACCCATAGGGGGGTTATATTCATGGATGGTTATTAACTATGGATAGATGATACTCACTAATAGAGTGATACCAGGGATGGATGTGTATAACCGTGAATGATGGTTCCCATGGTGGTTTGGATTGATGACGGGTATCGGTATCGTAGAAGTTGAACAAAAGGTGTTAGTTACATAGTGACTTATGTGCAAATGAAGATATGCTCAATTTTGGAGATGTATTTAGTGGAAAAGATAAGAGTCTAGTGAAACTCGAACGGGAAGCTATGGACGACTGCCGAGTTAGACTGATCAACTGACTCTGTAGGTAGCCGATGGAATTTCAGGAGAGTGCAGCTAGAAACCTGGTTAAAATAGAATCAACAAAATCCTTGAGCATAGGCTTGCACTAGTAGGCTACCTCACTAACAAATTTCAATGAGGAGCAAGGTCATCACTAACCTCACACAAAGAGTAGACGAATGAACGTATTGAGCGAGTACGTATGGAAAATATCTTAGTAGCAGGTAAAGTGAAATAAAGTACATTGATCTACATGAGATCACAAATGGGCTCATGACAAAAGGATATAACATGAGACAGAACAAAGGGTGTTACGGAACCGAGCGATTCAGTTCGTCAAGGTAGTACGAGATCGACATGGTAAAGAGGAAGCCACTTGGGAACTTGAATCGGAAATGAGAACAGCTCACCCTGTGGTATTTATGTAATCTGTTTGAAACCCTACTTCGCTCGATTTTCAGGACGAAAATTTTAAAAAGAGGGTTGTATTGTAATACCCCGTATTTTCAAGTTATAAATATTTATGGAAATTTCCCATTTAATTTGTAAATTAATGGAGATAGACCTTAGATGGGTAAGGTGTTGGGTCAATTGTCCAATTAAGACCCAACAGATTATGAATAAGGTTCAATTGAAATAAATGGGTAAGATTTATTTAATTGGGTCAAGGTTGTCAATTGGGTCAAAAGTCCAATTGGGACCCAATGGATCATATATGAGCTAGTTAGAAGTAAATGGGTAAGGTTTGATAATTGGGTCTAATAACCAATTAAGATACAAGACATGAGATCCACCTTATCAAGTAAGGTGGCATGTAAATGAAATGGCTAAGTGGGACCATAAATACTATATGGTTCATAGTCGGCTAAGACATGGTTGATTTGGTCAACCATGGGTAAGTTCAATAGAGTTGAGTTAATGAATGAGCTCAAGTGGGATAAATAATACTTGAGTTGGAAAGTGAATTCACATGAGTCGAGAATTTATTAATGTGAGTTCAAGTGCTTGAGTTGGAAAATGAGTTCATTTAAGTTGAGCTGAATTAAAATGAGTGGAGTGGGAATATGGAGGGTTTCCATCTCAAAGGAGGAAACCCAAAAGGCACAATCAAGGTGTACACGTTTGAGGTGGGAGTTTCATCTCATTGGATGAAACTCCAAAAGGATCATTATGAGGAAATGAAGGGTTTTTGGTTTTTACACAAGGTATACCCTTGCATACACATTGGAACATGGATGGTTTCCATCAAGGGGCATATGGTTGGAGTTTCATCTCGTGGGATGAAACCCCCAAAGGAATTATCAATGAGGAGATGAAGAGTCATGGGAGTTAGCAAAGGGCAGCAACCAAAGGAATTATCAATGAGGAGATGAAGAGTCATGGGAGTTACAAAAGGGCATCAACCAAAGGGCACCACCCTTGGCTGAATTATATTGAACAAACAAAGAGGATTCTTTACTTCATCTCACTCTCAAGCTCTTACACAAGGCCGACCCTCTCTCATTGACAAAAGACAAAGGACTTAAGAGTATTTTCTATCCCAAGCTTCTCTCTCCCTCTCTCAAACCTATACCTCTTGGCCGAACCACTCCTAGAGATTTTATCAAGATCAATCTCAGCCAAGGATCAAGAAGGAAGGAAGAAGAGGCTAAGGAAGTAAAGGAGCAAGAAGGAGTGAAAGAAACCGGAGGATTCGCGGAACTGGTAAGTACTTGATGAGATTATTAAGTAAGATAGTATTCATGTATAAAAATCCTTAAGGACAAAGGAAGGGCTGGATGAGGTTCGGCCATGATGTATGGCCGAACCCCATCAAGGAATATGAACATGGTTACATGATTTTCAAGAGGAAGTGATGGACCATAGGGTTCGGCCATGTTGTATGGCCGAACCCCATGGAAGGACATTAATGATTTTTAATGGATTTGAAGGATGAAAATCATGGATGTATGTTAGTGATTTTAAAAGGTTTAAAAGGGTTTAAATGGATATATGTATGAGAACCATCAAAGGATCAAATCATAGATGTATGATTCTTTTTAAAGAAAATGAGGAACCATAGGGTTCGGCCATGTGGTATGGCCGAACCCCATGAAGGGAGGTTATTGATTTTAAAAGGGTTTTTAAGCATGAAAACCATGAAAGTATATGGGTGATGTGAAAGGGTTTTAAAGGATGGAACCACAGATGTATGTTAGTGTTTTTTAAAAGGTTTTAAAGAACCATGGATCATGGGTTCGGCCATGTTGTATGGCAGAACCCCATGGAGAAATGTGGTCATCTTAATAGGTTTTTAAATATGGAAGATGATGTTTTAAAATGAGAGACATAAGTGTATGATTAAACCCCCATGGAGGGACCTTGGTTTATGGACTTAAAAATTGTAATTGATTTAATGGAGAACATTGAAATGAGACATCATGGGTTCAGCCATGGTGTATGGCCGAACCCCATGGACCATTTTTAATGGGCCATTTAGAGATTTAAGCATGATTAGAAATCATTAATGGTTTTATGTTTGTGGATCAGTTATGGACTTAGACATGTTTAAATGAATGAAATGTTTAGTCATGATCTATGTTAGGGACTTAAGTATGGATAGGCAAATTAGGTGATTACCTATGGAAGGAAATAATGGCCAAATGGTAAAGTTAAAGGACCATGGGTTCGGCCATGGTGTATGGCCGAACCCCATGGATCATGTTTTTGGATTAAGGAATCATGTATGGATCATTTTGGGACTTAAGTCATATGTAAATAAGCTAGGTAATTGGCCATGGATAGAATAATGGCAAAGATGTAAATAGGTGAAAATGATGGACCATGGGTTCGGCCATGGTGTATGGCGGAACCCTATGGGGAATGTTTTATGGATTTAGGGTGTTAATAAGGTTACATGATTAACTTATATGTGATTGGATTAATGAATCAAAGATGGCATGCAAGCTCTTTGGCCCAAATTACGTTGTACCCCTATCTAGCAATCCTGGACAAGGCCAACATATCAATGGTTCACATAGCTTCATATAAGCTAGTCTCAAGCCCCAAGTCATGTCCGGACAGCTCATAACTTGGCTTGCTGCCCCATATATTCCCTCCATGCCATGCATGAGATTATGGATGCACAAATGTCATTTTGTATCAAAATACATAATAGCATTGAAAACAGTTTATAACACATATGTCATTCATTTAACCAAAATAACTCATCATGTTTGTAAATCAAAACCAGAAACATATACATATATAGATCCTTATACATTTCAATAAGGTAGGAATCCTACCAGTCCCAGTAATATCCTTGTTGTTTTGTGAAGATTCCGTACGACGATCACGTCGAAACCGAAATGCAAACCCTTTTGCGAAAACTCTTTACCTTAATGAATTCAATCATACACATATGTCAATTTGATTATCCATTCAATTCCCATCATCCCTTACATCCGTCCAGACATACTGAAATCTCTGGAATATTATTTAAAATTTAAACTTTTCATTTCAATCGACTGAATCAGGGATGTAGTCGACTGAATCACGCTCTGCTACAGTGTTCTGCCTTATCACAGACTTTCAGTCGGCTGAACTCCAACTCAGTACTGCTATTCTTTGACTCACTAACATTTCAGTCAATTGAGTCACAGATTCAGTCGGTTGACTCTGAGTCAAACCCTTTGAATTCTCGGTCAACTATCTTTCAGTCGATTGAATCATAGATTCAGTCGGCTGACTTTGGATTAGATTGACTGTATGTTCGGCCAGTATAGATTCAGTCGGCTAAATCTTCAACCAACAAGTTTCGTGTTTGATAAACAATTATTCAGTCGGCTGAATCACTCCAGATCCTTTTTCTTATTTGCTACATCTCTGTTCAGTCGACTGAATCACCAGGTTCAGTCGATTGAATCGCCAGATTCAGTCGGCTGAAACTCACAGAAACAGTTTTGTGTTTCAGCCACCATTAGTTCAGTCGACTGAATCCCATATTCAGTTGGCTGAAACCCCTAGAAACTCATTTCTGATTCGTTCAACACCAGTTCAGTCGACTGAATCCCAAATTCAGCCGATTGACTATTTGTCAGTCTTTTTGGTTCAATTCTTTGGCTAGACTTTTCTTCATGGAATCTATTATCATTTCTAAACATGGATTAATCATTCCTACATCTCTTAGTGAATTTTATTCTATCCACTAGCCAAGGTTTGGGTTTTGTCTTTAATCCATTCAATTCATTGTACCATCAAAGTATGGTTTTAAATTCAACCCTTTGGTTGTTTGTTTCATTTCATCACCGTCCTCTGGATGGTTTTTCAATTCCATGGCCTTAACAAAGCTTGGCCATCCATTCTAACAAAATAGAGAACCCATAGGTTCAGCCACATCATGATCAAGCCTATGGTTTATTTAAACTTAATCTTAATCCTACATTATTCTCATACTTAAGACATACCTCTTCCCCATCTCCTTCTTTCTTTTGCTCTGTCTTTCCTCCTGAACCCTTCTCCTTCCTTTGCTCTCCCTAATTCCTCTATGTGTCAAAATGTTGGTGGAAGAGAGAGAGAAGATAGAACCTCTTTGTTTCAATAAGATAGAATCGGCCAAGGGGTGTGAGCAGCCCCTTGGCTATGTCTCTTTGTATACCTACCTAGTCCCTCTCACTTCCTCTCTTCATGACTTGTATCTAACCAAGGAGTCTCTTGGCCAAACCAAGAAGACCCTTGGCCTTCCAACGTGGGCATGGAGTTCCATCCATTGAGATGGAAACTCTCCACCTCCACTTGACTCATTAAAAAGTCTCCTCAACTTCCATTCAACTTAGCTCAAGTAATTAGTCGTGAACTCACTTCCAATTCAAGCCAATTTAACTCAATAGAATTTTTAACTTATTTTAATCTTGAACTCCATTGAATATTTCACTCATTTTAAATCTTGAACTCCATTAAGTTCACTCATGGTTCACCAAATCAACCATGACCTTAGCCGACCATGCCCCACATTGTATTTTAGGTCCCACCTTGGCCATGTCACTTACATGTCAACTCATATACATGCCACCTCACTTGATGAGGTCGATTTATGCGTCGGGTCTCAATTGGGTTTTAACGCCCCGCCCTTTTTCACTCTACGTTTTCCAAAAATCAGAGTCTATTTTTTTTTTTTTTTTTATAAACAAAGAGTGATAGAGAGCGGGACGTCACGACGTGAGCTAAGTCCGAACTTCTAAAGTCCGACCCTTAACTGACCAAACCTATGTGTGCATGGACTAAGTCCATGGAAACAGTTCACACATAACAATATAAACATGCGGATTAAAATCATAACTGCGGAATTATAATAGAACCTAAGTCTACTCCATTATTAGATAGTAAAGTACTCCAAGTCTTATCCATAATTAATATAACATAATTATCCAAATAAACATCCAACCATAGCAAATTATCTCAATTATTACATGCCCGAAGTCTAGTTACTCAAATTACAAATTCATAAGTAACTTAATCAAAATAAAAACTAAAAGCATCCAAGCTCCTATGCTTGGCCCTTTTCACGTTCATCATTTCACTCGTTTCCTGTATCATCCACTAGGGTAGAAGTACGGCGTTAGAACAACGCGCCCAGTAGGTATTCCAATTAGGGCTAACACATGGTTAGTACAAAACATATATAATAATATCATAATGTCAAAAACCATATAAACCATGCCATGTCATGATGTCAAATGTAATGAGTCCCACCCATCACAAGTACATATAAGTACCCCCATATAGTCTTTCGGACGCCCCGATGGAGTGTGGGCCCTCCGGTTTCTTCCTGATAGAAAAGCACATCAAGGTATCCCACATAGGTTTTACGAACGCCCCGACGGAGTGTGGCCCCTCCGGTTTCTTCTTGATGGAGAAGCACATCAAAGTATCCCACATTGGTTTTTCGGACGCCCCGACGGAGTGTGGTCCCTCCGGTTACATATCTTTCACCCCATGCCATGCATGAGATGCTAATGAAACGCATGCTATTTTATATTGTAAACATAGCATCAAAACTCACACTTGAAACATATTCTTTTCAACATAAATTCATCAAAATAAGATAAAAACATTGTACATAAACCCATGGTTTCAAAGAGGTGGAATCCTACCAAAGACCACTAACGGGTCCTTGCGCTTTCGTCCGATAACCACTCACGATCGTACACACCTTATGAGGTCTCGTTACGTTATAATATATCATTCAATTAAAACAATGTCCTATTTGATTTACAATAATGTCCAAGTCCATAAACCCAACTTGTGGGGTTCGGCCATACCCCATGGCCGAACCTCACTTACTAGATTTTTAGTCCCTCCTTTGATTTATTAATCAATCACCCCTACAACAATTACTTAACCTTGATAACAACAAAGTCCATAAAACAATCCCCATGGGGTTCAGCCATACACCATGGCCGAACCCAAGGTCCATTATTTCTACTTAATTACCATATTGTCATCCATGGCTACCATTCCATTATTTTAACCCTTCATACATTAAAACCATAAATCATTCCCCATGGGGTTCGGCCACATACCATGGCCGAACCCATGGTCTATCATTTTCACTCTTATTTACATCCCTGCCAATGTTTCCAACACCTCATGTTTAGGTCCAAAATTGATCCATTACATATATTCATGATTGATTCATAATTCATAAAATAAAACCCTAATCATTCCCTTCATCCCTTGGTTTGGTGAACCATTCATTTAAATTATATGAGGACCTAATATCTATAAGATTGCTTCATGGGGTTCGGCCATGTGATGTCTAAATTCCAATTATATCAATTACCACCTTGAATCCATAAATCAAGGCTCCTTCCTTTTTTGATTCAAAAGTCCATCATTAATACCTTTCTAAATTAATAATCATCTTCCATGGGGTTCGGACATACACCATGGCCGAACCCTATATTTCATAATCTTCTCTTTAAAAATCATTAGACCCATATAAATTCCTTAACAACTTAAGTCCATAAAAGACCTCATGGGGTTCGGCCATTCACCTTGGCCGAACCCGTGATCTTTCATTTTAGCCTATATTTACAACTTTGCCATCATTTCCATGATCATTAAAGCAACATATTTATCCATTCATTTTGATCCCTTTAAAGTCCTTAATTTCTTTCCATGGGGTTCGGCCATACACCATGGCCGAACCCTATGGTTCCTTATTTCCTTTTGAACATCATTTAATCCCAATAAAAATACCCAATGTCTTTCCATGGGGTTCGGCCATGCACCATGGCCGAACCCTATGGTTCATCCTTTCCATTAAAACACAATATTCATTCCCTCAATTTTCTTCCATGGGGTTCGGCCATGGTGGTTCCTTATTTTAAACACAATTATCGAAATTACTTACTGGTTCCGCGACTCCTCCGATTTTTCCTTCGCTTGTTCTTGCTCTTCCAATTTTCTCCTTCTTTAGTCTCCTCTCCTCCTTGATCTTTAGCCGTAGTTGATCTTGATGAAGTCCCTTGAAGTGGTTCGGCCAAGAGATATATGTTTGAGAGAGATAGAGTAGCTTGGGATAGAAAATACTCCAAGCTCTTGTCTTGAGGGTGGTCGGCCTCGTATGTGTATGCCGAGCTCTCTTTTTCCTCTCTTTTATCAACTTCCAATCGGTCCTATCTTACTGAGATAACAAGTAATGATTTCAGCCGTGTAATATACATAGAAGTTACCAAGATCCCTTCAATTTAGCAATTGCCTAGTGCCGTTTTTAACCAAGGAAAGGACCCATTTTTACGCTGTAACGCCCCGCCCTCTCCGAGAAATCAGAGTCTAATTTGTTTTTAAAATAATAAGAGAATAACATTGGAAGAGACCGGGCGGCGTCACGACGCGAGCTATGTTCGGACTTCCCAAGTCCGACCCTTAACTGGCCACCCATGTGTGCATGGACTAAACCCACGATAACAATTCACACATGGAACTAAACAAGTTATGCGGAATAAACTAGACTAACTGCGGAATTGGACTGAATAGATAGCAAGTACAAGTCTCAATTATTAAAATAACTTATCCAACCATCCATTGTCAATATCATAAACAAGCCATAGCAAAGGTATCAACTTATTGCATGTCCATAAAAATGTAACTCATAAGACAATAATAAAGACATCCCAATCATCAATCAAGCGCTTAAGCTTGGCTCCCCACCAGGTCCACGACCTTCTCTTTCCCTTTTCCATTTCCTGCATTATCCTCTATGGATAGAATTAGGGCGTTAGATCAACGCGCCCAGTAGGATTTCCGATTAGGGCTACCACATGGTTAGTATATAAAAACATGCATATATCATAATATATATGGTCATCAAAACAGGTAAATCAATGCTATGTAAATATGCACATGTATTGAGTCCCTCCCATCATGCATATACATAGCCATCACTTGACGAGACTCTCACTGTCAAGGTAAATCACAATACACTTTCATTTCTTCTTGATGATATTCTTCCTGGCCGGACCTGCATCGCCTAAGGAGGCCGATGTGGCTCTCATCATCATAATATTTCTGCGGCGGGACCCTCATCGCCTATGGAGACCAATGTGATTCTCATCATTATACATTTCTCCTGGCGGGACCTGCATCGCCTAAAGAGATCAATGTATTTCTCATCATCATAACATTTCTCCTGGCTGGACCTGCATCTCCTAAGGAGACCAATGTATTATCATCATCATGATACTACTCCTGGCGGGACCTGCATCGCCTAAGGAGGCATTCCATAATCATCATCCCATGTCCATGCATGAGATGCCAATGAATATATGAAGCATGTACATAAGTCTCATGATTCAAAAACCAATTGAAACATAATAATAATAACAACATATCTTATCAAAATCATGATAAAACTAATCATCATAGTGGTTACAAGTAGGTAGGAAACCTACCGACGATTAGCTTCGGTGTTTGTTCTTTCTTAAAGCGTCACTTGCTCATGACTCGCACGCCGTTCAACTTCCGCTTCCTTGTTATACAATCAGCAAGTCAAATACTTGATCAACTTGATTTCTAATCAAGTTTAGGTCTCATATACCATCTTGTTTCTAACTAAATCCAAAACCTCATAAACCATTTTGTGGGGTTCGGCCACACCCATGGCCGAACCTTACCTCATTTGAATTTAATCTCTCTTTTTATTTGCTAAACACTTCAACACTTCACATTTCAAAATATATCTCTTGATAGGGTTCAGCCATACCACATGGCTGAACCATATCACTTTGGTTTTGGACCCTTCTTTTCAAAATCCTTTAATCAATCCCTTCATATTACAATTTGGCTTGTATTTATGGTTTTGCCATTGGTCATACCCTTGTTTAACATTGTTAACAACCTATGGCAATAAACATTAACCCATTAAATTTAATATCCCAAAAACAATGTTTATAGGTGGGGTTCGGCCATACACCTTGGCCGAACCACACTTATTTCACTTGAGGCCACTTTTATCTCTTAATTTAATAATTCCATCCAAGTGACTCATTTACAAAAACTACAATCCAACAAATACAACTTGGTGGGGTTCGGCCATACTACATGGCCGAACCTCACCTTCTCACTTAACCATATATCCAAAACATGAAACCATACCTCCATATAAACCGGTCCATGGGGTTCTCTTATCCCAATTAATTCCATCTTTTATACATGATTCATACTCAATATTTTTAACCATAATAACATTATGGTTCGGCCATGTAATGGCCGACCCAACACATCAACTTTATCTCCATATAAAAACACCTTAATAACCTTGAATCATTGTATGGTTTTTATCCCTCAAAACCATACAAATTTTCCATAAAAATGTCAGATCATTTCATGGGGTTCAGCCATCCCAATTGGCCGAACCCAATGGCCTATGATTTAAACCTCTTTGTCAAATACTTAGCCATATTTAAAACATGCAAACATCTCCACCATTGGTATGGTTTTTATCTCTCGAAAACCATACCAAATCATCAAATATTTTCATGGGGTTCGGCCATCCAAAGTGGCCGAACCCTATGACCATGATTTGGACCCCTTTTTAATCAACAATTTCCAAGATTAAACATTTGATGGATTCGGCCATTCCATGGCCAAATCGTGACATCCAAATCCATGTTTCAAACCTTCTTTAATTAACTTATTTTGCCTCATCATAAACATGTGTCTTAGGTCTAATTAAACATCCAAATCAGTCCAACACTTGCATGGTTTTATCTTACAAAAACCATCAAAATTAACCAATTCTTTTCATGGGGTTCGGCCATCCAAAGTGACCGAACCCATTGATCCATTTTTCATCACTTTTGTAAAACACCATCCAAGGTCTAATCCTTGATGGATTCGGCCAAGACATGGCCAAATCATGATCCATTAATCCCATTTTATTAAAAAAAAATCCATGGAAATACTTACGAAATTTTCCAAGCTTTTCTTCTTGCCTTTGCTCCTTGCCTTCCTTTCTTTCTTAGCCTCTCTTTCTTTGCTGATTATATGCTTAATCAATGTGAAGACACTACTTGCTGGTTCGGCCAAGAGAAAGAGTTTGGAGAGAGGGAGAGAGATGAGGATTCTTAGGATTTCTTTGTGTGAAAATCGGCCAAATGAATGGTGTATTTCCTTTTGTTAAACAACCCCATATTATCTCATTACTTCTCATCATTCTTTGATCAAATAATGGGATATTTGGTGCCAACCAAGGCACCCTTTAGGTGTAACGCCCTCCCCTTTTCACCAAAATCAGAGTCTATTTTTTTTTTTGAAGAGTGACAAAGGGCGCGGACGTCACGACTCGAGTTAAGTCCGAGCTTCTAAAGCCCGGCCCTTAACTGGCCAACCCTACGTGTGCGTGGAACGAAGTCCACGGAGAACGGTTCACACGTAGAAGTAAGCATCGGGGAACATTTTAACTAAGTGCGGAAAATTATAATAAAGTCTAACCTACAAGTTCTTAGATAGTAGGGAAGATTACATTCATCTAACTAATAAAACATCTCAACATCTCCGTATCCAAAACAAAACTAGAATATAACAAGTAATTATACAATCCGACAAGCCAAACTATACAAATACACATTTCCCAAAATAAACTTAATTAAAGCAAACAGTCTTCCTCCCCAAGCTCTTAAGCTTGGCTCCCATCTCGTCTTTCTGCTCCGACATTTCCTGCGTCATCAGCTAGGGTAGAAGTAGGGCGTTAGACAACGCGCCCTGTAGGACTCCGAGTAGGGCTAACACATGGATTAGTGATAACAAAGCATATAGAAAATATTATATCAAAATCATGCCATTTGGTACAATGTAATGCAATGGGTGTTTTATGTCATGAATCCCACCCATCAATCTCATCATCATTGTACAATGCCCCTTTTTCATCCATACATAATGTTCAAAATATAATCCATACCATCATCGTGACATGACCCTCTTGATGGAAAAACCTCATCAAGATGTGATCCACACTAGGCATCCCCCTTGATGGAAGAACCATCATCAAGGTATAATAACACATAGTAACATTCTTGTTTGAATAACAGTATCAACATATCATAGAGCCCATAGTAACCTCCCTGATGAATCAAACACATCAAAATATCCCCATGGTTGTTTATCGGTCGCCCCGACAGAGCATGGACTCCAGTTTCATTTCATCATTGCCCTGTCATATTCCTCCCATGCCATGCATGAGATGTAGATGCCATATGCCATGTAATGAATATAATAACAACCATGACATTTAAAAATCCCATCAATCAAACATATAAATTGATTATCAAAAGTAGATCAAGTAAAGCCTCAATAAACACATCATAGCTTTAAAACCCATTTTAAACCAATCATATGCTTACCAGAATAAATCAAGTAAAAACCCCTACATAATACATAATTCAAAACCAATCTTAAAACAACCCATATAATGTAACGCCCGCCCCTTTTTCACTCGCTTTTCGAAAATCAGAGTCTATTTTTTTTTTTTTTGAAATGAAGAGTAAGAGAGGGCGTGGACGTCACGACGCGAGTTAAGTCCGAGCTTCTAAAGCCCGGCCCTTAACTGGCCAACCCCACGCGTGCGCGGAACTAAGTCCACGAGAACGGTTCACGCGTAGGAAGTAAGCTCGCGGATTATAATTATTGCGGAACATAATAATAGAGTCTATCCTACCGGTTTTTTAGATAGAAGGGAAGATACAACATTGAATTACCAAAATGCCCCTATGTTCATATTTATATCATAAAACATAATCATCCATAAGTAAAGTCCAAACCATCGCAAGAAATGCAAATTATACAATCCGACGAGCTAAGTTACTCAAAATTACATTTCCAAAATATAAACTTAAATAAACTAAGAATGCGTTTCCCAAGCTCTTAAGCATGGCCTCCGGTATGTCCACCGTTTCCTCCATTTCCTGTGTCATCAGCTAAGGTAGAAGTAGGGCGTTAGTCAACGCGCCCAGTAGGACTCCGAGTAGGGCTAGCACATGGATTAGTGATAATACACATACCGGTAAAATAACATATAACAAAATAAGCATGTGATGAATGTTATGCCATGGGTGTCTATGTCATGTGTCCCACCCATCATCCGTATGATCATACAATGTATTGTCCCCATGTTTGCTTCTCGGTCGCCCCGACGGAGCATGGACTCCTGTTATAGCCCTCAGGCTATCCCCATGTCTGATTCTCGGTCGCCCTGACGGAGCATGGACTCCGGTTATAGCCCTCAGCTATCCCCATGTTTACTTCTCGGTCACCCCGACGGAGCATGGACTCCGGTTTGTTTATTTTTTCCGCCCATACCATGCATGAGATGTAGTGCATTATGCTATGTAGTATATAGATAAACCATAATTTTGATATACCATACATAGCCATATAATGCATAATGTTAAAATATAATCCATATGATTCATAACTTAAAACTCATCATAAGATAAATCATAATCATAAATCCATCATAAGACAAATCAAAATAATCTAAAATACCATCACATATCCATCGCTTACAAAAAGGTAGGAATCCTACCGAATACCGCGTAGCGTTCCGTTCCGTTTCCGTTCGATAATCCGGTCGCCAATCGCGTACCGTTTGCGACGTCCCGATACCTTATTACATTTACCGAATTAGTCATTTACGTTACCCTTGATTAAGTCCCTAACTTAGCCCATTATCCATTGGTTTTAGATTCATACATAAATCCAATTTTGGCCAAATCTAAACATTCCGATTTGCTAGCCTAAAACACAGCATCTATCCGTTTCATTTAATCATTCGTAATATCCGATTCCATGTCTAATCCCCATAGGGTTTGGCCATGTACCATGGCCGAACCTATGGTTCTTCAATGTGGCACTTATTTACCATTTTGCCATTCCTCTCCCATGGTTAAATCATCCATTTGTTTATGTACATTCTAAGTCCCAACTTCATTCATACTTAGATCCATTTAATCATGACCTAGCATCATTAAAATCAGCCACCTATTATTTAATTTTGAAAAACGTTTAATCCCATATGTCCTTTCACATTTGGCCCTAAAGGTGGCCCACAAAGGGATCATGGGTTCGGCCATACACCATGGCCGAACCCATGGTACCCTATCTCCATTCTCTTGGATCCATTTTGTCTCATTTAATCCTATCACCAATGAATTTAAATTATCTATTTTAGTCCCCATTCTCATCCCCTTTAAAAAAAAAACTCACATATCATTTTCATAAATTCATTAAATCTAGCCTTCTTCTCCATCATTTTCCATTTATAAGAACCACTAATCACCACCCTAGGGTTCAGCCATTTACCATGGCCGAACCCATGGTTCATGGTTCACCTTCATGGGTGCCATTTTAAGACCAATGTTTTGTCCCAAAAATAATCCATTTTAAAATCAATAACCTTCATTCATTTTGGCCCTTTAAAACTCATGTCATACATTTTGTAAATCCATTTAAATTTTACTATTTACTTAACCAAATTTCCATTTGTTTAACCACATATATAAACCATAACTTAGCCCACAAATGACTTAAAAAGATAGGTCATGGGTTCGGCCATACACCATGGCCGAACCCATGATGCCTTTCCCTCATTTTTACCTTGGATCTTTACTCACATTTAAAGTCCATTTATACCACCAATCACTTCCTCACTATCTCCGTAATTCAAAAATATTTAATCCACTACTTCCATCCTTTAATACCCATTTAAAAATCACATACCATGCTCATAATTTTCAAACCTTAGAAACCATTAACCATTGAGTATTTAAGAGCCCTAACCTTCATAGATCACTAACCATGGGGTTCGGCCACCTTGTATGGCCGAACCCTATAGTCCATGATTTCTTTAAAATTCATACCTCCACTTAAATTAAATCATCTATTTAAATCACCATTTTCATCCCATTTAAACATCATATTCTATACTCAATAAATCCATTTAAATCTATCATTTTTCTCCATTATCTTTAGACCTTATAATCTTAATAAATTACCCATTAGTCACCATGGGGTTCGGCCATGCTACATGGCCGAACCCTATGGTCATCCATTCATTCCATTCTATGCCTTTCAAGGCCATGAAAGATCATCCATATTTTCATGAAATTTCTTATTTAAAACCTCTTAAGAAAAAAACCATCAATCACTTAGCATTTATGAATCCTAACCCTTTCTCCATATTTTTCCATAATTCCATCATCCACCATCTACTTACCCACCATGGGGTTCGGCCATGCTACATGGCCGAACCCTATGGCTCACAATTCTTCCAATTTTTTATACACTCCCATGCTTAAAAATTTAAATACAAACCATCCATAATCCATTTCTTAGTCTTCCATTTGATGGATCCTAGATCCAAGGCCCATAATGTTTTTCGCCATTATCCAATAAATGGATTCCATTTTTTTAACCATAAACAAAAATTTAAACTCTTCTTTAGAAATACTTACGGATCCGGCAGCTCCTCCGGTCTTTCTTTCTCCTCTTGATTCCCTTAGCCTCTTTTCTTCTTCCTCTCCTTGTTTGATCGGCTAGACGTGCTTGATCAATGGTGAAACATGCTTGGATCGGCTAAGGTAGATGGGATTGGGTTGAGAGAGGGAGAGGGGAAGGTGATTAGAAACAAGATCTTAACCTTTGATCTTGGAGGGGTGGACCAAGGCTTGCTCTCTCCTTCTCTTTTCTTCTCTTCTTCTTCTAAGTTTTCTTCTCTTTTTTTTTTCTCCTATGCATGTGACGGTTTTTGGGAGAGGTGAAGAGGGAGAGAGTGAAATGAGAGGGATGAGATGGAAAACCCATCTCATTCCTTGGTCTTACTTGGACCATACCCCTCCATTATGGCCTCACCAACCAAGCATGGGCTAGCTTGACTTTGGTGGTGGTGGTTGAGACCCAACCACCAAGCATGGCTCCCTTGTCCTCTTTGACTTGTCTATATTGACCCTAATTAACCAACCTAATTAATTAAGTTAAGTCCTCACTTAGGTTAATTTAATTTCCATCCAATTTAATTTCAAACAATTTATCTATCTAAGAAATCCACCCATGGTTGACCAAGTCAACCATGGTGGACGGCCCCCACCTATACCTACCCCACCCGCCACATCACTTGGTGAGGTGGAGGTGGGCCCCACTTGGCCATGTCACTTTAACTCCATTAATTTTAACTTAGAAAATTTTACAATAATTTTAATCAATTTAGTTCATCTTAATCCACATTAGTCCTCTCAATTTATCCATGGTTGACTAAGTCAACCATGATGGTTGGCCCCACCTTTGCCTTTGTCCATTGGGTCCCATATGGCTCTTTGACCCAAATTGAATATCTTTGACCCAATTACTTACCATTGACCAATTAAATTTATTAATTCCAATTCATGGTTTATTGGGTAAACATTGGGCCCATGGCCCAATTAAATTCCCTCTTTACCTTAGGCTCACCTCAATTGGGTCCATTGGGTCCCAAATGAGTATTGGGCCCAATTTGGCTATCCTTTACCCGATTAGTCCTCATTGACCCATTAAATGGATTTCATCCAATCCATGGCCCAATTGGGCCATCCTTGGGCCATTGTCCCAAAATTTGGTCCATTTGGCATTTTATTATATCAAACTTCAAATTAAAATGAATAAATGCCAATATATATATTTATCAAAAATTCGGGTTATTACATTTAATTTCCAAAATAATTCAAAGAAACCATCACTCAATCCATGGCTTACAAAAACGTTAGAATCCTACCGAATACCTTCTAGCGTTCTTTCTTCCGTTTCCGTCCGACAGACCCGGTCGCCGATCACGTACCGCTTGCGATGTCCAATACCTTATTACATACACATAATCAGTCCATATTTTAACTATTTCTAAGCCCATTAATTATTTCCAAGTCCACATGAATAATCGGTCACCATTTAGGTTTTGCGGGTCCCACTTAATCCATTAGACATTTTAATTACATGAGTGTAAAATCAGCCTCCCAGGCTTTATTTCACCCTACATAATGCTATTACTTAGAATCCTTAAACCCACGATCATCTCCCATGGAGTTCTTCATTTTAGCCATTATTTACGGTTTTGCCACTACCTCTTTTCCATGGTTAATCACTCATTCATCCATGCATGATTAAGCCCATAGATGATTCATAGATTTGGATCCATCAATGACCCATCACCCATATCTTAAAATCATTAAAGTCAGCCACTTAATTTAACCTAAAGTCCATTACTTTAAACATGTACAAACACATTAACCTTAGGCCATAATGATCTACAATTGAGTCATTAAAATTCAGCCCTTTAAACTTAACCAAATCTCCATTGTCCTTGGTCTTTGGTTACACATTAAATTCATCATAAGTCCCTCCATTGAGAGAACCTAAACCATACACTTGACTTATCATTCCTTAATCACATTTCCATTACAACTAACAACACTAAAAATTAGCCACTTAAACACTCTAATCCTCATTCATTTCTCACATACATCATAACCAAATTATAATCCATAATTTTACCCACAAATGGGTCACGGGTTCGGCCATACACCATGGCCGAACCCATGATGTCTTTACCCCATTCTTTCTTTGGCCTATTTACACATTTGAATCATCACCCTTAATCACATTAAAGTCTATTAACTTAGCCACACTTAAGTCCAAAATTGATCCATAACTTAGATCTATTAGTGACCTATCAACCATAACATGAACTCATTAAAAAGGAGTCCTTAATTTAACCTAATCCCAATCAATTTAAACACATTCATACTCCAATCCAACCCATCAAAAGGCTCACAAATGAGCCATGGGTTCTGCCATACACCATGGCCGAACCCATGGTGTCCTTTTTCCCATTTTTCTTAGATCCATTGTTACACATTTGAATTTATCACAATCCTCCATATGGGGATTTCACCATTCATTTAAATCACTCATTTGATCAACATTGGTCTCATCTCTTGGGTTCATCAAAATATTAAATCCATCTTTTCTATCCTTTAAACCCATCATTTGATCACCATTTCATCACCATAGGGTTTGGCCATATACCATGGCCGAACCCATGGTTCAAGATTCATTCCATCCATGCATTTCAAAGCCATAAAACCCCTTTGCATTTTTTTTTTTATCATAAAATCATTTTTAAACTTACCCACATTCATTCATTTAAAACCCTAATTTTCATTAGCTAAAAACCCTCATTGTCTTCCATTCTTTAAACCCTAACCAATTTCATCAAAACCCCTAATCACCCACCATGGGGTTCGGCCATGCTACATGGCCGAACCCTATGGCCCATGATTTTCTTCCAATCACCCAATTCCATGCTTAATTTAATAAATTACAAAATGCACATAATCCATTTATTTCTTTTCTTACCCTAACCCTAATTTACCCATTTAGGGTTTTTTTTTCTCCATCTTTCACCCTTCCATTTGATGGATTTAAACTTCATGGCATAGAATTAGCTAACCACCATTAAATTCACAAAATAAATCCCAATTCTTAAACCCTAAAAATCCATAATTTCTTGTTTAAGAAATACTCACAATCCGTCGTCTCCTCCGACTTCCGCCGCTCCCGTCGGTTTCCTTAGCCTCCTCTCTCCTTCCTCTTGACCTTTGGTAGGTCAAGATGCTTGATCAATGGTGACAAACCCCAACCTTAGGATTGGCCAAGTTAGGGTTTGTATTGAGAGATGGAGAGGGAAAGATGATGAGAGGGGAGATGATAACCTTGATCTTGGAGTGATTTTGCTTAAATTTTCACTTTTTCTTCTCTCCTTCTCTTCTCTTCTCCTTAGCTCTCTTTCTCTCCTTCACTTGGAGCATGGGATGGAAATGGAGAATGAAAAAAAATGAAGAGAGTAAAAATGAAGAGAGGATAAGAAATGAGAAAAGAAATCAAAGCTTATCCCCATTTGGTGACCTAACTACACTTTACATTAATTATTCCACCAACCAATACAAGATATTTATCTTGCTTTATGGTGGTGGTTTAGATAACCACCACCAAGTCCAACGTGTTTTACATTTGAGGTGGGGTAGCTTGGTCTCCCATTTGACCAATTTAACCCCATTTGCTTAACTTAATCACTTGACTAATTAAATTATTAATTTAGGTTAATTTATTTCCACTTAACCTAATTTCACCTCTTTAAATTTCCTTCATACTTCCACCCATAATTGACTAATTCCACCATGGTGGTCGGCCCCACCAAACCTTGGGTCCACATGCCACCTCACTTGGTGAGGTGGAGGTGGGTCCCACTTGGCCACATCACCTTGGTTTAATTCTAAAATAACTTAGGTGATTTAAATTTCATTGAATTCATTCTAAATGGATCACCATTGAGCCCATGGCCCAATTACATTTCCATCTTACCCATTTACCTTAGAGCTTAACCATCTTGACCCATTGGGTCCCAAATGGCTATTTGATCCAATTTGACCGTTCTTAACCCATTTAACCATCATAGCCCCTTTAAATGAATTTAAATCAACTCCATAGTCCATTAGGCCATACTTGGGCCCTTTGTCCAAATTTTGATTCATTTACCCTCTATTCCATCAATTTTCCCAATTTCCACCATTAAAAAATAAATAATAACCACATATTTATTGATTTAAAAATCTCGGGCCATTACATTAGCACTCCCATGCATCTCATCCATGAATGGCCGAAACCATGGGGTTCCATGTAACTTATTACATGTCCACAAACTATAATTCAAATGACAGTAATAAAGAAGTCTAGTTCAACAATCAAGCGCTTAGGGTTGGCTCCCCTCCCGGTCATCGACCTTCTCTTTCCCTTTCCTTGTACCTGCATTCTCCTCTGAGGATAGAATTAGGGCGTTAGATCAACGCGCCCAGTAGGTTCCCGAATCAGGGCTACCACAAGGTTAGCTTGTAAAACATGCATATATAAAATATATGATTATCAAAAACAGGTAAAACAATGCTATGAAATATGCACATGCAATGAGTCTCTCCCAACATGCACATTCATAGCCATCACTCGACCTGACTCGCATCGTCAAGGTAAATCACAATAACATTCCTCCTGGCAGGACCTGCATCGCCTAAGGAGACCAATGTATTTCTCAGTATCATGACATTTCTCCTGGCGGGACTTGCATCGCCTAAGGAGACCAATGTCCTATCACCATCAAAATTCTAATCCTGGCGGGAACTGCATCGCCTAAGGAGGTTCAAAGTTGCATCACAACATATCACCAGAGAGTGGGCTCCGGGTTCCACAATCTTCATCCCATGCCATGCATGAGATGTCAATGCATTGTATGTCATTTGTAAACACATAATATATCATTTGAAACCACATAAAATAAACAAGAGTCTCATAAAAACTAGGATAAAACTGTGGTTACAAGTAGGTAGGAAACCTACTGAAGATTGACTTCGGTATTTGATCTTTCTTTAGCGTCACCCGGTCACGACTCGCACGTCGTTCAACTTTCGGTACCTTGTCCATATAACAATCAGTAAATCATACTATCATTTACTTATTCATTCACATCTAAGACCCAACCACATCATGTGGGGTTCGGCCATGCCCATGGCCGAACATCATCAACTTAGGATTTAATCTCCTTTTCCATTTAACCAATTCTTAAATACTTACCCCTTTAAACATGTCTTAGTAGGGTTCGGCCATACATCATGGCCGAACCATACGTCCTTGGTTTAACCTTCTTTCATGACCTTTCTCTATCCATTATCATCCTTATTTACAGCTTTGCCACTAGGCTAAACCATATCAAAACAATTGTCATTTTATGGGGTTCGGCCCTATACCTGGCCGAACCTTGTATTCCCACTTATCCATCACCAAACAGTTCTCCATTGAAATACTTTTAAACCCTTTATAAAATCATGGAAACAGTAACAAACACAACCCATAAACTTAGTCCATTTATCCTAAAAAATAGCCCATGGGGTTCGGCCATGCACATGGCCGAACCCAATGGTTCTCTTGATTTAATTGGTCCATCATCTACCCATGATTTGAATCAGTAACTTAACCCTAACATTGACATGGTTCAGCCCTATATTGGCCAACCAATAACAGCAAGTTAATCTTCAGCAAATCATATAAAACACCATAATTTATATGGTCTTTAACTCACCAAAATCATCAAATAGTTTCATGGGGTTCGGCCATCCAAAGTGGCCAAACCCTATGTCTATGTCTTGGTCCTTATGAATATGTTTTAGGTCTCATTTAGACAAGTAATAATCAGTATAACATTACTGCAATTTTACCTCTCAAAACCGTCCAATTAAGTTCATCACTTTGTCCAAATGACCATAACACTTCCTGGGATTCGGCCATCCAAGATGGCCGAGCCCAATGGTCCATTTCATCAATTTTAATCCATGATTTAGACCCATGATACCTTCAGTCCTTGATGTCATTCAAATCCATGTTTTTAACCCTCTTTAAAACATACATTTGAGTCTTAAAGAAACATCAAAAACAGTCCACAAAACCTCATGGTTTCTATGTTTCAAACACATCAAAACCAACCAATCATTTACATGGGGTTCGGCCCTCCATGGCAGCCGAACCCTATGATAATTTTTACCATTTCAAAACCTCTATTATTCAAGTTAAAACCTTGGTGCATTCGGCCATAACCATGGCCCAATATACACCCTTTTTTTACAACTTGTTTAACTTGAACACTTAAGAAATCTTACCAAATTTCCTTCGCCTTATGATCCTTGCCTTCTCCCCTCTTTTTGTTCCTTTCTTCCTTAATCCTTTGCTGGTTTATGTTTGATTAATTGGTGCCAACACCTCTGCTGTTTAGTCAAGAAACGAATTTCGAGAGAGGGAGAGAGAGATGGGAATTTCTTGGATTTTCAATGTGAAAATCGACCAAGAATGGTAACCTTTTCCTTTTGTAATTTCAGTCCCATCTTCCATTCATTTTCCCTCATTTAATCTTGCCAAAACAGATGGGATATTGGGTGTCATTCAAGACACCCCTTCACCCAAACGTTGCAACCCTTCATTCACAACACATGCATCTCATGAGATGCATGTTGCCGCCCAACCTTGGTGTCCCTTGGCTTTGCCAAGGCACCTCTTCACTCTCAACGGCTGGGATGGGTTTGATTAAGTGTTGAGTGAGATTAAAACACCTTTCCATATCCTCTTGACTCACTTGATTCATGGTATTTTTATTCCAACTCAACTCATCCAACTCATCACATTTAATGCACCAAGTTTGAGTCAACTCTTTTCTTAAATCAAACTCACTCCAAATCAATCCAACTCAAGTTGAACTAACTCACACTTGAGTTCATCTGAGGCCCCACATGGTCATCCGTGGTCAACTTGGTCAATCCGACCCATTGGGTCCCCAATCAGCCCCTTGACCCGTTTTGACAACATGACCCATCCATACCATCATGCTGTCATATCCCCCTTGACGGCAAAAACCTTGTCCAGATATAAACAATCACAAATCATCCCCCTGGATGACAAAATCTCGTCCAGATATAAACAATCACAAATCATCCTCCTTGACGGCAAAATCTCGTCAAGATATAAACAATCACAAATCATCCCCCTGGACGGCAAAACCTCGTCCAGATATAAACAATCACAAATCATCCCCCTTGACGGCAAAACCTCGTCAAGATATAAACAATCACAAATCATCCCCCTGGACAGCAAAACCTCGTCCAGATATAAACAATCACAAATCATCCCCCTTGACGGTAAAACCTCGTCAAGATATAAACAATCACAAATCATCCCCCTGGACAGTAAAACCTAGTCCAGATATAAACAATCACAAATCATTCCCCTTGACGGCAAAACCTCGTCAAGGTGTCCCCATGTTTGCTTCTCGGTCGCCCCGACGGAGCATGGACTCCGGTTTCTTTATTTTCCTCCTTCCCGTGCTATATCCCTCCCATGTCATGCATGAGATGTAGATGCCATATGCCATGTAATATATATGATAGCACAAGCCATGGCATTTAAAATCCCATCAACAAAACATATAATTTGATTATCAAAAATAGATCACGCAAAGCATCAATATACACATCATAGCCTTAAAACCCATCTTAAAACAATTATATGCTTACCAAGATAAATCAAGGACAAAACCCATACATAACACATAATCCATGGCTTATAAAAAGGTAGGAATCCTACCGAATACCGACTAGCGTCCTTTTCCGTTTCCGTCCGATAATCCGGTCACCGATACGCGCACCGCTTGCGACGTCCGATACCTTATTACATATGAATAATAAGCCCATACTTTAAATCATATCCATGTCCCTAACATAAGTCTTAGTGGGGTTCGGTCATACATCATGGCCGAACCTCACTATGCAGTCTCGTGGGTCCCATTTAATCTATCAAATATTTAAATCACATGAATCTAAAAAATCAGCCACCCTAGGCTTTATTTAACCATACCTAAGTTTATTACTTAGAGCCCCTAAGTCCATGATCATCTTCCATGGGTTCTTGAATTTGGCCATTAATTACGATTTTGCCACTACCTTTCCCATGGTTAGATATTCACTTAACCATATACATTTTTTTTGTTCATAATTGATCCATAGACTTGGATCCCTTAATGTTCCATCAACCATGATATGTACATTAACAAATCAGTCCTTAACTTAGGTTATGCCAAATAATACCCATTCACCACTAAAAATATTCACAAGTATTACAAATTTCACCAACTACCAACTTCTACCCTACATGCCCACGTTATCAATGGCTACAACATCATACGGGTTCATATGCCTTCATCATCAAGTCACGTAGAATTTAAATCACGCACAATCATCGAATAACATAACTCATGTGTAACAAGATCTTTCATCTCCATTCTCATCAAACAACAACATGAGATAACATAAGAAATAACAATCCTAGTCACCCAAAGCAAGTCATCCCAAACACATTCGAAGACCATCCATGACTATCCACAAATTCCTAAACTTTGGAATTATTCATCAACCCCACCTAGGTTTCCTACCAAACGCATTGGCATATCACGGCCTCTTCATGCATACTACATATTCACAACTCACAACACTTTATCAACTCATCATCATGTACATAGTCTATAACACATCCTTGTTCCTCAATGACTATTCATTGCATACAATCAATTATCAAAGCAATATCATATAAACTCATTGCAATGATTGATAATTCACAATTTAGCAACATCATAGGGAATCATCATGCAATCACTAAATAAAATATTTTCATAAATTCATGGTCCATCATTCATTGGTGACATTTAAGACATAAAAACATTAACCTTCATCCATGGATTCCCTCATTTACAAAGCCCTCTAAAAATTACTATTATTCTTTCCTTCAAAACCTTCAAAATCATTAACCCCTTCCATGGTTCCCATTCTTCAAATCCCCATTTAAATCACTTAACCACCCTCTATGATTTTCTTCACTTAATTCCCTTTAAAACTTACAAACATTTGACCCTTTTAACCCTCCAATTTATTAGTACATTATTCCATATCTTTCATCCTTCTAAACTCATTTAAATTTACAACACCACACCCTAGGGTTCATGTTTCATTCCCATCTATGCCTTTAAAGGCCATACAAACCATTTACCTTTTCCACAAATTTCATCATAAAAACCCCTTTAAATTTAACCTAAACCCCATTTTTTCCTTGGGTCTTTTTCACCACATTTAGATCTATAACAAGCCCTCCCATGAGGAGGTTTACATCATGCAATTGAAATCATCAATTTTGATCATCAATTTGGTATATTTTGGTCCATCAAAACTAACAAAGACATCACCCTAAGGTTCATCATTGTACATTTTTACATACTCTTTCCTCACTTAATTAGTATGATCATAACTATTAGTCTTTCCTCATTTCATCACCTCATACACTCAACAACAAGAATTCAATTCATGTATATTCACATGCACTCACAATACAATTATGCTTGTGCAATTTAATATCACATAATATCACCATTCCTTAATCATATTTAAGTCCATTAACTTAGCCACATTCCCATTACAACTATGAACATTAGATTCACTTTGGTTCATCAACACCACCAATATTCCCCATTTATTTTTCCATTATTTTACACCCACTAAATCCACCATTTCATCACCATAGGGTTCACTTTCATCCACCATTTTTGAGGCCATTGAAATGACCAATATTCCCCATGATGTTTCCTCATTTAAATCCCTTTAAAAATCACTCACATTCATTCATTTAAAACCCTAAAATCATTAAACACCCTCCATGTATTCCATTCTTTAAAACCCTAAAAATCATACCTCACTTACCATGGCTTCCATTTTAAAACCCTTTAAAATTACCCACATTTAATCATTTAAAAACTTAAAACCCTAAATCATTTTCCATGCTTCCATTCTTATAAACCCTAATAAATTAATCAACCTCTACCAGGGGGTGTACTTGAGAGAGAGAGGGAGAGGATGGGATGGAAAAATTACCTCAAGCTTTGGTCTTGAAGAGGTGGCCCAAAGTTTGCGCTTTTCTTCTCCTCTCTTCTAAGTTTCCCTCTTTTTTTCTTCCTTTCTCTTTGGTGTGGGACGGTGGTGGAGAGCAAGAGAGGGAGAACGTGTAAATGAGAGTGGGAGAGATGGAGAGAGTAAGATAAAGATGGGATGAGATGAAAATATCTCATTTGGTGGCTTAAAATACACTCCACCCTTTAATTCCCACCAAACAAGCATGAGATATTTTCTATGCTTTTTTGCTTTATGCTTTATGGTGGTGGTTGAGATAAACCACCACCAAGCCCAACGTCTTGGGTGTTTGAAATGAGGTGTTTTGGTATTCCAATTTTGACCTTTTGACCATCACTTGCTTAGATAAATTAATTAGTTAATTGGATCATTACATAGGTTAATTAATTCCCATTTAATTTAATTCCATTAAATTTCTTCCATGAAATCCACCCATGGTTGACCAAGTCAACCATGGTGGCCGGCCCCACCAATCCTTAGTCCACACGTCACGTCACTTGATGAGGTGGAGGTGGGTCCCAATTGGCCACATCACCTTGGTCTAATTCAAATTAACTTAGGTGATTTAAGCCCATTCAATTCATTCCCACTTATTGGGCCACCATTGGGCCCATGGCCCAATTACATTCACTTCCTACCCATTTAACTTAGAGCTTACATCACCTTGATCCATTGGGTCCCAAATGGGTATTGTGCCCAATTTGACCATCCTTGGCCCAATTGACCATTTAAATGAATTAAATCCAATTTATGGTTCATTGGGCCATACTTGGGCCTTTGTCCAAATTTTTAGTCCATTTACCATTTATTCTATCAAATTTCCCAATTTCCATCATTAAAATAAATAATATCCACCTAAATATTGATTTACAAATTCCGGGCCATTACATTCCATTTAGGATTGGAAAGTTTGGCCAAATGGTTAGAAGGCCATGGATTTGAAATCCATCCAAGGAATAGTAATAAGTTGAACATAAACAAAGTATTGTTTAAATCCGAAATGTGGTTTGTTTTGAGATTAAAAAATGGACAAAACCCTAATCTTGTTGATGGGTAAGATAGGTTGTTAAGGACTATGTGTATGCATGAGTTATGGATGACAACATGCATGATTAAAATGATCAAACGGTTGAAACAAATATGGATGAACATGGTTCGGCCCCTTCCATGGCCGAACCCTAATTTTTATATATGGATCATTGAGGACAAAAAAGGGATTGGATGAGGTTCGGCCATGATGTATGGCCGAACCCCATCAAATGATCTAATCATGTGTATATAATTTTTAAGAGAAAATGATGAACCTACATGGCTGAACCCCATGGAGGAAGTTTTTTGAATCTAGGTATATTTATGAGAAACTATGGGTTACCTAGTTAAGGAACAAAAGGAAAAGAAATGATGAAGGATGAAAAATGATGAACCATGGGTTCGGCCATGTTGTATGGCCGAACCCCATGGAGGAGTTTTATGGACCCAATATATTTCAAATAAATAATGTTGGACTATCAAGTTAAGAAATGAAAAGATAGAAATAAGGAACCATGGCTTCGGCCATGTTTGTAACACTCCAATTTCTCAACGAAGTGGATAATTACAAAAATGCCCCTGGTTTGTTAAATTAAATGTTTGTGATGTTAAATAAGGAAATGGTGGGGCCCATTGCTCAAATTAAACCCTATGAGCACATTATAAATGTCAAATTTGATTGGATGGATAATGTACATCAATTAGGTTGAAAATGGCTAAATGGGTCAAAGGGCTCAATTGAGACCCAATGTGTCATAAGGGATTATTTGACCATTGGGTGAGCTCAATTTAAATGGGGTTAATTGTAATAACCCGAATTTTTTATAAATATATATATATTGGCCTTTATTCATTTTAAATTGAAGTTTGAGGTAATAAAATGCCAAATGGATCAAATTTTGGGACAATGGCCCAAGGATAGCCCAATTGGGCCATGGATTGGATGAAATCCATTTAATGGGTCAATGAGGATTAAATCGGGTCAAGGATGGTCAAGTGGGCCCGATAGCCGTGTGGGGCCCAATGGACCCAATTGAGGTAAGCCTAAGGTAAGGAGGGAATTTAATTGGGCCGTGGGCCCAATGTTTACCCAATAAACCATGGATTAGAATTAATACATGTAATTGGTCAATGGTAAGTAATTGGGTCAAAGATGGTCAATTTGAGTCAAAGGGCCATGTGGGACCCAATGGGCCAAGGTAACTAAGCCCTAAGATAAATGGATAAGACAATAATCTAATTGGGCCATGGGCCCAATGGCAATCCAATAAGAGGGATACAATTAATAAAATTTAAATCACCTAAGTTAGGTGATAAATGGACCAAAGTAACATGGCCAATGGGGCCCACCTCCACCTCACCCATTGAGGTGGCGTGTGGACCCAAGAGTAGTGGGGCCGACCACCATGGTTGACTTGGTCAACCATGGGTGGATCATGGAGGGAAATTAATGGGATTAAATTATATAGAAGGTGATTAATTAAATTAATCAAGGGATCAAGGTGATCTAAGTTAATCAACCTAAGATTAAAATGGTCAAATGGTTAAATGGTCAAAACCACTCCAACAAACACAAACCACCTCAAGAAAACACAAATTAAAGCCATGGGCTTGAATGGTGGTTGGCTCTCAACCACCACCACCAAAGTCAAGCCAACCCATGCTTCGTTGGTGAAGAAATTAATGTGGAGTGAAGACCACTCTAACCACCTCCATTCCTTTGCATATCAACCCATTTCACTCAAGCATTCCTCATACACCAAGAAAAAACGGCACCCACCTTGCAAGAGAGGAGAAAGAACTTAGAAGAAAAAAAACTTAGAAGGAAAAGACAAAGAAAAGAGAAGAAAAGAGGTGAAACCTTGGATTCACCATTGGAAGACCAAGAGTTACTATCTTCATCATCTTCCCCTCTTTCCCTCTCTCAACCTAACCCTATCTTAGCCAATCGAAACATGTCCCACCATTGATCAAGCACATCTAGCCGATCAAAGATCAAGAAGAAGGAGAGAAGAGGCTAAGGAAATCAAGTGGAGGAACAAAGACCGGAGGAGTCGTCGGATCGTAAGTATGTTCTAAACAAGAGATTTAATTGTTAAGGTTTTAAGTTTTGGAATCCATCCTTGCCATATGATGGTGGCCAAATTATTTTAGGCTATGGAATGGATTTAAAATCCATCAAATGGAAGGCTAAGAAAATGGAAATGATGATGAATTTATTAAGAGGTTAAGGTTTAAAAGTTTGGAGAATGGCTAATGAGCTTTAGTTTTTTTTTAAATGAGTGAACATTAGTGATTTATGATTTCAAATTTTTGGAATTCTAAGGTTTTATTAAAGCATGGAGAATATGGAATTTTTATTGAATGGATGGACCATAGGGTTCGGCCATGTAGCATGGCCGAACCCCATGGTAAATGAGGATGATTTTAATTTGGATTATATTTTAATATTATGCATTTTAATTAGGGTTTTTATAAGAAATAAAAAGTTGGAGAACGGTTTAGGGTTCCAAGGATTTAAAGGATCAAATGTAGGCAATTTTTGGAAAAAAGTTTTATGATGGAATCCATGGATGATATAAGATTAGAAGTATGGAGAATGGTTAATGAAAATTAGTTTTCAAATGATTAAAAAATGGGTGTTTTAAAGGATTGTTAAAATGAGAAATCATGAGGAAATGTTGGTGGTTTTTAATGGACTTTAAATGTGATTAAAGGACCCAAGTTAAAAATGAGGGAAGGGCATCATGGGTTCGGCCATGGTGCATGGCCAAACCCATGACCCATGTTTTAGGTCATTCATGGGCTAAGTATGGTTTATATATGTGCTTAAACAAAATGGAAATTAAGTTAAGTTAATGATGAAATTTAAATAGATGTTACAAGTATGATATGTGATGTTTAAATGGAATAAAGGTAGTGATTGAAATGGATGATTTAAGTTTCATTGGAGGTATGTTTAATGGGTAATTGAAACCAAGAAGGATGGGGAAAGAAACATCATGGGTTCGGCCATGATGTATGGCCGAACCCATGACCCAAATTTTGATCAACTTTAGGCCAAGGTTAATGCATGTATCAATGCCTAGGAGGTTGTTTTAAAGGGCCAAAATGAATGAAGATTTGTGATTTTTGAAATGGATTATTTTTGGGACAAAATACGAGTCTTTGAAAATGGCACCAATAAAAGTGAACCATGAACCCTATGGTAATATCTTGGGACTTTTATGAATGGAAAACAATGGAGAGAAATGAAAATATTAAATGGATTGGTAAGCATGGTAGGTGATGTTTTATATGAGATGAAAAATGGGGTTTTAAATGAATGACTTAGATTCATTGGTGAAGGTAAAATGAACCAAGAAATTAGGAAATAGACATCATGGGTTCGGCCATGGTGTATGGCCGAACCCATGACCCCTTTGGGAGCCATATTATGGGCTAGGTATGGAATTATTTATGGGATTAAATATTTACAAATTTTATTAAACTAGATGGCTGATTTTATGATGTTATGTCATGATTAAGAAATTATAAATGGGTCCAAGTTTATGGGTCAAATATGGACTTAAATATGCATGGATAAAAGGGGTAACTTAACCATGGAAGAGGAGTGGCAAAACCATAATTTGTGGCCACATTGAAGGACCATGGGTTCGACCGTGGTACATGGCCGAACCCTATGTGGGTTGGACATGAAAATGGATATATTATGAAGGAATAAATGTAGCAGATAGTTGCTGCGTTTTAGGCTCGCAAAGCGGAATTTTAAATTTTGTCAAAATTGGATTTATGTATGAGTCTAAAACCAATGGATAATGGGCTAAGTTAGGGACTTAATCATGGATGATGTATGGACTAATCCGGTAAATGTAATAAGGTATCGGGCGTCGCAAACGGTACGCGATAGGCGACCGGATTATCGAATGGGAAGCGTAACGGAACGCGACACGTTATTCGGTAGGATTCTAACCTTTTTGTAAGCGATGGATATGTGATGGTGTTTTAAATTATTTTGACATGGTTTATTATGGATTTATGATTTTAATTTATGATTTATGGGACTTGCACTGTGATGGGTTTTAAACTTATGAATTACATGATAGTATCATGGATTATATTTTAATATTATGCATCATATGACTATGTATGGTATATTGAATATGGTCTATCTATATACTACATAGCATAATGCACCTACATCTCATGCATGGCATGGGCAGAAAAAAATAAACAAACCGGAGTCCATGCTCCGTCGGGGCGACCGAGAATCAGACATGGGGATAGCCCTAGGGCTATAACCGGAGTCCATGCTCCGTCGGGGCTACCGAGAATCAGACATGGGGATAGCCTGAGGGCTATAACCGGAGTCCATGCTCCGTCGGGGCGACCGAGAAGCAAACATGGGGAACATGATATTGTATGATCATACGGATAATGGGTGGGACACATGACATAAGCACCCATGACATAACATTCATCACATACTTATTTTGTTGTATTTTATGTTATCCGTATGTGTGTATCACTAATCCATGTGCTAGCCCTACTCGGAGTCCTACTGGCCGCGTTGACTAACGCCCTACTTCTACCCTAGCTGATGACGCAGGAGAGGCAGGAAGCGGTGGACATACCGGAGGCCAAGCTTAGGAGCTTGGAAAGCGCAGTCCTAGTTTATATTATGTTTACATTTTGGAGATGTAATTTTAAAGTAACTTAGCTTGTCGGGTTGTATAAATTTACATTTCTTGCGATGGTTTGGACGTTACTTATGGACGATACATTTTGTAATATAATCACGAACATAGGGGCATCTTGGTAAATTCAATGTTGTATCTTCCCTTCTATCTAAAAACCGGTAGGATAGAATTTATTATCATGTTCCGCAATGATTATAATCCGCAAGCTTACTTCCTACGCGTGAATCATTCTTGTGGACTTAGTTCCGCGCACGCGTGGGGTTGGCCAGTTAAGGGTCGGCCTTTAGAAGCTCGGACTTAACTCGCGTCGTGGCGTCCGCGCTCTCTCTCACTCTTCTATTTCAAAAAAAAAAAATAGACTTTGATTTTCGAAAAACGGGTGAAAAAGGGCGGGGCATTACAGTTGGTATCAGAGCGACATCAAAAGAATGAATCTCTCGAAGTAGGATTAAGACGGTTGCATGTCTCACTGACAGCTAAGAATCCCAATTGACCGACTTTTCGGAGTCCACTGCACGGGGGCCGGATTAATCTACTTTGATTGACTCAGACTGAAACATTCAATCTGAGCGCCACATTTGACGTAAGAAAATGATGGTAAGGGAAGTACAATAAACATAACATTGATAGATTTATCAAACGTAGGAAAATTTCCCCCAATTTCACAAAAATGGACAAACATAGCTAGATGGGAAGTTTTCCCCAAACCAAGTATGCTTACTTGGCAACCTTCCCCAAATGAAAGAAACAATATTCGATACTTAGGAATTTTCCCCCAAGAATGAAGTATAGTTAATCAATAATTCTCCCCCAAAATGAAGGAAATAATTGATACTTAGGAAAATTGTTCTAAGTTATGAACATGACAATTTTGTGAAGGAACTAAGGCAATGAATATTATGCAATGACTTAGGAAATGCCGCCAAAGAGAAGAACCCGTCGCAACCCCCGAGTGGAGAGAGAGGTAACACCCCCTCGACAGGAAGAAGAGGTACCACCACCTCATACAGCCGAGGGAGAAAATAGTATCAACGTAGAAGGTGTACCCCCCGAGTTGAAGGACATAGTTCAAGCGGCAATCGCTTCTGCTCTACAACAACATTCAAGCGGCAATGCGACCGCCAGCGACTCCAATAAACGAAAGATGGTCAAGGACTTCCAACAACAGCGCCCTCCTTACTTCAAGGGAAAGGAAGGGGCTGTGGGAGCGGAACACTTGTTAAAGAGGATCAACCAAATCTTGAATTTGCTCCAGATTTCCAGTACTGCTGATAAGATCTTATTAGCCACATCCCAACTGATCGAGGATGCCTGTAGTTGGTGGGAAGTGGTAGAAAAGCAACAAGCATTGATACCGGAAGGAGAAAGGATACCCATGACATGGGAGTGGTTCTCGGCCACCTTCCTAGAACAATTCTTTCCGGAAGAAGAAAGAGAGAGCCAGACTGAAGCTTTCATCTCACTGGTACAGGGCAACATGATAGTGGCGGAGTATCACAGAGAATTTCTTAAACTGTCTATCTATGGGTTCTATATGGTGGATACTGAACACCGAAGGGCCCGTAAGTTTGAACGGGGCCTTCGGCCAAGCATCAAGAATAGAGTAACCATTTTCAAAGAGCCCACACTGGTAGGAGTGGTTAGCAGGGCCACCATTGCAGAAAAAGAACTAAATGAGATAGTGCGGTTCGACAACCGCCGAGGGCAGGGTGGACGGGGAACATTCCAAACCAACAAGAAGTTCCGCCTGAATCATAGCAGGCCCTCCACTGGATCTACAGGGGGCTTTCGCCCTAGTCAGCCTTCTACATCAGCATCAGTCACACAGGTTCCCCGGGGTGGGAACACCTGTTATCAGTGTGGCCAACAGGGCCACTACAAGAGAGAGTGTCCACAGACTAGCCGACCCTCCAACTTCAGGGGCCCTTTCCGCCCTCCAACTAGACCAACACAGTCGCGGGGAGGCAGAACACATAATCAGGCGGGGCGGGCACCAAAACCTACGGGATCTGGACGACTCTTCACCATACCATCTCCAGTAGCAGTGGACCGTTCAATGATGCAAGGTATGGCTGTAATTGGTAGTTCCTATGCTGTTACTTTATTTGACTCTGGAGCATCACATTCATCATATCTGCTGCATTCATATCTGCCACGGGTACACTAGTACAAAACTGTCCACATCACTCACCATTGTATCCCCCTTCGGAGACATATCATTAGGACTAATATGTACGGCATTGAACACGGAACTCGCGGGATTCAGATTTGAGTTTGATTATTTAGTAATCGATATGGCGGAATATGATGTCATATTTGGCATGGATTGGTTGACTACGTATCAGGCCCATATTGACTGCCATCTTCGTAGGGTAACATTTTGGTCACCCGAAGGAAAGCGGTACATGGTACACACTGACAGGCAGGGTATCCCTAGAAGGCTGCAGGAGGAATTGAACCATCTCGCCTTGAACAGCCTTAGACTAGATAAGGCACCAATGGTTGAACTTCCGGCAGTAGTAGCAGATTTTGCCGAGGTATTCCCACTAGAACTCCCTGGTTTGCCACCCAAGAGGGAGATTGACTTTGAAATAAAATTATACCCCGGCGCCACTCCAGTATCATTACCCCATTATAGGATGGCACCAGCTGAGATGACCGAGCTGAAGAAGCAAATTGACGAACTGCTCAGACTAGGCTTCATTTAGAACAGTACATCAGCATGGGGAGCTCCAGTATTATTTGTGAAAAAGAAAGACGGTACCCTACGAATGTGTGTGGACTATTGGAAGTTAAATCTGCTGACTGTCAGGAACAAGTATCCCCTACCCCGGATTGATGATCTGTTTGACCAACTTAGGGGTTCCTCTCATTTCTCCAAGATTGACCTGATGTCCGGATACCATCAAATTCGGGTTAGAGAGGAGGACATAGAGAAGACTGCTTTCAGGACATGGTATGGATTATATGAGTATGTAGTCATGCCGTTTGGGCTTACTAATGCACCAGCGGTGTTCATGAACCTGATGAATAGGATATTCCGTTCGTACTTAGATCAGTTTGTGATCGTATTCATCGATGATATTCTGATCTACTCCAAAAGTCAGAACGAACATGCCGAGCACCTACGGATAGTCCTAGACACCTTGCGGAAGAACCAATTGTATGCCAAAGCCAGAAAGTGTGAATTTTGGCTATCTGAAGTCAACTTCTTGGGGCACATCATATCAGAGGAAGGTATAGCCGTGGACCCGGCTAAGGTAGCAGCAGTCAGGGAATGGAAAGCGCCGACAAATGTGACCGAGATCCGCAGTTTTCTGGGATTGGCCGGTTACTATCGGAAATTCATCATGGACTTCTCCAAGATTGCAGCTCCACTTACCCGACTCACTCAGAAAGGAGTCAAGTTTGAGTGGTCCAATCTGTGCAATCAGAGATTTGAGGAGTTAAAGGAGAGGCTTACGACCGCTCCTATTCTGATCTTGCCGGAAAGAGGCAGAAATTATGAGGTGTACTGCGATGCCTCCGGTGAGGGACTGGGGTGCACACTCAGTCAAGGCCATCGTACGGTGGCGTACGGATCGAGACAGTTGAAAATTCATGAACGCCATTATCCCACACATGATCTAGAACTAGCAGCGGTGGTTTTCGCTCTCAAAAGCTGGAGACACTACCTCTATGGTGAAAAGTTTGAGGTGTTCTCGGATCACAAAAATTTGAAGTACTTATTTGATCAGAAAGAACTCAATATGAGACAGCGTAGATGGATGGAATATCTGGCGGATTATGAGTTTGCACTTCGGTACCATCCTGGCAAGGCGAACAAAGTGGCGGATGCTCTCAGCCGTTTGTCACATGCGACAATAGCCAGCATGATCAGGACGGAGTGGGAGGTACTGAATACCATCAGAGAGTTTAAACTCTACCTCAATAATCATGGGACTATATATAATCTGATCATACGATCCCACATGGTCTCCGAGATTGAACGGGAGCAATGGACAGACCCAGAAGTGGAGGAGATTTGGGCTAAAATATCTACCGGTGGGTTGTACTGGAGTGGGAATTACGACCAGGACAGGGTCTTATGTTCCGAGGTAGGACATACGTACCTAAGAATTGTAGAAGAGAGTTGTTGATTGAAGCACACCAAACCAAACTCTCTATCCACCCGGGCAGCACGAAGATGTACCATGATCTTAAGAGGCACCATTGGTGGCATGGACTTAAGAAAGACGTGGCAGAGTTTGTTGTTCGCTGCTTAACATGTCAACAGGTTAAGGCAGAACATCGGAAACCGCCAGGCGTACTCGTACCCTTACCAATACCAGAATGGAAATGGGAACACATATCCATGGACTTTGTAACAGGGTTGCCAAGGTCATCCAAGGGCAACGATGCAATATGGGTCATAGTGGACCGGTTGACCAAGTCTGCACATTTCCTTCCCATCAAGATGACAGATTCATCAGAGACTTTGGGTCGACGGTACATCCGGGATATCATCAGGTTACATGGTATTCCCTGGTCTATTGTATCCGACAGGGACAGCCGATTCACCGGCAGAGTATGGCAAGGCTTGCAGTCGGCTATGGGGACCGACGTATTAACTAGCACGGCGTTTCACCCACAGACTGATGGGCAGTCAGAAAGAACGATACAGACATTGGAGGATATGCTGAGAGCATGCATGCTAGACTTCAAAGGCAGATGGGAGGATCATCTACCACTGGTGGAGTTCTCTTACAATAACAGTTACCAGGCAAGCCTTCAAATGGCTCCATTTGAGGCCTTGTATGGTAGACCGTGTAGATCGCCAGTATGTTGGATAGAGGCCGGTGAGCCTGCGTTGATTGGGCCAGATTTGGTTGCAGAGACTACAGCACAGATTAAGCTAATACGGCAACATTTACTCACTGCACAGAGCCGTCAGAAAAACTATGCCGACAAGAGGAGAAGGTTGCTCGAGTTTGAGGTGGGAGACTTGGTATTTCTGAAAGTCTCACCACGGAAGGGGCACATGAGATTCGGAAAGAAAGGGAAACTGTCGCCTAGATTTGTGGGGCCGTTCCCGATACTGAAGAGGGTGGGAGGGGTAGCTTATTAGTTAGCGCTCCCTCCACAGCTGTCATCTCTACATGATGTGTTTCAGGTGTCCATGCTGAGAATCCTGACCCTTGTCATGTGATAAATGTTCAAGACATCGATGTATAAAGTGATGTGACATATGTGGAGAAGCCGGTCAGAGTTATTGGAAGTGAACAAAGGGTGTTGCGGAACCGCGCCATTCAGTTCGTCAAGGTGGTATGGGAACGACATGGCAGTGAAGAAACCACCTGGGAACTTGAGTCAGAGATGAAGACCGCTTACCCGGAGCTCTTCGCATGAGTTGTTTTGCACCCCTACTTCACTCGAATTTTCGGGACGAAAATTTCAAAAGAGGATTCTATTGTAATAACCCGAATTTTTGATAAATATATATATTGGCATTTATTCATTTTAAATTGAAGTTTGAGGTAATAAAATGCCAAATGGACCAAATTTTGGGACAATGGCCCAAGGATAGCCCAATTGGGCCATGGATTGGATGAAATCCATTTAATGGGTCAATGAGGATTAAATCGGGTCAAGGATGGTCAAGTGGGCCCGATAGCCGTGTGGGGCCCAATGGACCCAATTGAGGTAAGCCTAAGGTAAGGAGGGAATTTAATTGGGCCGTGGGCCCAATGTTTACCCAATAAACCATGAATTAGAATTAATACATGTAATTGGTCAATGGTAAGTAATCAGGTCAAAGATGGTCAATTTGAGTCAAAGGGCCATGTGGGACCCAATGGGCCAAGGTAACTAAGCCCTAAGATAAATGGATAAGACAATAATCTAATTGGGCCATGGGCCCAATGGCAATCGAATAAGAGGGATACAATTAATAAAATTTAAATCACCTAAGTTAGGTGATAAATGGACCAAAGTAACATGGCCAATGGGGCCCACCTCCACCTCACCCATTGAGGTGGCGTGTGGACCCAAGAGTAGTGGGGCAGACCACCATGGTTGACTTGGTCAACCATGGGTGGATCATGGAGGGAAATTAATGGGATTAAATTATATAGAAGGTGATTAATTAAATTAATCAAGGGATCAAGGTGATCTAAGTTAATCAACCTAAGATTAAAATGGTCAAATGGTTAAATGGTCAAAACCACTCCAACAAACACAAACCACCTCAAGAAAACACAAATTAAAACCATGGGCTTGAATGGTGGTTGGCTCTCAACCACCACCACTAAAGTCAAGCCAACCCATGCTTGGTTGGTGAAGAAATTAATGTGGAGTGAAGACCACTCCAACCACCTCCATTCCTTTGCAAACCAACCCATTTCACTCAAGCATTCCTCATACACCAAGAAAAAATGGCACCCACCTTGCAAGAGAGGAGAAAGAACTTAGAAGAAAAAAAACTTAGAAGGAAAAGACAAAGAAAAGAGAAGAAAAGAGGTGAAACCTTGGATTCACCATTGGAAGACCAAGAGTTACTATCTTCATCATCTTCCCCTCTTTCCCTCTCTCAACCTAACCCTATCTTAGCCAATCGAAACATGTCCCACCATTGATCAAGCACATCTAGCCGATCAAAGATCAAGAAGAAGGAGAGAAGAGGCTAAGGAAATCAAGTGGAGGAACAAAGACCGGAGGAGTCGTCGGATCGTAAGTATGTTCTAAACAAGAGATTTAATTGTTAAGGTTTTAAGTTTTGGAATCCATCCTTGCCATATGATGGTGGCCAAATTATTTTAGGCTATGGAATGGATTTAAAATCCATCAAATGGAAGGCTAAGAAAATGGAAATGATGATGAATTTATTAAGAGGTTAAGGTTTAAAAGTTTGGAGAATGGCTAATGAGCTTTAGTTTTTTTTTAAATGAGTGAACATTAGTGATTTATGATTTCAAATTTTTGGAATTCTAAGGTTTTATTAAAGCATGGAGAATATGGAATTTTTAATGAATGGATGGACCATAGGGTTCGGCCATGTAGCATGGCCAAACCCCATGGTAAATGAGGATGATTTTAATTTGGATTATATTTTAATATTATGCATTTTAATTAGGGTTTTTATAAGAAATAAAAAGTTGGAGAACGGTTTAGGGTTCCAAGGATTTAAAGGATCAAATGTAGGCAATTTTTGGAAAAAAGTTTTATGATGGAATCCATGGATGATATAAGATTAGAAGTATGGAGAATGGTTAATGAAAATTAGTTTTCAAATGATTAAAAAATGGGTGTTTTAAAGGATTGTTAAAATGAGAAATCATGAGGAAATGTTGGTGGTTTTTAATGGACTTTAAATGTGATTAAAGGACCCAAGTTAAAAATGAGGGAAGGGCATCATGGGTTCGGCCATGGTGTATGGCCGAACCCATGACCCATGTTTTAGGTCATTCATGGGCTAAGTATGGTTTATATATGTGCTTAAACAAAATGGAAATTAAGTTAAGTTAATGATGAAATTTAAATAGATGTTACAAGTATGATATGTGATGTTTAAATGGAATAAAGATAGTGATTGAAATGGATGATTTAAGTTTCATTGGAGGTATGTCTAATGGGTAATTGAAACCAAGAAGGATGGGGAAAGAAACATCATGGGTTCGGCCATGATGTATGGCTGAACCCATGACCCAAATTTTGATCAACTTTAGGCCAAGGTTAATGCATGTATCAATGCCTAGGAGGTTGTTTTAAAGGGCCAAAATGAATGAAGATTTGTGATTTTTGAAATGGATTATTTTTGGGACAAAATATGAGTCTTTGAAAATGGCACCAATAAAAGTGAACCATGAACCCTATGGTAATATCTTGGGACTTTTATGAATGGAAAACAATGGAGAGAAATGAAAATATTAAACGGATTGGTAAGCATGGTAGGTGATGTTTTATATGAGATGAAAAATGGGGTTTTAAATGAATGACTTAAATTCATTGGTGAAGGTAAAATGAACCAAGAAATTAGGAAATAGACATCATGGGTTCGGCCATGGTGTATGGCCGAACCCATGACCCCTTTGGGAGCCATATTATGGGCTAGGTATGGAATTATTTATGGGATTAAATATTTACAAATTTTATTAAACTAGATGGCTGATTTTATGATGTTATGTCATGATTAAGAAATTATAAATGGGTCCAAGTTTATGGGTCAAATATGGACTTAAATATGCATGGATAAAAGGGGTAACTTAACCATGGAAGAGGAGTGGCAAAACCGTAATTTGTGGCCACATTGAAGGACCATGGGTTCGACCATGGTACATGGCCGAACCCTATGTGGGTTGGACATGAAAATGGATATATTATGAAGGAATAAATGAAGCGGATAGTTGCTGCGTTTTAGGCTCGCAAATCGGAATTTTAAATTTGGCCAAAATTGGATTTATGTATGAGTCTAAAACCAATGGATAATGGGCTAAGTTAGGGACTTAATCATGGATGATGTATGGACTAATCCGGTAAATGTAATAAGGTATCGGGCGTCGCAAACGGTACGCGATCGGCGACCGGATTATCGAACGGGAAGCGTAACGGAACGCGACACGGTATTCGGTAGGATTCCTACCTTTTTGTAAGCGATGGATATGTGATGGTGTTTTAAATTATTTTGACTTGGCTTATTATGGATTTATGATTTTAATTTATGATTTATGGGACTTGCACTATGATGGGTTTTAAACTTATGAATTACATGATAGTATCATGGATTATATTTTAATATTATGCATCATATGACTATGTATGGTATATTGAATATGGTCTATCTATATACTACATAGCATAATGCACCTACATCTCATGCATGGCATGGGCAGAAAAAAATAAACAAACCGGAGTCCATGCTCCATCGGGGCGACCGAGAAGCAAACATGGGGAACATGATATTGTATGATCATACGGATAATGGGTGGGACACATGACATAAGCACCCATGACATAACATTCATCACATACTTATTTTGTTGCATTTTATGTTATCGGTATGTGTGTATCACTAATCCATCTGCTAGCCCTACTCGGAGTCCTACTGGGCGCGTGGACTAACGCCCTACTTCTGCCCTAGCTGATGACGCAGGAGAGGCAGGAAGCGGTGGACATACCGGAGGCCAAGCTTAGGAGCTTGGAAAGCGCAGTCCTAGTTTATATTATGTTTACATTTTGGAGATGTAATTTTAAAGTAACTTAGCTTGTCAGGTTGTATAAATTTACATTTCTTGCGATGGTTTGGACGTTACTTATGGACGATACATTTTGTAATATAATCACGAACATAGGAGCATTTTGGTAAATTCAATGTTGTATCTTCCCTTCTATCTAAAAACCGGTAGGATAGAATTTATTATCATGTTCCGTAATGATTATAATCCGCGAGCTTACTTCCTACGCGTGAATCATTCTCGTGGACTTAGTTCCACGTACGCGTGGGGTTGGCCAGTTAAGGGTCGGGCTTTAGAAGCTCGGACTTAACTCGCGTCGTGGCGTCCGCGCCCTCTCTCACTCTTCTTTTTCAAAAAATAAAAATAAACTCTGATTTTCGGAAAACGGGTGAAAAAGGGCGGGGCGTTACAGTTAAGCTCAATTGATTGGAAATCAAGTGGAGCAAAAAAATGGGTAGGCTTGATGCACAAGTGAAAACTATTTAAAAATGGCAAAATCAGCCCATTAATGGGTCATGTTGTCAAAACGGGTCAAGGGGTTAATTGGAGACCCAATGGGTCGGGTTGACTAAGTTGACCATGGATGACCTTGTGGACCCTCAGATGAGCTCAAGTGTGAGTTAGTTCAGCTTGAGTTGGACTGATTTTGAGTGAGTTTTAATTAAGAAAAGAGTTGACTCAAATTTGGTGCATTAAATGTGTTGAGTTGGATGAGTTGAGTTGGAATAAAAAGATCATGAGTCAAGTGAGTCAAGAGGAAGTGGAAAGGAGTTCTAATCTCACACAACTCTTAATCAAACAAATCCTAGCCGTTGGAGTGAAAGGGTGTGTTGGACTGATTTGGAGTGAGTTTTAATTAAGAAAAGAGTTGACTCAAATATGGTGCATTAAATGTGTTGAGTTGGATGAGTTGAGTTGGAATAAAAAGATCATGAGTCAAGTGAGTCAAGAAGAAGTGGAAAGGAGTTCTAATCTCACACAACTCTTAATCAAACAAATCCTAGCCGTTGGAGTGAAAGGGTGCCTTGGCCAAAGCCAAGGGACACCAAGTAATGGCGTCATGCATCTCATCTCATGAGATGCATGGGTTGAAAATGAATGGATGCAACGTTTGGATGAAGGGGTTCCATCCATATTCCATTGTTTTTACCAAGAAGTAATGAGGGAAATGAATGGATGTTGTGGCTAAATTACGAAAGGGATAGACCATCTCAGATGGCCGTTTTTCACTTAAGAAATCCTAAGGAAATCCTCATCTCTCTCCCTCTCTCCAAACTCTTTTCTTGGCTGAACCAGCAGTGGTATTTGCACCAATTGATCAAGCATAAACCAGCAAAGGATTAAGGAAGAAGAAAGGAAACAAGAGGGAAGAAGGCAAAGGAAAATTGGTGAGATTTTCTTAAAAGTTATGTTGTTAAATAAGTTGTGAAAAGGGTGTGATTGGGCCATTATTTGGCCGAATGCATCAAGGATTAGACCTTAGATGGAAGTTCATAATTAAGATGGAAACTTGATCATTGGGTTCGGCCATCCATGGAAGTAATTGGTTGGTTTTGATGGTTTTTGAAACATAAAAACCATGCAATTTGTGGGACTGTTATAGATGTTTCTATTAGATTTAAAATGCAAGTTTTAAAGAGGTTTAAAACATGGATTTGGATGTCATGAATGGCTGAAGGTATCATGGGTCTAAACCATGGGTATAAATTGATAAAATGGATCATTGGGTTCGGCCACCTTGGATGGCCGAACCCCATGAAATGATGTTGGAATTTTGATGGTTTCTTTTGTAAGTTAAAACCATGCAATTGAGGTATTGTTTTGGAAGATTAAATTAGACATAAGATGAATGTCTAAGAGGTTCAAACCAAAGGCCATAGGGTTCGGCCAATGAGCATGGCCGAACCCCATGAAATCACATGATTATTGTATGGTGATTTTGATGGCTTTGAGAGACAAAAACCATACAAGATTATGGTGTTTTTATGGGAATTAAATGAATATAAGTTTGTTGTTTTGGGTTGGCCATTGGATGGCTGAACCATGTGGTTAACATGGTTAAAGGGTAGAGTCCAATTGATATACTAATATTGGAACCATTGAGCCAAGGGAACCACATGGCCGAACCCCATGGACCATTTCATGGGTTAAATAGACTAAGTTTATGGGTAATATTTGTTATTGGTTCCATGATGTTTTAAAGGGTTTACTATAACTGAAAGAGTGATGGATTTGGATGTTAATGTTCATCGAAAAGAAAGGCAAAGTGGAGCACAAAAAAATCAAAGGGGTGAGGTTCGGCCATGTTGTATGGCCGAACCCCACCAAGTGTTATGGATGGTGTTTCGTTTTAAAAAGGTTTAAAAATATCCCAATGGATGGGGTTATGAGAACCATTTGGTGATGGATTAAAGGTTAGATGATTAGTGTGTGAATTCTTAGATGAATGAATTGGAAATTAGAATTATGTATGAAGAATAAAAAGGATCAAAAGTGTGATGGTGAGGTTCGGCCATGTTGTATGGCCGAACCCCACTATGTTGGATTGATTTTGGATAATGGTGATCAGCAAGATTAATCATTGGTTAGACAATGGCAAAATCATATGCAAAAGTTAAATTGAAAAAGGACATGAAAGGAAGATCAAATCCAAACTGATGAGGTTCGGCCATGGGTATGGCCGAACCCCACAAGATGTTGTTGGGTCTTAGATGTGAATGAACATTTAAATGATAGTACTATTTATTTACTGTTACATCACAAGGTGACGGAAGTGAACGGCGGGCAAGTCATGGGCAAGTGACGCTAAAGAAAGATCGAGCACTGAAGTGAATCTTCAGTAGGTTTCCCTACCTACTTGTAACCACAAATATGATTTGGTTTTATCATGTTTTTATGAGATATGTTGTATTTGTTATTATGTTTCAAATGTGGTTTTGAATGATGAGCTATGTATTTACAAATGATATACAATGCATTGACATCTCATGCATGGCATGGGGTGATGGGAATGGAACAACATAATGATAAGTATCCTATCCAGAGGAAATGTGGATTACTCTGGATTAACTTGACATAAGCACCATACCAAGAGGAAATGTGGATTACTCTGGCTTACCCATCCGGAGGAAATGAGGACTACTCCGGAATATCTTGACGTAAGAGTTTCTTGAGATAATGGCTATGTAGACTTGTGATGGGTAGGACTCATTACATGTGCATATACATAGCATTCGTATTCAGATGTTTTATTGATTATCATGTACTATGATACATATGCATGTTTTATAAGATAACCATGTGGTGACCCTGATCGGGAACCTACTGGGAGCATTGATCTAACGCCCTAATTCTATCCTCAGAGGAGAATGCAGGTACAAGGAAAGGGAAAGAGAAGGTCGATGACCAGTAGGGGAGCCAAGCCTAAGCACTTGATTGTTGATTGGGCTTTCTTTATTACTGTCTTTTAGTTATATTTTTGTGGACATGTAATAATTTGATACCTTGCTATGGTTTATCTAGGATATTAACAATGGATGGTTGGTTTATGTTATTTATTAATTGAGACTGGTACTTGCTATCTATTCAAACTATTTCCGCAGTTAGTCGAGTTTATTCCGCAAGTCATTGTATTGTTCCGTGTGTGGTTTGTTATCGTGGGTTTAGTCCATGCACACATGGGTGGCCAGTTAAGGGTCGGACTTGGGTAGTCCGAACTTAACTCTCGTTGTGACGCCGCCCGCTCTCTTTCGGTGTTATTCTATTGTTATTAAAAAAAAAAATTAGACTTTGATTTCTCGGAGAGGGTGGGGCGTTACAATGTTACATGGCCGAACTCCATGAATCATTTTTATGGATCATTTTGTGATCTATGTATGTTTAAGAGATTGAATGATCAACTATGTTGACTTGGATTGATTAAAACAAACAAGGACTAAAAAGAGGGGCCAAAATCAAAATAGTGAGGTTCGGCCATGTTGTATGGCCGAACCCCACTAATGAATGTTTGTGGACTTATATATGTTTCAGCCCTAATGAATGGCCAAAACCCCTTGGGGGTCTTAACTGGCTTAAGGACCATGAGCATAAATGGAAAAGAATATGGAATGATGTAGAGGTTGATGGAAATCAAATGGATCACTAAATTGATGTATGTATATGTGTTAAATGTAATAAGGTAATGGGATTTTACAAACGGGTGCACGATCGGTGATCGATTTTCGGACGAAAATGCAAGGACACAATATTTGGACGTTGGTAGGATTCCTACCTTGTTGATACACTGGATTTATGTCTATGGATGGTTTTATTCCTATGTGTTATGATTTATTTTTGGTATCAATATGATATGTTTAAGGGAATGGAATTTCAATACTATATGTATAATATGAAATGGCATGATGCACTCATATCTCATGCATGGCATTGGAGGGAACAAATGGAGGGAGTCCACGCTCCATTCGGGTTTCCTATAAACAACCGTGGGGAGGAATCCACACTGATTCCAATGGACATACGGGAAGAGATGTATGATTGAATTTTAAGAGGAGTCCACGCTCCATTCAGTGGGACCGATAAGGCATACGTGGGGAGTCATGACAATGTATACCTTGATGTGGCTTGTACATCAAGAGGATTACTTATGGATTGTGATATGGTTGACGGGTGGGAATCATGGCATATGACACCCATGACATGACATTGACTTGCATGGTTTTGACATTATATATATCTATGTGATTTTTATGCTAATCAATGTGTTTGACCCTACTCGGACCTACTAGTTTTATTGTCTAACGCCCTACTTCTACCTTAGATGATGACACAGGGAATGGACAGAGTGAAGGACGTGAATGGAGCCAAGCTTAGGAGCTTGGATGATTTAGATTCATTTTATTTAAGTTTTTATTTTGGACATGTAATTTGAATAATTAGTATTTTGGGACTGTAATAACTTAGACTATTTGCTATGGTTTGTTTTATTTTGGACATTGAAACTTAAGTTACTTAATGTGATGGACTTCCTTGCTATTTAAAATTGGATAGGTCAGTAACTCTATTATAATTCCGCAACTACGTTTATTTCGCAAGCTTAGCCTTAATGCGTGTGAACCATTTTAGTGGACTTAGTCCACGCACACGTATGGTTGGCCAGTTAAGGGCCGGGCTTTGGAAGCTCGGACTTAGCTCGCGTCATGACGTCTCTCTCTCTCTCACTCTTTATTTTCAAAAAAAAAATAGACTCTGATTTTCGGCGAGTGAAAAAGAGCGGGGCGTTACAATTTCTAATCTTAAAATCAACTAATTTAACAATTTAAATAGACAAAATCCATATATTTATGCATTGAAAAATTGGGGTGTTACAATATTACCCTCTTTTGAAATTTTCTTCCCAAAAATCGAGCTAAGTAGAGTTTCAAACAGACTACATAAATAGCTCGGGATGAGTTGCTCCCATTTCCAATTCACGTTCCCAAGTGGTTTCCTCATTACCATGTCAGCCTCATACCACTTTGACGAACTGAATTGCTCGGTTTTGTAACACCCTTTTTTCCGTCTCCACCACTCTGACGGGCCTTTTGACGCAGGTAACGTCGCTTTGCACTTCTATGTCTTGTACAATCAGCACATGCGAGGGATCAAAATTGTTCTTCCTTAACATGGATACATGAAATACATCGTGCAGTGATGACAACTGCCGAGGAAGTATCAATTGATACGCCACTTCCCCCATTCTCTTTTAGATTGGAAAGGGTCCCACGAAACTAGGTGATAGTTTCCCTTTCTTTCCAAATCGCATGTGTACTTTTCGTGGCAAGACTTTCAAGAACACTAAGTCTCCCACTTCAAACTCAAGGAACCTTCTTCTCTTGTCAGCCTAGCTTTTCTGTCGACTCTGTGCAGTGAGTAGGTCTTGTCGTATCACCTTGATTTGTTCTGTGGTTTCTGCAACCAGATCAGGTCCAATAAGAGCAGGCTCACCAGCCTCTGTCCAACACACTGGTGATCTACATAGTCTACCATACAATGCCTCAAAAGGAGCCATCTTGACACTTGCCTGGTAGCTATTGTTATACGAGAGCTCAACCAGTGGTAAATGATCTTGCCGACCACCCTTGAAGTCTAACATGCATGCTCTCAGCATATCTTCCAACGTCTGTATTGTTCTTTCTGGCTGTTCGTCAGTTTGTGGATGGAAAGTTGTGCTGATCAACAAGTTGGTCCCCATAGCCAACTGCATGCTTTGCCACACCCTGCCAGTGAATCAGCCATCTCTGTTGGACACAATAGTCCAAGGAATACCATGTACCCTGAGGATATCCTTGATATATTATCGTCCCAAAGTCTCAGATGAATCTGTCATCTTGATTGGAAGAAAATGTACAGACTTGGTCAATCGATCTACCACGACCCATATTGTATCATTGCCCTTTGATGACCTTGGCAACCCTATCACAAAATCCATGGAAATATGTTCCCATTTCCATTCTGGCACTGGTAAGGGTTTGAGTAATCCTGGTGGTTTCTGATGTTCAGTCTTGACTTGCTGACAAGTCAGGCAGTGAGCAACAAAATCCGCTACATCTCTTTTAAGTCCATGCCACCAAAATGTCTCTTCAGGTCATGGTACATCTTGGTGCTACCCGGATGAATAGAGAGTTTTGTTTGGTGAGCTTCAATCAATAGCTCTCTTCTGCAGCTTTGAGGCGCATATGTCCTGTCTCGAAATAGGAGACCTTGTCCCGGTCGTGATTCCCATTCCGGTACAACCTCACCATTAGACATCTTAGCCCATATTTCCTCCACTTTCGGATCTGTCCGCTGTTTTTACTCAATCTTGGAAACCATGATGGACCATACGATCATTGTACATACTCCCACGGTCCTTGATACACAAATTAAATTCCCAGATGGTGGTCAACATCTCCCATTTCTTCATAATCAAACTAGCCACTGTTTCATGTGTCATGCAACTGAGAGCATCCGCCACTTTGTTCTCTTTGCCAGGATGATATCGAACTACGGACTCACAATCTTGCAGTTACTCCATCCATCTGCGTTGCCTCATGTTGAGTTCCTTATGTTCAAACAGATATTTCAAACTTTTGTGATCTGAAAATACCTCAAATTTCTCTACATAAAGATAGTGTCTCCAGCTTTTGAGAGCGAGGACCACTGCGGCTAATTCTAGATCATATGTGGGATAGTGGTGTTCATGGATTTTCAGCTGCCTTGAACCATAAGCTACTATATGATGACTTTGAGTGAAAGAACACCCAAGTCCTTCTCCTGAAGCAGCACAATATACTTCATAGTCCCTTGCCTCTTTCCGGCAAAATCAGAATAGGAGCAGCCACAAGCTTCTCCTTTAGGTCTTCGAAACATTCGGTTGCACACATCAGACCATTCAAATTTGACTCCCTTCTGAGTGAGTCTGGTGAGTGGAGCTGCAATCTTGGAGAAGCCCATAATAAACTTCCGATTATAGCCACCCAATCGCAAAAAGCTGCGGATTTCAGTCACATTCTTCAGAGCTTTCCAATTTCTAACTGCTGCCACTTTAGCTGGGTCCAAGGCTATTCCTTCCACTGATATAACATGTCCTAAGAAATTGACCTCAGATAGCCAGAACGCGCACTTGCTTGCTTTGGCGTATAACTGATTTTTCTTCAAAGTGTCCAGGACTATTCTCAGACGCTCAGCATGCTCCTCCTGACTTGTAGAATAAATCAGGATGTCGTCAATGAAGTCAATTACAAACTTGTCCAGATAAGGACGAAATATTCTGTTCATTAGATCCATGAACACAATGGGTGCATTGGTGAGTCCAAATGGCATGACCACATATTCATATAGTCCATACCAAGTTTGAAAGTCGTCTTCTCTATGTCTTCATCCCTGACACGAATTTGATGATAGCTTAATATCAGCTCAATCTTGGAAAAATGGCTGGAACCTCTGAGTTGATCAAACAGATCATCAATTCGAGGTAAAGGGTACTTGTTTTTACTGTCAGCTGGTTCGATTTCCTGTAATCTACGCACATCTGAAGAGTACCATCTTTCTTCTTTACAAACAATACCGGTGCTCCCCAGGATGATGTATTGTTCTGGATACATCCCAGTCTTAGCAGTTCATCAATTTGTTTCTTCAGCTCAGACATCTCTGCTGGGGCCATCTGGTAATGCGGCAATGATACTGGAGCTGTGCCAGGATATAACTTGATCTCGAAATCAATCTCCCTCTTTGGAGGCAAACCAGGGAGTTCTGTCGGGAATACCTCTGCGTACTCTTTCACTACCGCAGGTAGTTCAGCCATTGGTGCCTTGTCTAGTCTGATGTTGTTCAGTACTAGATGGTTCATTTCCTCATACAATCTTCTGGTCATTGGAATGCTCTGTTTGTCAGCATGTACCACATATCATTTTGCCTCGGGTGACTAGAATATGACCCTGCGGAGATGGCAGTCAATGCTGGCCTGGAAGTTAGCAAACCAATCCATGCCAAATATGATATCATACTCTGTCACCTCGAGTACCAAATAATTGAACTTAAATCTGAACCCAGCTAGTTCAGTGTCTACCGAAGTGCAGATCAGACCAAGTGATGTGTCTCCAATAGGGGATGCAATAGTAAGTGTGGTGGACAGTTGTTGTACTAAAATGCTAGTATTAGATATGAAGGCAGTAGATACAAAGGAGTTGGATGCTCCTGAACAAATAATGCAAAAGCATAAGAACTACCAACTATTGCCATACCTTGAACCACCGAGTGATCCACCGTCTCTAGAGGAGGAGCCAAAGTACGCAGTCATCCAGATCCTGTCGAAATAGGTGCTCGTCTGTCTGGTTATATGCTCTGGATGCTTGAGAATGAGGTGGTCGAGCTGGAGGACAGAATGAACCCCTGGAGTGAGAAGGTCTACTGATCTGTGGGCACTCCCTCTTGAAATGGCCCTATTGGCCACACTGAAAACAGGTGCTAACACCTCGCGGAACCTGAGAGACAGATCCTAATGTGGAGGGATGATTAGGACGAAAATCTCCAGTTGACCCAGAAGAAGGTGAAGGTCTCCCAAAGTTGTGTCTGAATCTCTTATTCGAGCGGAAAGCATTTCCCCAGCTTTGACCTCGACGACTGTCCACAAACTTGACTGTTTCCATCAGCTCTTGCTCAGCTATACTAGCTCAACTAACCACTTCCGCCAATGTAGCTGACTTGAATATTGTGACCTTGGTTCTTAAGCTAGGTCGCAGGCCTCGTTCAAACTTCCGAGCCTTCCTGTATTCTGTGTCTACCATGTACAAAGCATAACATGATAAACGGAGAAACTCCTGATAGTAATCCGCAACCGTCATGGTACCGTGGTCCAGAGATATGAACGCTTGCGTTTGGCACTCCTTTTCTTCCTCTAGAAAATAATGATCCAGAAACATTCCAATGAACTGGTCCAATGTCATCTCGGTCCTTTCCTCCGCTGGAATCTATGCTTACTGACGTTCTATAACTCTCCACCATTTGCCGACATCATCCACCAATTGTGAGGTAGCCAGTAATATCCGATCCTCATTACAGGTGATCTTGAGCAGCTTCAAGATTTTTGTGATGTTCTCAACCCAGTTTTCGGCTTCTGCGGGTCCCTCTTTTCCTTTGAAATAAGGGGACGTTGCTGTTGGAAGTCCCTGACCATATTCCAGTCTTCTGATTCATTGGAGGTTGCGACTCCGTTGTCGTTCTGATGTTGCTGTAGAACGGAAATGACCACTACCTGACCAGGCTCTGTAACTCAGGAGGTACTTCAGGAATATTAACAATGTTTTACGCCTCTTCCCGTTGTGGGTGTTGTACCTCTTCCTCCTGGTGCGGGTTTTGTCTGGTTCTTCTTCTTCTCGGAGGCATTTTCCTAAGTCATTGAAACAACTTGTGACTTAGTTTTCTCCTAATGTTTTGTGCTTACATAGTTGGGAAATTGCCAAATCAGTATCTTGTATTTCTTATTTTGGGGGAATTTTCCTATGTATCACATATTGTTTCTCATTTTGGGGAAATCCTGATGTTTCTTAATTTGGGAAAATATATCCTACTTTGCTATGTTTGATACATCCATACTTATAGTGATTGTCCTTCCCTTGTTGTTATTCTTTTTTCATCAAGTGTTGTTCTCAGATTGAATGCTTCAATCTGATTCTCAACAAAATAAATTAATCCAGCCCCCGTGCAGTAGACTCCGAAGAGTCGGTCAGTTGGGATTCTTATCTTGTTAGTGAGACATGATACTGTATTAATCTTACTTTGAAAGATTCACACTTCTAGTTTCGCTCTGATACCAACTATAACGCCCTGCCCTTTTTCACTCGCCGAAAATCTGAGTATTTTTTTTTTAAATAAGTGAAGTGAAAGAAAGCGGGAACTTCAAGACGCGAGCTAAGTCCGGGTTTCCAAACCCGACCCTTAACTGGCCAACGATACGTGTGTGTGGACCAAGTCCACACGCTTTATAATATAACTGCGGAATTATCATATGAATAAAATACTATCCATATCCATGATATAAATAAGCAAGGAAGTCAATCACTATTAAATTAACTTAAGTTTAATATCCAAAAATTGTCATCCAACCATAGTGAAATAGACTAAGTTATTACAAATCCAAAATGCTAATTATCTCAAATACATTGTTCCAAATCAAAATAAAATAAACATAATCTGCCCAAGCTCCTATGCTTGGCTTCCTTCATGTCCCATGTTCTTTCCATTTCCTGTTCCATCATCTAAAGGGTAGAAGTAGGGCGTTAGTCAATGCGCCCAGTAGAAATTCCAAGTAGGGTTATACACATAAGATCAATATAAAACTCAAAATAAGGACATCATATAAATATGTAAACATACCATAATACCAAAAACAACGTATGATAATCATATCCAAAAATCATGCATGGGTGTCATATGCCAATGATCCCCCACCCAATCTCCACATCAAACACCATACAAATCATAACAACATTTTCCTTGATATAATGAAACCATATCAATGTGTTCCTTTGGCCATTTACGTCCGTAGTGTTTTGTGACGGCACCACCAGGTCACTATTAAACCTCCCCACGTGTGTTAATCGAAATTACTGATGGAGCGTGGACTCCTCCCTCTGCGCAGGTGTAACAGCCCGGCCCATGAAAAGGGCTTGGGGATCGGCCAAAAAGATATTGTCGGCTTTGGGCCCACACGCGCACACACGTGCACAAGAGCGAGCCCGCACGGTTTTTGGATTGGGCCCGGCCCAAGTCCTGGTCCAAAACGCATCTTGTTGGTTTGAGGGAGCAAGGCTACTGTAACGCCCACCCCTTTTCACCAAAATCAGAGTCTATTTTTTCTTTAAACAAAGAGTGACAAAGGGCGCGGACGTCACGACGCGAGTTAAGTCCAAGCTTCTAAAGCCCGACCCTTAACTGGCCAACCCTACGTGTGCGTGGAACGAAGTCCACGAAGAATAATTCACACGTAGAAAGCAAGCTTGCGGAATATTAAAACTAAGTGCGAAATTAACAATAGAGACTATCCTACAAATTTGAGATAACAGGGAAGATACATTCATTTAATTACCAAAATACCTCAAGAACATAATATCCAAAATAACATCCAAAACATAGCAATTAATCTAAAATATTACATTCCGACGAGCTAAGCTATCAAATACATTTCAAAAGTAAACTTGAATAAACTAAGTAGTCTGTCTCCTCAAGCTCCTACGCCTGGCTCCAGTCTCGTCCTTCGTTTCCGCCATCTCCTGAGTCATCAGCTAGGGTAGAAGTAGGGCGTTAGACAACGCGCCCAGTAGGACTCCGAGTATGGCTAACACATGGATTAGTGATAACAAAACATATAGATAATATCATATCCAACACCATGCAATTTGGTGCAATGTCATGCAATGGGTGTCTTATGTCATGAGTTCCACCCATCATCCATACTATCATGCTGCCATATCCCCCTTGACGGAAAAATCTCGTCAAGATATAAACAATAACAAATCATCCCCCTTGACGGCAAAAACCTCATCAAAATATAAACAGTCACAAATCATCCCCCTTGACGGCAAAACCTCGTCAAGGTATAAACAATCACAAATCATCCCCTTGACGGCAAAAACCTCGTCAAGATATAAACAATCACAAATCATCCCCCTTGACAGCAAGGCCTCGTCAAGGTGTCCCCATGTTTGCTTCTCGGTCGCCCCGACAGTGCATGGACTCCGGTTATATCTCATAATACCCCTCTTGATGGATGAAACACATCAAGATATCCCCATGCTTGCTTCTCGGTCGCCCCGACGGAGCATGGACTCCGGTTATATCTCATCCTTCCCATGCCATATCCCTCCCATGTCATGCATGAGATGTAGATGCCATATGCCATGTAATATATATATATATGATAGCACAAACCATGGCATTTAAAATCTCATCAATAAAACATATAATTTGATTCTCAAAAATAGATCAAGCAAAGCATCAATACACACATCATAGCCTTAAAACCTATCTTAAAACAATCATATGCTTACCAAAATAAATCAATGAAAAACCCATACATAACACATAATCCATGGCTTACAAAAAGGTAGGAATCCTACCGAATACCGGCTAACGTCCTCTTTCGTTTCCGTCTGATAATCCGGTCACCGATCACGCACCGTTTGCGATGTCCGGTACCTTATTATACATTACCAAATTAGTCCATATCTTATCCATGATCAAGTCCCTAAATCATGCCTTAGTGGGGTTCGGCCATACACCATGGCCGAACCTCACTATCTAGGTTTTGTGGGTCCCATTTAGTCTATCAAATATTTAAATCACATGGGTCTAAAAATCAGCCACCCTAGGCTTTATTAATCACACATAAGGTTAATACTTAGAGCCCCTAGGTCCATGATCATCTTCCATGGGTTTCTTCATTTTGGCCCATATTTACGGTTTTGGCACTACTTCTTTCATGGTTGGGTTCTCATCTTATTTCTCCATTCTTAGATCCATAGTTGATCCATAATCTTGGATCCATTAATGACTCACCAATCATGAGATACAACCATAAAAATTAGTCACTAACTTAACCTAATTCCCATTAATTAATGCATATGCATAGATCTTAATCTTAGCCCATCAATTGGTTCACACAATGGGTCCATTAATGTCTCATTAACATGACCTAGAATTATTAAAAACGGCCCTTAACTTAATCAAATTCCCAATCATCTAGACATATGCATGGACTTAACCTTAGCCCACCAAATGACTTACAAATGGGTCATCATTGGTTACATTTTTGAGTCCATCAAAGCCATCAATATTCCCCCATTATTTTCATAATTTATACCCATTACAACCACTAATACATTACCATAGGGTTCGGCCATACACCATGGCCGAACCCATGGTTCATTGTTCATCATTGTACATTTTTACATCATCTTTCCTCACTTAATTAGTATGATCATAACTATTACTCTTTCCTCATTTCATCACCTCATACATAATCCCAAGTTTAGCCCATCAAATGGCTCATAAATTGAGTCATGGGTTTTATTAAAATCAGCCCCTTTAATTCAACCTAATCCTCATTTTTCCTTGGGTCTTTTTCACCATATTTAGATCCATAATAAGCCCTCCCATGAGGAGGTTTACATCATGCATTTAAATCATCAACTTTGATCATCACTTGATACATTTTTGAGTTCCTTAATGACCCATTTAATCATGACCTATTCCCCATTAATTTAAACACACACATAAGTCCAACTATGAGGGATTTTAACTCATACATTTAAATCATCATTCCTTAATCATCATGAAATACATTTTGGTCCACTAGTTTAACCATAACTCCCATTTATTCTTTCATGGTTCCAAAACACCAAATTCATCCAAATCTCCCCATTGAAATCACTTAGCCACCTTCCATGATTTCCTTCACTAAAAACCCCTTAAAATTTACAAATCTTTTACCCTTTTAAGCCTCCAATTTATTAGTACATTATTCCATACCTTCCATCCTTCCAAACCCGTTTAAATTTATAAACACATAACCCTAAAAAACTCCATTAAAGATCCTTAATTACCTACATTTAACATTAAAATCTTAAAACTCTAAATCATCCTCCATGGCTTCCATTATTTATAAACCCTAATAATTCACTTAAACACCTACCATTTTTGAGGTCATTAACATCATTCACATCTCCCATGCATTTCCTCATTTAAACCCCTTTAAAATTATCACCACATTTAATCATTAAAACCCCAAAATTCCAAATCATTCTTCCATGATTTTAAACCTAAAAATCCCATTACAATTCCTTTACAAATTTCTACATTCAATCATTAAAAGCCCTAACAATCATAGACTACCCTCCATGGCTTAAATAATTGAAATACCTAATGTCCTTAACCCATTTATTTTCCTTAACCTAATTTTTTTTCCATTTTGTCCATTTATTCATCCTTCCATGAAATGGATTTGAGATCCAAGGCCCATAATAATTTGGCCACCATCAAATTTAACAACAATGGATCCCAAATCTTAAACCCTAAAAAAATTCAATCTCTTGTTATAAAAATACTTACAATCCGTCGTCTCCTCCGACTTTTCCTTCCCCTATCGGATTCCTTGGCCTCCTTTCTCGTTCTTCTTGATCCTTGGTCGGCTAGTATGCTTGATCAAGATGAGAAACCCCCAAGCTTGGGTTCGGCCATGGTAGGGTTTGATTTTAGAGAGAAGGGAGGAGAGGATAAAGAGATGTCTAGCTTCCTTGGCCTTGAGGTGGAGGGCCCAAGCTTAGCCCTTTCTTCTCTTCTTCTTTTCTCCTTGGTTTTCTTCTTCTCTTTTCCTTGGATGTAGGGGACAGCCATGAGAGTGTAAGGGAGGGAGAGAGGAAAAGAGTTGAGGGAAAAAGATGGAGAAAATAAGATAAAGTTTATCTCATTGGGTAATGTAACTTACACTCCACCTTAACTCCTCCCACCAACTAAGATATTTATCATGCTTTACGGTGGTTGTTGGGATAACCACCACCCAACGTTTTTTTTTTTTGTGTGTTAGGGTAAGATGATTTGGGTCTTCTCATTTGACCATTTGACCACCCTTTTTGGATAACTTAAACATTTAATTAATTAAATAATTAGGTTAATTTAATTCCCATTTACTTAATTCCATTTATTTAAATTGCCTTCATACATCCACCCATGGTTGACCAATTCAACCATGGTGGCCGGCCCCACCAATCCTTGGTCCACATGCCACCTCATTTGGTGAGGTGGAGGTGGGTCCCAATTGGCCACATCACCTTGGCCTAATTCAAATTAACTTGGGTGATTTAAACCCACTCAATTCATTCCCACTTATTGGATCACCATTGGGCCCATGGCCCAATTACATTTACCTCCAACCCAATTACCTTAGAGCTTACACTATCTTGATCTATTGGATCCCAAGTGGGTATTGGGTCCAATTTGACCATCCTTGGCCCAATTGACCATCATTGACCCCTTAAATGAATTTAAATCCAATCCATAGTCTATTGGGCCATACTTGGGCCTTTGTCCAAATTTTGGCCCATTTACCATTTATTCCATCAATTTTCCCAATTTCCATCATTAAAATAAATAATATCCACCTATATATTACTTTACAAATTCCGGACCATTACAGCTACTTATAAACCCCCTCTCAAACTCCTCAACTTCCGATGTCGGACTTTCCACAACTCCCACCCACTGCTGGGCTGTCGGATCCAACCGGCCCACTCTGCTGGCCCGTCCGACAGGGCTCAGTTTCACTTGGATCAGCCTATCTAGGGCCTGGCCTCTGCCTCATGGGTCAGGATATCACAATCCACCCCCTTAAAGCCCAGAGCCGCCCTCAGCTCGACCCAATGAACCCAGTGGAAGACAGTAAGCCCACACAGTCCGAGTGTAGAACCCGGAGCTCTGATACCATTTGTAACAGCCCGGCCCATAAAAAGGGCTTGGGGATCGGCCAACAAGATATTGTCCGCTTTGGGCCCACACGTGCACATGAGCGAGCCCGCAACCTTTTTGGATTGGACCCGGCCCAAGTAAGGGTCCAAAACGTGTCTTGTTGGCTTGAGGGAGCAAGGCTATTTATAAACCCCCTCTCAAACTCCTCAACTTCCGATGTGGGACTTTCCACAACTCCCACCCACTGCTGGGCTGTCGGATTCGATCGGCCCACTCTGCTAGCCAATCCGACAGGGCCCAATTTCACTTGGATCAGCCTATCTAGGGCCTGGCCTCTGGCTCATGGGTCAGGATATCACAATCCACCCCCTTAAAGCCCAGAGCCGCCCTCGGCTCAATCCAATGAACCCAGTGGAAGGCAGTAAGCCCACACAGTCCGAGGGTAGAACCCGGAGCTCTGATACCATTTGTAACAGCCCAGCCCATAAAAAGGGCTTGGGGATCGGCCAACAAGATATTGTCCGCTTTGGGCCCACACACGCACACACGCGTACACGAGCGAGCCCGCACGATTTTTGGATCGGACTCGGCACAAGTCCGGGTCCAAAACACGTCTTGTTGGTTTGAGGGAGCAAGGCTACTTATAAACCCCCTCTCAAACTCCTCAACTTCCGATGTGGGACTTTCCACAACTCCCACCCACTGCTGGGCTGTCGGATCCGACCGGCCCACTCTGCTGGCCCGTCCGACAGCACCCAGTTTCACTTTGATCAGCCTATCTAGGGCCTGGCCTCTGGCTCATGGGTCAGGATATCACAGCAGGGTTTTTGGACTGGTTACCCAAGAGCTCTGTGGCCCAAATTACACCGTACCCCTATCTAGCAATCCCGGACAATGCCAACATATCAATGGTTCACATAGCTTCATATAGGCTAGTCTCAAGGCCCAAGTCATGTCCGGACAGCTCATAACTTGGCTTGCTGCCCCATATATTCCCTCCCATGCCATGCATGATATTATGGATGCACAAATGTCATTTCGTATCAAAATACATAATAACATTGAAAACAGTTCATAACACATATGCCATTCATTTAACTAAAATAACTCATCATGTTTGTAAATCAAAACCAGAAACATATACATATATAGATCCTTATGCATTTCAATAAGGTAGGAATCCTACCAATCCCAGTAATATCCTTGCTGTTTTGTGAAGATTCCGTACGACGATCACGTCGAAACCGAAACGCAAACCCTTTTACGAAAACTCTTTACCTTAGTGAATTCAATCATACACATATGTCAATTTGATTATCCATTCAATTCCCATCATCCCTTACATCCTTCCAGATATACTGAAACCTCTGGAATATTATTTTAAATTTAAACTTTTCATTTCAGTCGACTGAATCAAGGATTCAGTAGACTGAAACTCGCTCTGCTACAGTGTTCTGCCTTACAGCAAACTTTCAGTCTACTGAACTCCAACTCAGTACTGCTATTCTTTGACTCACTAACATTTCAGTCGACTGAATCACAGATTCAGGTGGCTGACTCTGAGTCAAACCCTTTGTATTCTCAATCAACTATCTTTCAGTCGACTGAATCATAGATTCAGTCGGCTGACTTTGGATTAGATTGACTATATGTTCGGCCAGTATAACTTCAGTCCACTGAATCAATGATTCAATCAGCTGAATCCTTAACCAACAAGTTTTGTGTTTGATAAGCAATCATTCGATCGACTGAATCATGGATTCAGTCGGCTGAATCACGCCAGATCCTTTTTCTTATTTGCTACGTCTCTGGTCGGTCCACTAAATCACTAGATTCAGTCGGCTAAAACTCCCAGAAACAGTTTTGTGTTTCAGCCACCATTAGTTCAGTTGACTGAATCCCATATTCAGTCGGCTGAAACTCCCTTAAACTCATTTCTGACTCGTTCAACACCAGTTCAGTGAACTGAATCCCAGATTCAGCTGACTGACTGTTTGTTAGTCTCCTTGGTTCAATTCTTTGGCTAGACTTTTCTTCATGGAATCTATTCATTATCATTTCTAAACATGGATTAATCATTCCTACATCTCTTAGTGAATTTTATTCTATCCACTAGCCAAGGTTTGGGTTTTGTCCTTAATCCATTCAATTCATTGTACCATCAAAGTATGGTTTTAAATTCAACCCTTTGGTTGTTTGTTTCATTTCATCACCATCCCCCAGATTGTTTTCCGATTCCATGGCCTTAACAAAGCTTGGCCATCCATCTAACAAAATAAAGAACCCATAGGTTCGGCCACATCATGGCCAACCCTATGGTTTCTTTAAACTTAATCTTAATCCAACATTATTCTCATACTTAAGACATAACTCTTCCCCCTCTCCATCTTTCTTTTGCTCTGTCTGTCCTCCTGAATCTTTCTCCTTCCTTTGCTCTCCCTAATTCCTCTAAGTGTCAAAATGTTGGTGGAAGAGAGAGAGAAGATATTTTAACACCCCGGATTTTCAGTTCATGAATATATATGGAAATTGTCCATTTAATTTGTGAATTAATGGAGATGGACCTTAGATGGGTAAGGAATTGGGTCAATTGCCCAATAAGATCCAACGGATTATGGATAAGGTTCAATTGAAATAAATGAGTAAGTTTTATTTAATTGGGTCAATGTTGTCAATTGGGTCAAATGCCCAATTGGGACCCAATGGGTTATGGTTGACTTGGGTCGACCACCGAATGAGTTCAAGCTTAATTAAGGTGTGGCTGAATTAAATTGGATTAAGTTCAATTGAGTAAGTTCAAAATGGAATCAAGGAATTAAGTTAATGAATGAGTACAAGTCTTGACTTTAAAAGAATTAAAAATATTTGAGTTAAGGTGAGTTGAATGGGAAGTTAATGGGACTTTCATCTTAAGTGAGTTAGGTGAGTAGATGGAGAGTTGCATCTCATAAGACCAAACCCAAGGTGTACACACGTTGGAGAGGTGGGAGTTTCATATCATGGGATGAAACTCCAAAGGGATCATTAATGAGGGAGGTGAAGGATTTTTGTTGTTACACAAGCCATATCCAAGATCACACGTTGGGGAGATGAAGGGTTTCCATCTCATGATGGAAAGCCAAGGGGCACACGGTTGTGAGTTTCATCTCATGGGATGAAATGCCCCGAAGGAAGTATTAATGAGGGAGGTGAAGAGTTATAGTTGTTACAAAGGGGACACAACCCAAAAGACACCACCCTTGGCCGAATTCCATTGGACAACAAAGAGAGTTCTTTGCTTCATCACTCTCTCCCTCTCTCTCTTGGCCGATCCCTCTCTCAAGACAAGAAACACTTAGAGTATTTTCTATCTCAAGCTCCTCTCCCTCTCACTCAAGGCCAACCCTCTCTCAAAGACAAAGGAGAAAGGACTTAGAGTTTTCCATCTCAAGCTCCTCTCCCTCTCACAAGAATCCTAAGGCCGACCCTCTCACAAAGATCAAGGAGGAAGAAAGAAGAAAGACTAAGGAAGGAAAAGAGCGGAGGAGCAAGTCGGAATGAAAGAAACCGGAGGAGTCGCGGAATCGGGAAGTATTTGATGAGATTTTATTAAGTAAGAAAAGAGGTTAAAAAGAACATGCCATTTTGGATTGGAGAGTTGGCCAAGATATTATGGGCCATGGATTTAAAATCCATCCAAGGAATGGGATGGATTGAACAAAAGAAGGGTGATTAGGATTACCCATATAATTAATGGATATGATTAAGCATCAAAAATCACAAGGGCCGAACCCTAATCTTGTTATGACTAAGGACTTTATGCATGTCCCATGTAAGAAATGGTGACTAATCAAGGATCATCGTTTGGCACTTGCATGGCCAAACCCTAAGTTTTATGTATGAGATCAAAGGATCGAATCTTGGATATATAATTTTTAGAAGAAATAGATGAACCATAGGGTTCGGCCATGTTGTATGGTCAAACCCCATGGAAGAATATCATTGGTTTAATTGGTTTTTGTAACGCCCCGCCCTTTTTCACTCGCTTTTCCGAAAATCAGAGTCTATTTTTTTTTTTTTTAATAAAGAGTGAGATAAAGAGCGGGACGTCACAATGCGAGTTAAGTCCGAACTTCTAAAGCCCGACCCTTAACTGGCCAACCCTACGTGTGAATGCACTAAGTCCATGAAAATGGTTCACACGTAATAAAATACTTGCGGAATTAATTTATAAACTGCGGATTATAATAGAACCTAAATCTATTCATTTTTAGATAGCAGAGTACTTCAAGTCTTTAACCATAATTAAACTTATCTTAAATATCCAAACTAAACCATCCAAACCATAGTAAAATATCTAAGTTATTACATGCCCGAAACCTAGTTACTCAAATTACAAGTCCATAAGTAACTTAATCAAATATAAAATTAAACCCATTCAAGCTCTATGCTTGGCTCCGATCACGCTCATCGTTCCCTTCATTTCCTGTATCATCCACTAGGGTAGAAGTAGGGCGTTAGAACAACGCGCCCAGTAGGTATTCCATTTAGGGTCAACACATGGCTAGTACAAATCATAATATAATAACATAATGTCAAAACCATATAAAACAATGCCATGTCATGATGTCAAATGCAATGAGTCCCACCCATCACAAGTACATATAACCTCTTGATGGGATTCTCATCATCAAGGTACCCCCACAGTGGTCTTTTGGACGCCCCGACGAAGTGTGGCCCCTACTATTACCTCTTGATGGGAAATGCACATCATGGTATCCCCACAGTGGTCTTTCGGACGCCCCGACGGAGTGTGGCCTCCGGTTACCAATCCTTCACCCCATGCCATGCATGAGATGGTAATGAAACACATGTTATTTTATATTATAAACATAGCATTAAAACTCACATTTGGAACATATCATTTACAACATAAATTCATCAAAATAAGATAAAAAACATCATACATAAACCCATGGTTTCAAAGAGGTAGAATCCTACCAAAGAGCACTAAAGTGTTCTTGCTTCTTAAACCGGCAACCGCTCACGATCGTGCACCGTTTATGAGGTCTCGTTAGCTTATAACATATCCATGAGTCAAACCAATAACCCATTTGATTTGCATTAATATCAAAGTCCGAAAATACACTTTGTTGGGTTCGGCCATACACTATGGCCGAACCTCACCTATTTGGTTTTAGTCCCTCTTTTGATTTGTTAATCAAACACCACTAAGGTAATCATCTAAACCCTAAGTCCACAAATCATTCCTCATGGGGTTCGGCCATATACCATGGCCGAACCCATGGTTCATTACTTCCACTTAATTACATCCTTGCCATTGGTCTAATCCTTAGTTAACATTTCATTCATTTAATCTACCATATATAGATCCTAAGTCCACCAAACATTTCCCATGGGGTTCGGCATGCACCATGGCCGAACCAATGGTCCATTATTTCCACTTAATTACAACATTGCCATTCTTTTATCCATGGCTACCACTCCATTCATCTAAACATACATAAGTTCACATTGTGATCCACAACATGGTTCATGGGGTTCGGCCATACACCATGGCCGAACCCTATGATGTCTAAAACCCATTTCTCCATTGAGTTCCTTACCATTTAATCCCTTCAAAATCATTGATATCCCTTCCATGGTGTTCGGCCATACACCATGGCCGAACCCATGGTTCATGGTTCTTTCACCGATTACATTTTAACAACATGTAAAATGATTAGTATTCCTCTTTTTAAAGTACCTTTAAAAGTCCTTAACATGTACCTACCATTTCCATGTTTTGAAACCCATTGAAATTATTAAAACAATCCACTTGAATTCAATATCTAAAAACCCCCCAAGTCCATACATATTCCTTGGTGGAGTTCGGCCATATAACATGGCCGAACCTCACCCTTTGGTTTTGTGCCCTTCTTTCCATTCTTTATCTTCTTTCACTAATATTCTCTCCATTTTTAAACCTTCTAAATCATTCATAATCTTTCTTTTTCATTCTTCACGAACCCATAAAATAACCGAGGTCCCTCCATGGATCATGGCCGAACCTTATGTTTCATCCTTTCCATTAAAATACCATATGCTTCCCTTAATTTTTCTTCCATGGGGTTCGGCCATACACCATGGCCGAACCCTATGGTTTCTTACTTTAAACAAAGTCTATCAAAAATACATACCGGCTCCTCGACTCCTCCGGTTTTCCTTTGCTCCGGCTTGTTCTTCCGTTCCTTTCCTTCCTTAGCCTTTTCCTTGTTCTTCTTGATCCTTTCCTTCCTTAGCCTTTTCCTCCTTTTTCTTGATCCTTTGGCCAAGTGTGAAAGCTTGAGGGAGAGATGTTTGAGATGTCCACTCTAAATTCTTTTCTCTTTGTTCCTTATGGGTGGTCGGCCAAGAGATGGTTTTGAGGGAGAGATGAACAGCCATGATTGTGAGAGAGATAGAATTGTAAAACTAATGTCTTTCTTTGATCAATAGGGTCGGCCAAAGGTGGTGTCCTTTGGTGACACCCCTTTGTAACTCCCAACCTCATTTACCTCCCTCAATTAAATTCCATTTGGGGGGTTTCACCCGTGAGATGAAGCCCCATGCCTCCAACGGCTGCAATGGAGGTGCTTTGTGTAACCTCCCCAAACATCATTCATCTCCCATTAATGTTTCCTTTAGGGGTTTCATCTATGAGATGAAACTTTCCCCCCCTTTCCCCTTCCAACGTGTACCTTTTGGATTTTGAATTGTGTAACCCCCAAAACTTTTCCTCTCCTCATTACTTCTCCATGTGGGGGTTTCATCTTTGAGATGAAACTCCCATGCCAACATGTGCCTTTGTTTGAATTTGCAATAAACCAAAACTTCCCACCTCTCCAACGTGTAATCCTTGGTTTGATTTTTGAAACAACAACCCTTCATCTTCACACTTCACTCACTCTTTAATTCAACTCACCACCCTAATTTAACTCATTTCAAATCAACTCACTTAACTCATCACTTTAAAGTCACTCACTTGATTGCCTTCCCATTTTAATTCAGCCCCCAATTAAGTTAGGCTTGAACTCACTTGGTGGTCAACCAAGTCAACCATGACCCATTGGGTCCCAATTGGGCATTTTGACCCAAATAGCAACCTTGACCCAATTGAATGCATCTTACCCATTTACTTTAAATTGAACCCTATACCATAACCCGTTGGGTCTTAATTGGGCAATTGACCCAACATCTTACCCATCTAAAGTCCATATCATTTAAATTCACAAATTAAATGGCAAATTCATATATATTTGATAACCTGGAAATTTAGGGTGTTACAATACAACCCTCTTTTTAAAATTTTCGTCCCAAAAATCGAGCGAAGTAGGGTTTCAAACATTTACATAAATAGCTCAGGATGAGCTGTTCTCATTTCCGACTCCAGTTCCCATGCGGCTTCCTCATTACCGTGTCGATCCCATACTACCTTAATAAATGGGATTGCTCGGTTCCGTAATACCCTTTGTTCTGTATCCACCACTCGGACAGGCTTTTCGACGTATGTCACGTCGCTTTGGACATCTATGCCTTGTATATTCAGTACATGAGAGGGATCAGGATTGTACTTCCTCAACATTGATATATGGAACACATCGTGCAAAGACGCCAATTGTGAAGGAAGTGCCAATTGATAAGCCACATCCCCCATCCTCCTTATGATTGAAAACGGTCCCATGTATCTAGGCTACAGTTTCCCCTTCTTTCCAAATCTCATGTGTCCCTTCCGTAGTGAGACTTTCAAGAACACCATGTCCCCCACCTCAAATTCAAGGAACCTCATTCTCTTGTCAGCGTGGCTTTTTTGATGACTCTGCGCAGCCAATAGATGTTGTCGTATCACCTGTATCTGTGTTGTAGTCTCTGCAACCAACTCAGGTCCAATCAGTGCATGCTCATCGGCCTCTGTCCAGCACACGGGTGATCTACATGGTCTACCATATAAATCCTCAAATGGAGCCATCTGGAGGCTTTCCTGATAACTGTTATTGTATGAGAATTCTACCAACGGCAAGTGATCCTCCCATCCACCTTTGAAGTCTAGCATACATGCTCTCAGCATATCTTGCAATGTCTGTATTGTCCTCTCCGACTACCCATCAGTCTGTGGATGGAATGCTGTGCTAGTCAGTAGATCTGTCCCCATGGCCGACTGCATACTCTGCCATACTCTGCCGGTGAAACGGCCATCTCTATCAGACACAATAGTCTTGGGAATACCATGTAATCGGATGATATCCTTGATATACCACCGACCCAAAGTCTCAGATGAGTCTGTCATCTTAATGGGAAGAAAATGTGCAGACTTGGTCAGTCGGTCTACCACGACCCATATTGCATCATTGCCCTTTGAAGACCTTGGCAACCCGGTCACAAAATCCATGGAGATGTGCTCCCATTTCCATTCTGGCACTGGTAAGGGTTTGAGTAACCCTGGTGGCTTCTGATGTTCCGTCTTAACCTGCTGGCAAGTTAAGCAATGAGCCACGAATTCTGCCACATCTCTTTTGAGTCCGTGCCACCAGTAATGTCTCTTCAAGTCGTGATACATCTTGGTGCTGCCCGGATGAGTAAAGAGTTTGGTCTGATGTGCCTCTATCAGTAACTCTCTTCTGCAGCTTTAGGCACATATATCCTTCCTCGGAATACAAGACCCTGTCCTGATCGTAACTCCCATTCCGATATGACTTCACCAGTAGACATCTTGGCCCATATTTCCTCCACTTCCGGGTCTATCCGCTGTTCTTGTTCAATCTTGGTAACCATGTTGGACCGTATAATCAAATTGTACATACTCCCATGGTTATTGATATATAAATTGAACTCTCGTATGGTATTCAACATCTCCCATTCTGTCTAGATCAAACATGCCAGTGATGCATGTGATATACAGCTGAGAGCATCTCCCACCTTGTTCACCTTAATAGGGTGATAACGAAGCGCGAACTCATAATCCTGCAGATATTCCATCCATCTGTGCTGCCTCATGTTGAGCTCTTTTTCTCATGAGCCCATTTGTGATCTCCTGTAGATCAATGTATTCTGTTTCACTTTACCTGCTACCAAGATATTTTCCATACGAACTCGCTCAATACGTTCATCCGTGTACTCTCTGTGTGAGGTAGCCTGCCAATAAGAGCCTATGCTCAAAGCTTTCGCTTCGCTGATTCCATTTTAACTAGGTTTCTAGCTGCACTCTCCTGGAACTCTATCAACTAACTACAGAGTCAACTGATCAGTCTAACTCGGCAGTCGCCCATAGTTTCCCATTCGAGTTTCACTAGACCCTTATCTTTTCCACTAAGTACATCTCCAAAATTAGGCATATCTCCATTTGCACATAAGTCACTATGTGAATAACACCTTTTGTTCAAAACGTCTACGATACCAATACCGGCATCAATCCAAACCACCATGGGAATCATCATCCATAGTTATACACATCCATCCCTAGTACCACTCTATCAGTGAGTATCATCTACCCCTGGTTAATAACCATCCATGAATATAACCCCCCTCTCGGTATAATCCATTCATGGCATATTAATCCAGGGTACATCATCTACCATGAGATATTCTATCCATAGGAACAATACTCGAATGAATCACTACATGACTGTGGCAACAATATCAAATCATAAGTATACCCCGACCCCTAGCAAGACTTAGGGCCCATGATTTTCTAAGTAGAAGACCCACGTCCAACGTGATCAAGTCTACCTCGCCCTACATCCCTTCACCCCAAGGGTCATTCACTCAAGCTCTAAGGCAGTCGATTCGCGTCTGACGAAGCTAGCACCACCCCCACGGGGTACAATAGTATCTAGCTCTGTACATCTACGCGCATCAAGTGTGTAAAAATAGCCGTGAGAGCGCCCTCCAGTACAAAGCATGCGAGGGACCCACCCTCAACGGCAACCCTACGGGACCAAGTCTCTTTATTTTATATCGAGGTTCCCACGGTCTTACGGCTACTCTAAGCCTTACTCATGGAATCTATATACTTATCTCATCAATATCGCACGAGGGACACACCCATACCACGTCTCAATACAATCCAATGACCTCGTCATCCACATCTCAATGCTCTTAAACTCTTAAGTTTGCATACTTTATTGAAAAATCATTCAAACGTCCATCATAATACAAGGGTTGGTAGGGTTAGAACGAACCCTTCAAAGAACAAAACGTACCCATAACCCTTACAAAATCTCCCCTTTCCCCGACATTCTCTTACTACTCCTTAACCTAACCTTCCGTAGAAGACCCTGCATCATCATAAAAATCGAAGAAGTTGTCAGGGCATGTCGTCGATGTGTGCCCCAACACTCCACAAGTCAGACATGGTATTATTTCCGGTCCCCCAATGTATGGACAGTTAGTCCTCTCCTTCCCGTGCCCATGAAGTCCACAAACAGCGCAAATAACCTCAAGGGGGTAGGGGCAGAAAGTACAGTTGTGCCCTTCCTGGTTGTACAACTCGCACATATACCCGGGCGCTATCTCCCCTACTGATTATGCTATCATTGGGATATCTCCCATATACTCTTCTGGAAGAGGGGCTAGTTTCACTTTGACATCCTCGGGAAATCCTACCTGGACGTCTACGTTAGTTTCCACAATGCGGTTTGGCCTGTTGGAGCTGTTGGAAGAAGAAGTCAGATCGATAGGACAGCTAGGAGTTCCTTTGTCCCACAACTCTGTATACTCAATGTTGCTCGACATATATGTATCACAACAACAGAAACATATCAATGACAACAACAGTTCTAATCAAACTAATCTTTGTTTTGGGGAATTTCCCTAATCATCATCTTGTATTTCTTGTTTTGGGGAGTTTCTTATGTGTCAAATAATGTCTCTTGTTTGGGGAATTTGCCAAATCAACACTCTTTGTATTTCTTTGTTTTTGGGAAAACTTCATAAGTACCTTTTGTTTGTTTCTCAATTTGGGTATATCGGGGAAGTATCTCCTAATTTGCTATCTTTGATAAATTTAGTTATTTTGACTGTACTTCCTTTGCTATCATTCCTTGTTGTTCTCAGATTGAATGTTTCACTCTGAGTCTAACAAAGTAAATTAATCCGGCCCCTGTGCAGCGGACTCCGAAGAGTCGGTCAGTTGGGATTCTTAACTGTTAGTGAGACATGAAACCGTCTTAATCTTACTTCGAAAGATTCAACCTGCCAGTTTCGCTCTGATACCAACTGTAACGCCATGCCCTTTTTCACTCACTTTTCGAAAAATCAGAGTCTATTTTTTTTTTTATAATAAAGAGTGGGACGTCACGACGCGAGTTAAGTCCGAACTTCTAAAGTCCGACCCTTAATTGGCAAACCCTACGTGTGCATGGACTAAGTCCATGAAAACGGTTCACACATAATAAGATACTTGCGGAATTAATTCATAAACTGCGGATTATAATAGAACCTAAATCTATTCATTTTTAGATACCAAAGTACTTCAAGTCTTTAACCATAATTAAACTTAACTTAAATATCCAAACTAAACCATCCAAACCATAGTAAAATATATAAGTTATTACATGCTCAAAATCTAGTTACTCAAATTACAAGTCCATAAGTAACTTAATCAAATATAAAATTAAACCCATTCAAGTTTCTATGCTAGGCTTCGATCACGCTCACCGTTCCCTTCGTTTCCTGTATCATCCACTAGGGTAGAAGTAGGGCGTTAGAACAACGTGCCTAGTAGGTATTCCATTTAGGGTCTACACATGGCTAGTACAAATCATAATATAATAACATAATGTCAAAACCATATAAAACAATGCCATGTCATGATGTCAAATGCAATGAGTCCCACCCATCACAAGTACATATAACCTCTTGATGGGATTCTCATCATCAAGGTACCCCCACAGTAGTCTTTCGGACGCCCCGATGGAGTGTGGACCCTCCGGTTACCTCTTGATGGGAAATGCACATCAAGGTATCCCCACAGTGGTCTTTTGGACGCCCCGACGGAGTGTGGCCTCCTGTTACCAATCCTTCACCCCATGCCATGCATGAAATGCTAATGAAACACATGCTATTTTATATTATAAACATAGCATTAAAACTCACATTTCGAACATATCATTTAGAACATAAATTCATCAAAATAAGATAAAAACCATCATACATAAACCCAAGGTTTCAAAGAGGTAGAATCCTACAAAGACCACTAAAGTGTCCTAGATTCTTAAATAGGTAATCGCTCACGATCGCGCACCGTTTATGAGGTATCGTTACCTTATAACATATCCATAAGTCAAACGAATAACCCATTTGATTTGCAATAATATCAAAGTCCAAAAATACACTTTGTAGGGTTCGGCCATACACTATGGCCGAACGTCACCTATTTGGTGCCTCAATTTTGATTTGTTAATCAAACACCACTAAGGTAATCATCTAAACCCTAATTACACAAATCATTCCTCGTGGGGTTCGGCCATATACCATGGCCGAACCCATGGTTCATTATTTCCACTTAATTACATCCTTGCCATTGGTCTAATCCTTAGTTAACATTTCATTCATTTAATCTACCATATATAGATCCTAAGTGCACCAAACATTTCCCATGGGGTTCGGCATGCGCCATGGCCGAACCCATGGTCCATTATTTCCACTTAATTACAACATCGCCATTCTTTTATCCATGGCTACCACTCCATTCATCTAAACATACATAAGTTCACATTGTGATCCACAACATGGTTCATGGGGTTCTGCCATACACCATGGACGAACCCTATGATGTCTAAAACCCATTTCTCCATTAAGTTCCTTACCATTTAATCCCTTCAAAATCATTGATATCCCTTCCATGGTGTTCGGCCATACATCATGGCCGAACCCATGGTTCATGGTTCTTTCACCAATTACACTTTAACAACATGTAAAATGATTAGTATTCCTCTCTTCAAAGTCCCTTTAAAAGTCCTTAACATGTACCTACCATTTCCATGTTTTGAAACCCATTAAAATTATTAAAACAATCCACTTGAATTCAATATGTAAAAACCCCAAGTCCATACATATTCCTTGGTGGTGTTTGGCCATACAACATGGACGAACCTCACCCTTTGGTTTTGTGCCCTTCTTTCCATTCTTTATCTCCTTTCACTAATGTTCTCTCCATTTTTAAACCTTCTAAATCATTCATAAACTTTCCTTTTTATTCTTCAAGAACCCATAAAATAACCAAGGTCCCTCCATGGGGTTCGGCCATGCTCTATGGCCGAACCCTATGGTTCATCCTTTCCATTAACATACCATATGCTTCCCTTAATTTTTCTTCCATGGGGGTCGGCCATACTGTAATGGCCCGGAATTTGTAAATCCATATATTTGTGGCTATTATTTATTTTAATGGTGGAAATTGGAAACATGATGGAATAAATCTTAAGTGGATCAAAATATGGACAAAGGCCCAAGTATGGCTCAATGGACTATGGATTGGATTTAAATTCATTTAAAGGGTCAATGATGGTCAATTGGGCCAAGGATGGTCAAATTCGCCCCAATACACATCCGGGACACAATGGGTCAAGATAATGTAAGCTCTAAGGTAAATGGGTAAAGGTGAATGTAATTGGGCCATGGGCCCAATGGTGATCCAAGTAGTTGAAAATGGATTAAATTAAATCACCTAAGTTAGTGATGAGTTGACCAAGGTGACATGGCCGATTGGGACCCGCCTCCACCTCACCAAATGAGGTGGCATGTGGACAAAGGATTGGTGGGGCCGGCCACCATGGTTGGATTGGTCAACCATGGGTGGATGCATGGAGGGAATGTAAGAAAATGGAATTAAATTAAATGGGAATTAATTAACCTAATGGGAATTAAGTGTGCTAATTTGGAAATTTCCCTCAAAATACATTGTGTTATACATAAGAAATTCCCCAAAACCTAGATTGGTTTTATTGGAAACTGTTGTTGATGATTTTTGTATTCTATTTGTATTCTATGATATAGATATGTCAAGTGACGTGGAGTATACGGAATTATGGAATAAGGGAACCCCTAGCTGTCCCATAGATTTGGTATCTGCTTCCAGCATAGAAGTTAGCATGGACTTTCAGGAGGGACCTCCCGAGGAAGATGAATAGGATTTAGCATCTCTTCCTGAAGAGAATATGGAAGACTTTCCGATGATAAGAGAGTCGGTAGGGGAAATAGAACCCGATTATATGTGCGAGTTGTGCAACCAGGTTGGGCACAACTGCACATACCGCCCCTACCCTTTTGAAGTGGTATGCCCGGTTTGTGGACTACATGGACACGGGAAAGAAAGAACTAACTGTCCTTATATTGGAGGACTAGGGATAATACCTTGTTTGACAGGTGGAGGACTGGGTCACATGTCGATGTCGTGCCCTGACAGTTCCTTTGTGTTTGAAGATGATGCAGGGTCTTCTACGGAAGACTAGACTAGGGAGTAGTAAGAAAGGTCATTCAAAGAGGGTTATTTTGTAAACGTTGTGGGTACATTTTGTTGTTTGAAGGGTTTATTTTAACCCTACCAACCTTTGTATTATGATAGAAGTCTGAATGACTTTTTAAGGAAGTATGCAACTTACGAATTTATGAAGGAACTAAGCCAATAAATTTTTTTTTTTTTATGACTTAGGAAAATGCCTCCGAAGAGAAGAACCCGACAAGACCCATGTGTGGAAGAAGGAGTACAACAACCTCATCAGGAGGAAGCGCAGTATAGCGTGAATATTCCAGTGATAACCCCCAAGTTACAAAACTTAGTGCAAGTTATAGTCACTATGGTTTTACAACAACTCTTGAACGGAAATGAAACACGGGACCAAAGAGGTCAGGGTAAGGGAAATGCATTTTGCCTTCACAAGAGATACAGACCCCATTTTTGGATATCTTTAGCCTCTACTGGAAGTTCCTATTTCCAGTGAAGTCAAAAGGGGCACTTCAAGAGAAAGTTCCCATAGAATGATAAATCTTCGCACTTCAGAGGTCCTCGCCGTCATCCAGCTCGACCAGCTCAGTCATAAGGACCTAGAGCACATGACTCGATAGGAAGGGCACCTACTCCGACAGAATCGGGACAGCTGAATACTACGATTTCTCCTCCAGAGACAATGGATCATTCGGTTATTCAAGGTATGGCAGTAGTTTGTAGTTCATATGCTTATGCATTATTTAATTTGGGAACATTCTACTCTCTTGTATCCACTGCCTTCACATCTGTTACTATCACTTTAGCACAATAAATGTCCACTGAACTTACTGTAGTATTCCCTATTGGTAGACGATGACGACCATTGGTGTGTATATCGATTCTCCGATAGATACAGTTTGGTTCCATAGGTGGACGCATGAGTCTATGATAGACATTTGATTTCGTAAGTCGATGCATGGGTCGTATGTTAGACCTGTTAGCCCTAGGATAGACAGAATAGTCCTACTAAGGTATTAGTTATGCCCATGAATGGATTATACCCATAGGAGGGTTATATTCATGGATGGTTATTAACCATAGATGAGGGTTCCATGGTGGTTTGGATTGATGTCGGGTATTGGTATCGTAGAAGTTATGAACAAAGGGGTTAGTCACATCGTGACTTATGTGCAAATGAAGGGGTGCTAAATTTTGGGGATGCATTTAATAGGAAAGATAAAAGTCTAGTGAAACTCGTATGGGAAGCTATGGGCGACTGCCGAGTTAGTCTAGCTAGCTGACTGTAGTTAGCCGATGGAGTTCTAGGAGAGTGCAGCTAGAAACATAGCTGAAATGGAATCGGCAAAGGACTTGAGCATAAGCTTGTACTGGCGGGCTACCTCACACAGAGAGTAGACGAAAGGACGTATGAATGAGTACGTATGGGAAATGTCTTGGGAGCAGATAAAGTGAAATAGAATACATTAATCTACATAAGATCGCAAATGGGTTCATGAGGAAAAGAGATAACATGAGACAGAGTAAATTCTGCAAGAATGAAACTCATAGGTTGATATGAGTGGTATTGATGTAATTAAGAGGTACTTGACACGATTGAACGGGAACAGCGAATAGACCCTGAAATGGAGGAGATATGGACCAAGATATCTACAGGCGAGGTAGTACCGGAATGGGAATTACGAACGGGAGAGGGTCTTGTATTCCGAGGTAGGACGTATGTGCCTAAGAACTGCAGAAAGGAGTTGTTGGTTGAGGCACACCAAACCAAGTTCTCTACCCATCCGGGCAGCACCAAGATGTACCAGGATCTTAAGAGGCACTATTGGTGGCGTGGACTCGAGAAAGATGCAGCGAAGTTTGTGGCCCGTTGCCTAACTTGTTGGCAGGTCAAGGCGGAACATCAGAAGCCACTGGGTTTACTCAAATCCTTACCAGTGCTGGAGTGGAAATGGGAGCATATAGCCATGGACTTTGTAACAGGGCTGCCAAGGTCATCAAGGGGCAACGATGCAATATGGATCGCGGTGGATCGGTTGACCAAGTCTGCGCATTTCCTTCCAGTCAAGACGACCGATTCATCGGAGACCTTGGGCCGACGGTATATCCGAGATATTATCAGACTACATGGTGTACCCCGGACTATTGTGTCCAACAGAGATGGCCGATTCACTAGCAGAGTATGGCAGAGCATGCAGTCGGCTATGGGGAACGACGTGTTGACCAGCACAGCATTCCACCACAGACTGATGGACAGTCGGAGAGGACAATACAAATATTGGAGGATATGCTGAGAGCATGTATGCTGGACTTCAAGGATGGATGGGAGGATCACTTGTCACTGGTGGAGTTCTCCTACAATAATAGTTACCAGGCAAGCCTTTAGATGGCTCCATTTGAGGCCTTATATGGTAGGCCGTGTAGATCGCTAGTGTGTTGGACAGAGGCCGGTGAGCCTGTGCTGATTGGACCGGAGTTGGTTGCGGAGACTACAACGCAGATCAAGGTGATACGGCAACACCTACTCATTACACAGAGCCGTCAGAAGAGTTACGCTGACAAGAGAAGAAGGTTCCTCGAGTTTGAGGTGGGAGACTTGGTTTTTTTGAAAGTCTCACCACAGAAGGGACACATGAGATTCGGGAAGAAGGGGAAGTTGTCGCCTAGGTTGTGGGGTCGTTTCCAATCCTAAAGAGGGTGGGTGAGGTGGCCTATCAGTTAGCACTTCCTCCACAGTTATTATTTTTACATGATGTGTTTCATGTGTCCATGTTGAAGAAGTACAACCCCGATCCTTCACATGTATTAAACGTACAAGACGTCGATGTACAAAGCGACGTGACGTATGTGGAGAAGCCGATCAAAGTGATCGGGAGCGAACAAAGGGTGCTACGGAACCGCGCCATTCAGTTCGTCAAGGTGGTATATGAACGACATGGCAATGAGGAGACCACCTGGGAACTTGAATCAGAGATGAGAACCGCTCATTCGGAGCTCTTTCAATGAGTTGTTTTGAACCTCTACTTCGCTCGAATTTTCGGGACGAAAATTTCAAAAGAGGATTGTATTGTTATGGCCCGGAATTTGTAAATCCATATATTTGTGGCTATTATTTATTTTAATGGTGGAAATTGGAAATATGATGGAATAAATGTTAAGTGGATCAAAATATGGACAAAGGCCCAAGTATGGCCTATTGGACTATGGATTGGATTTAAATTCATTTAAAGGGTCAATGATGGTCAATTGGGCCAAGGATGGTCAAATTGGGCCCAATACACATCCGGGACCCAATGGGTCAAGATAATGTAAGCTCTAAGGTAAATGGGTAAAGGTGAATGTAATTGGGCCATGGGCCAAATGGTGATCCAAGTAGTTGAAAATGGATTAAATTAAATCACCTAAGTTAGTGATGAGTTGACCAAGGTGACATGGCCGATTGGGACCCACCTCCACCTCACCAAATGAGGTGGCGTGTGGACAAAGGATTGGTGGGGCCGGCCACCATGGTTGGATTGGTCAACCATGGGTGGATGCATGGAGGGAATGTAAGAAAATGGAATTAAATTAAATGGGAATTAATTAATCTAATGATCTAATTAATCAATTAATTAAGCTAATAAAAAAAGGTGGTCAAATGGTCAAAATTGGGAGACCAAACCACCTTATCACCAAGCTCAAAAATGTTGGCTTAGGTGGTGGGTTATCCCAACCACTACTATAAAGCATAAAGCATAAAGCATAAGTAAAAATCCCATGTGGTTGGTGAGAAAATTAAATAGTGGTATGTAGGTCACTCCACCAAAGGAAATGAACCTTATCTCTTTCTCTTTTCATCCAACTCATTTCATTCTCTCCCTCTCTTGCTCTCCACCACCGTCCCACACCAAGAAGAAAAGAAGAAGAAAAAAACTAAGGAGAAAAGAAGAAGAAGACTTAGAGAAGAGAAGTGCAAGCAAAAGCCACCACTCCAAAATCAAGACCTAGCATCTTCTTCCTCACCATCTCCTCCTTTCCCTCTCTCAAAACACACTCCATGGTGGCCGAACCCAAGTGTTGATGTTTTCATCTTGATCAAGGATCTTGACCAAAGAACAAAGGAGAAGAAGAAGAAAGAAGGCTAAGGAGTCCAAGAGGAGAAAGAAAAGCCGGAGGAGTCGTCGGATTGTAAGTAATTCTTAAACAAGAATTTTGCATTTTAAGGGTTAAGAGGTAATTATGGAATCCATTTTTTTGGGATTGGTTGGTGGCCAAATTATCATGGGCCTTGGATCTCAAATCCATCCGATAAAAAGAGGAAGAATGGGCAAACCCTAAATGGGTAAATTAGGTTAAAAATAAATAAATAAAGGAGGCACTAAGGACATTATGTATTTAAATTAATTAAGCATGGATGTATGTGGATTTTTGAAGGATGCATTAAGGATTTTATGTATTAAAAATTTACTTAAGCATGGTAGGTGATTAAATGATTTTATTAGGGTTTTAAAGAATGGAAGCCATGGAGGACAATTTATGATTTTTAAGATTTTAATAATTAAATGTTGGTAATTTCAAAGTGGTTTAAATGAGGAAATGCATGGGAGATGTGAATGATGTTGATGACCTGAAAAGTTATGAATGAATAATGGACCATGAACTTATGGTGGTGGTGTTAGAATTTTAATGGGATTAGAGAATGGAGAATATGTTAAGTGGTTAATGATTTTTTAAAGTTTTAAATGAAAGGATGGTAGAAATTTTGAAAGGGGTTTTCAAATGAGGGAATCCATGGAGGAAGGTTAATGTTTTTATGCTTAAATGTCACCAATGAATGATGAATCAAGTATTTTGGAACGATGAAGAATGAATGGGAATAGGGCTAAGTTAATGGACTCAAATATGGTTAAGAATGATGGTTTAAATATGTGATTTAAACCCCTTCAAGGAAGGACTTATGGTGGAGCTAATGATGTATATAGACCCAAGTAAAAATGGGAAAAAGACATCATGGGTTCGGCCATGGTGTATGGCTGAACCCATGACCAATTATAGGTCATCTTATGGACAAAAATTGGTATTATGCATGTGTTTAAAATTAATGGGGATTAAGTGAACTTAAGGGCTGTTTTTTTTTAATGTGTTCATGTCATGATTGATGAATCACTAATGGATCTAAATTGTGAATCAAGTATGGACAAAGAAATGTACATGGTTAAGTGGATGTTTAACCATGGGAGAGGTAGTGGCAAAACCGTAAATAATGGCTAAATTCAAGAACTTCATGGGAGATGATCATGGACTTCGGGGCTCTAAGTAACAAACTCATGTATGGTTAAATAAAGCCTAGGATGGCTGATTTTTAGACTCATGCGATTAAAATAGTTGATGGACTAAATGGGACCCACAAAACCTAGATAGTGAGGTTCGGCCATGGGGTATGGCCGGACCCCACTAAGGCATGATTTATGGGCTTAGAAATGGTTAAAAACATGGACTGATTATTCATATGTATAATAAGGTATCGGGACATCGCAATCGGTGCGCGATCGGCGACCAGCTTCGTGAACGGAAGCGTAAAGGGACGCTAGTCGGTATTCGATAGGATTCCTACCTTTTTGTAAGCCATGGATTATGTATTATGTATGGGTTTTTCCTTGATTTATTTTGGTAAGCATATGATTGTTTTAAGATGGGTTTTAAGGCTATGATGTGTATATTGATGCTTTGCGTGATCTATTTTTGATAATCAAATCATATGTTTTATTGATGGGATTTTAAAATGCCATGGTTCATGCTATCATATATATTACATGGCATATGGCATCTACATCTCATGCATGACATGGGAGGGATATGGCATAGGAAGGATGGAAATAAAAAAAACGGAGTCCATGCTCCGTCGGGGCGACCGAGAAGCAAACATGGGGACACCTTGACGAGGCCTTGCCATCAAGGGGGATGATTTGTGATTGTTTATATCTTGACGGGGTTTTGCCGTCTAGGGGGATGATGTGTGACTGTTTATATCTTGACGAGGTTTTGCCGTCAAGGGGGATGATTTGTGATTACTTATATCTTGACGAGGTTTTGCCGTCAAGGGGGATGATTTGTGATTGTTTATATCTTGACGAGGTTTTGCTGTCAACGGGGATGATGTGTGACTGTTTATATCTTGACGAGGTTTTTCCGTCAAGGGGGATGATTTGTGATTATTTATATCTTGACGAGGTTTTGCCGTCAAAGGGGTTGATGTGTGACTGTTTATATCTTGACGAGATTTTGCCATTAAGGGGGATGATTTGTGATTGTTTATATCTTGACGAGGTTTTTCCGTCAAGGGGGATGATTTGTGATTGTTTATATCTTGACGAGGTTTTTCCGTCAAGGGGGATATGGCATCATGATGGTATGGATGATGGGTGGGACACATGATATAAAACACCCATGGCATGGCATTCATTTTATGGTTTTCATTTCATTAGACCTTTGTGCTTGTTATCACTAATCCATGTGTTAGCCCTACTCGGAGTTCTACTGGGCGCGTTGTTTAACGCCCTACTTCTACCCTAGCTAATGACGCAGGAGATGGCGGAAACGAAGGACGAGACGGGAGCCAAGCTTAGGAGCTTGAGGAAGCGAGCTGCTTAGTTTATTAAGATTTATTTTGGAAATGTAATTTGTGTAATGTAGCTCGTCGGACTGTAATAATGTAGATTTCTTGCTATGGTTTGGTCTTTACTTTGGACATTATCATTTTGAGATATAATTATGATTTTGAAGTATTTTAGTAATTAAATGAATGTCACTTCCTTGCTATCTAAAACTGGTAGGATAGTCTCTATTATAATGTTCCGCATTAAGTTATATTCCGCGAGCTTACGTCTACGTGTGAATCGTTCTCGTGGACTTCGTTCCATGCACACGTAGGGTTGGCCAGTTAAAGGCCGGGCTTTAGAAGCTCGGACTTAACTCGCGTCGTGACGTCCGCGCCCTTTGTCACTCTTTATTTCAAAAAAAAAATAGACTCTGATTTCGGTGAAAAGGGGCGAGTGTTACAGTTGGTATCAGAGCGAAATCGGAATAATGAATCTCTCGAAGTAAGGTTAAGACGGTTGCATTTCTCACTAACAGCTAAGAATCCCAACTGACCGACTCTTCGGAGTCCGCTGCACGGGGGCTGGGTTAATTTACTTCGATTGACTCAAACTAAAGCGTTCAATCTGAGAACAACATTTGACGAAAATGAATGATAAGAAGGGAAGAGCAATCAATCTAAGTTGGAATTATCAAACATAGCAAGATAGGGTTTACTTCCCCAGAAATGAGAAAACATCTAGGTTTTCCCCCCCAAAATGATGAAACAGTAGTAGATTTATCAAACATAGCAAAGTAGGATGTATTTCCCCAGTATCACCAATTTGAACAACAAACAATAGGAATTTCGAGATCCCCCCCAGAAACAAAGGAAAACCAAGTGTGCTTATTTGGCAACTTCTCCCAAACAAAATACATTGTACTATGCATAAGAAATTTCCCCAAAACTAAGTATGATTATTTGGTGATTTCCCCAAATTGAGAAAACAAATCTAGATTTTCCCCAAATTGATGGAACAGTGATGGATTAATCAAACGCAAGAAAATTTCCCTGATCTGACCAAATAGAGCAAACATTGATACTTAGGAAATTTTTTTCCGAAACTAAGTGTGCTAATTTGGAAATTTCCCTCAAAATACATTGTGTTATACATAAGAAATTCCCCAAAACCTAGATTGGTTTTATTGGAAACTGCTGTTGATGATTTTTGTATTCTATTTGTATTCTATGATATAGGTATGTCAAGTGACGTGGAGTATACAGAATTATGGAATAAGGGAACCCCTAGCTGTCCCATAGATTTGGTATCTGCTTCCAGCATAGAAGTTAGCATGGACTTTCAGGAGGGACCTCCCGAGGAAGATGAATAGGATTTAGCACCTCTTCCTGAAGAGAATATGGAAGACTTTCCGATGATAAGAGAGTTGGTAGGGGAAATAGAACCCGATTATATGTGTGAGTTGTGCAACCAGGTTGGGCACAACTGCACATACCGCCCCTACCTTTTGAAGTGGTATGCCCGGTTTGTGGACTACATGGATCACGGGAAAGAAAGGACTAACTGTCCTTATATTGGAGGACCAGGGATAATACCTTGTTTGACAGGTGGAGGACTGGGTCACATGTCGATGTCGTGCCCTGACAGTTCCTTTGTGTTTGAAGATGATGCAGGGTCTTCTACGGAAGACTAGACTAGGGAGTAGTAAGAAAGGTCATTCAAAGAGGGTTATTTTGTAAACGTTGTGGGTACATTTTGTTGTTTGAAGGGTTTATTTTAACCCTACCAACCTTTGTATTATGATAGAAGTTTGAATGACTTTTTAAGGAAGTATGCAACTTACAAATTTATGAAGGAACTAAGCCAATAAATAATTTTTTTTTATGACTTAGGAAAATGCCTCCGAAGAGAAGAACCCGACAAGACCCATGTGTGGAAGAAGGAGTACAACAACCTCATCAGGAGGAAGCGCAGTATAGCGTGAATATTCCAGTGATAACCCCTGAGTTACAAAACTTAGTGCAAGTTATAGTCACTATGGTTTTACAACAACTCTTGAACAGAAATGAAACACGGGACCAAAGAGGTCAGGGTAAGGGAAATGCATTTTGCCTTCACAAGAGATACAGACCCCATTTTTGGATATCTTTAGCCTCTACTGGAAGTTCCTATTTCCAGTGTAGTCAAAAGGGGCACTTCAAGAGAAAGTGCCCATAGAACGATAAATCTTCGCACTTCAGAGGTCCTCGCCGTCATCCAGCTCGACCAGCTCAGTCACAAGGACCTAGAGCACATGACTCGATAGGAAGGGCACCTACTCCGACAGAATCGGGACAGCTGAATACTACGATTTCTCCTCTAGAGACAATGGATCATTCGGTTATTCAAGGTATGGCAGTAGTTTGTAGTTCATATGCTTATGCATTATTTAATTTGGGAACATTCTACTCTCTTGTATCTACTGCCTTCACATCTGTTACTATCACTTTAGCACAATAAATATCCACTGAACTTACTGTAGTATTTCCTATTGGTAGACGATGACGACCATTGGTGGGTATATCGATTCTCTGATAGATACAGTTTGGTGCCATAGGTTGACGCATGAGTCTATGATGGACATTTGATTTCGCAAGTCGACGCATGGGTCGTATGTTAGACCTGTTAGCCCTAGGATAGACAGAATAGTCCTACGAAGGTATTAGTTATGCCCATGAATGGATTATACCCATAGGAGGGTTATATTCATGGATGGTTATTAACCATAGATGAGGGTTCCATGGTGGTTTGGATTGATGTCGGGTATTGGTATCGTAGAAGTTATCAACAAAGGGGTTAGTCACATCGTGACTTATGTGCAAATGAAGGGGTGCTAAATTTTGGGGATGCATTTAATAGGAAAGATAAAAGTCTAGTGAAACTCGTATGGGAAACTGTGGCGACTGCCGAGTTAGTCTAGCTAGCTGACTCTGTAGTTCGCCGATGGAGCTCTAGGAGAGTGCAGCTAGAAACATAGCTGAAATGGAATCGGCAAAGGACTTGAGCATAAGCTCGTACTGGCGGGCTACCTCACACAGAGAGTAGACGAAAGAACGTATGAATGAGTACGTATGGGAAATGTCTTGGGAGCAGATAAAGTGAAATAGAATACATTAATCTACATAAGATCGCAAATGGGTTCATGAGGAAAAGAGATAACATGAGACAGAGTAAATTCTGCAAGAATGAAACTCATAGGTTGATATGAGTGGTATTGATGTAATTAAGAGGTACTTGACACGATTGAACGGGAACAGCGAATAGACCCTGAAATGGAGGAGATATGGACCAAGATATCTACAGGCGAGGTAGTACCGGAATGGGAATTACGAACGGGAGAGGGTCTTGTATTCCGAGGTAGGACGTATGTGCCTAAGAACTGCAGAAAGGAGTTGTTGGTTGAGGCACACCAAACCAAGTTCTCTACCCATCCGGGCAGCACCAAGATGTACCAGGATCTTAAGAGGCACTATTGGTGGCGTGGACTCGAGAAAGATGCAGCGAAGTTTGTGGCCCGTTGCCTAACTTGTTGGCAGGTCAAGGCGGAACATCAGAAGCCACTGGGTTTACTCAAATCCTTACCAGTGCCGGAGTGGAAATGGGAGCATATAGCCATGGACTTTGTAACAGGGCTGCCAAGGTCATCAAGGGGCAACGATGCAATATGGATCGCGGTGGATCGGTTGACCAAGTCTGCGCATTTCCTTCCAGTCAAGACGACCGATTCATCGGAGACCTTGGGCCGACGGTATATCCGAGATATTATCAGACTACATGGTGTACCCCGGACTATTGTGTCCAACAGAGATGGCCGATTCACTAGCAGAGTATGGCAGAGCATGCAGTCGGCTATGGGGAACGACGTGTTGACCAGCACAGCATTCCACCACAGACTGATGGACAGTCGGAGAGGACAATACAAATATTGGAGGATATGCTGAGAGCATGTATGCTGGACTTCAAGGATGGATGGGAGGATCACTTGTCACTGGTGGAGTTCTCCTACAATAATAGTTACCAGGCAAGCCTTTAGATGGCTCCATTTGAGGCCTTATATGGTAGGCCGTGTAGATCGCTAGTGTGTTGGACAGAGGCCGGTGAGCCTGTGCTGATTGGACCGGAGTTGGTTGCGGAGACTACAACGCAGATCAAGGTGATACGGCAACACCTACTCATTACACAGAGCCGTCAGAAGAGTTACGCTGACAAGAGAAGAAGGTTCCTCGAGTTTGAGGTGGGAGACTTGGTTTTTTTGAAAGTCTCACCACAGAAGGGACACATGAGATTCGGGAAGAAGGGGAAGTTGTCGCCTAGGTTGTGGGGTCGTTTCCAATCCTAAAGAGGGTGGGTGAGGTGGCCTATCAGTTAGCACTTCCTCCACAGTTATTATTTTTACATGATGTGTTTCATGTGTCCATGTTGAAGAAGTACAACCCCGATCCTTCACATGTATTAAACGTACAAGACGTCGATGTACAAAGCGACGTGACGTATGTGGAGAAGCCGATCAAAGTGATCGGGAGTGAACAAAGGGTGCTACGGAACCGCGCCATTCAGTTCGTCAAGGTGGTATATGAACGACATGGCAATGAGGAGACCACCTAGGAACTTGAATCAGAGATGAGAACCGCTCATTCGGAGCTCTTTCAATGAGTTGTTTTGAACCTCTACTTCGCTAAAATTTTCGGGACGAAAATTTCAAAAGAGGATTGTATTGTTATGGCCCGGAATTTGTAAATCCATATATTTGTGGCTATTATTTATTTTAATGGTGGAAATTGGAAATATGATGGAATAAATGTTAAGTGGATCAAAATATGGACAAAGGCCCAAGCATGGCCTATTGGACTATGGATTGGATTTAAATTCATTTAAAGGGTCAATGATGGTCAATTGGGCCAAGGATGGTCAAATTGGGCCCAATACACATCCGGACCCAATGGGTCAAGATAATGTAAGCTCTAAGGTAAATGGGTAAAGGTGAATGTAATTGGGCCAGGGGCCCAATGGTGATCCAAGTAGTTGAAAATGGATTAAATTAAATCACCTAAGTTAGTGATGAGTTGACCAAGGTGACATGGCCGATTGGGACCCACCTCCACCTCACCAAATGACGTGGCGTGTGGACCACGGATTGGTGGGGCCGGCCACCATGGTTGAATTGGTCAACCATGGGTGGATGCATGGAGGGAATGTAAGAAAATGGAATTAAATTAAATGGGAATTAATTAACCTAATGATCTAATTAATTAATTAATTAAGCTAATAAAAAAAGGTGGTCAAATGGTCAAAATTGGGAGACCAAACCACCTTATCACCAAGCTCAAAAATGCTGGCTTAGGTGGTGGTTTATCCCAACCACCACCATAAAGCATAAAGCATAAAGCATAAATAAAAATCCCATGTGGTTGGTGAGAAAATTAAATGGTGGAGTGTTAGTCCTCCACCAAAGGAAATGAACCTTATCTCTTTCTCTTTTCATCCAACTCATTTCATTCTCTCCGTCTCTTGCTCTCCACCACCGTCCCACACCAAGAAAAAAAGAAGAAGAAAAAAACTAAGGAGAAAAGAAGAAGAAGAAGACTTAGAGAAGAGAAGTGCAAGCAAAAGCCACCACTCCAAAATCAAGACCTAGCATCTTCTTCCTCACCATCTCCTCCTTTCCCTCTCTCAAAACACACTCCATGGTAGCCGAACCCAAGTGTTGATGTTTTCATCTTGATCAAGCATCTTGACGAAAGAACAAAGGAGAATAAGAAGAAAGAAGGCCAAGGAGTCCAATAGGAGAAAGAAAATGTAACGCCCGCCCCTTTTCACCCTAAAATCAGAGTACATTTTTTTTTTTTTTTTAAAATAAAAGTGACAAAGGGCGCGGACGTCACGACGCGAGTTAAGTTCCGAGCTTCTAAAGCCCGGCCCTTAATTGGCCAACCCTACGCGTGCGTGGAACATAAGTCCACGAGTACGGTTCACGCGTAGCAAGTAAGCTCACGGAACATAAAAATAAATGCGAATGATCATAGAACTATCCTACCAGTTCTTCAGATAGCAGGGAAGAAATACCCAATTAATTACGAAAATGCCATTATACTGTATTATCCAAAATAATACCTAAACATAGCAAACTACCTAAATTATTACATTTCCGGCAAGCTAACTATAAAAATACATCTTTTCCAAAATAAAGTAAAATAAAATAATTAGTCCGCCTCCCCAAGCTCCTAAGCTTGGCTTCCGTCTCGCCCTTTCGGTCCGCCATCTCCTGCATCGTCAGCTAGGGTAGAAGTAGGGCGTTAGAACAACGCGCCCAGTAGGATTCCGAGTAGGGCTAGCACATGGGTTAGTAATAACCACATACAGATAATAACACAGTGAAAACTATAAACCACCATATACTGAAATATAAGTAAATGATATGCCATGGGTGTCAATGTTATGAATCCCACCCATCATTCCTGCCATATACTGTCATATCCCTCTTGACGGAAAAACCTCGTCAAGATATGTCCAACTGCAAAATATCCCCCTTGACGGCAAAGCCTCGTCAAGGTGTCCCCATGCCTATTCTCGGTCGCCCCGACGGAGCATGGACTCCGGTTTGTTTATTTTTTTTTTCCGCCCATGCCATGCATGAGATGTAATGCATTATGCTATGTACTATTTATAACTCATAACCTTAAGATATCATACATAGCCTTAATTTATAATGCATAACCTTAATCATAGTTCATCGCCATTAAATAAAATCCATCTTAAAAATAGCATCCATAATTGTAAAAATCCATCATAAGATAAATACTAATCAATAAAATATGACAAAAATACCATCACACATCCATGGCTTACAAATAGGTAGGAATCCTACCGAATACCGACTCGCGTCCTTTTTCGGCTTCGTCCGATAATCCGGCTACCGACACGCGTACCGCTCGCGATATCCAATACCTTATTACATACACATAATTAGTCCATATTTTAACCATTTCTAAGCCCATACATCATATCTTAGTGGGTTGCTTCATTTTGATCAATATTTACGGTTTTGCCACTACCTCCCCTATAGTTAAACATTAACTTAATTATATACATTTCTTTGTCTAAAAATTCATTCATGGATTCAGGTCCATTAATGACCCATCACCCATATCTCAAGATCATTAAATCAGCCACTTAATTGAACCTAAACTCCATTAATTTAATCATATACAAACACATTAACCTTAGGCCAAACAAGTCTACATACATCACTTAGTTCCATCACACATTTGACTTATCATTTTTTTATCATCATAAACTACATTTTTGGAATCCATGAATGTCCCCTTTAATCATGCCATATTCCTCATTTACTAATCCATATACATACACCTTCATCTTAGTCCTTAATTGGTTCACACAAAATGGGTCCATTGGTGTCTCCTTAACCATAATATAACAACACTAGAATTTAGCCATTTAAATATTCTAATCCTCATTCATTTCCCACATACATAACACCAAAATTAATCATAAGTTTACCCACAAATAGGTCATGAAATCCATTTACAAATCACTACATTCAATCATTAACTCCTTAAAAAAATCATAAACCCTCTTTCCCATGATTTTTCTTATAAAACCCCTTCAAACTTAATCACATTTAATCAAGAAATTTAAAACCCTAAACCATCCTCCATGGTTTTCCATTCTTCATAAACCCTAATAAATCATTAAAATGCCCAAATTACTTTGCATATCCTCCATTCCTTAAAACCCTAAAAAAAATCATACATTAATTATATAACCCTTAATCCATTTTTTTTTCCCTAACCCTAACCTATCCATTAGAGTTTCCTCCACTTTCCATCCTTCCATTTTGATGGATTTAAAATCCATGGCACAAAATTATTTAGCCACCATTAAATTTAACCAAAAAGAATTCCAATTCTTAAACCCTAAAAAAAATCCAAAACTCTTGTTTAAGAAATACTCACAATCCGTCGTCTCCTCCGACTTCCGCCGCTCCCGTCGGCTTCCTTAGCCTCCTTTCTCCTTCCTCTTGATCTTTGGTAGGTCAAGATGCTTGATCAATGGTGAAACCCTCCTAACTTAGGATTGGCCAAGGTAGGGTATGCTTGAGAGAGGGAGAGGGAAAGATGGAGATGAGAAAATAGGATTCTATGGTTTGATCTTAAAGGGATAACCCAACTTACAACTTCCTCCTCTCTTTTCTTCCAAGCTTTTCTTCTTCTTCTTCCTTAATTTTTTTTCTTCTCTTCCCTTCCTAGTGGGGGACGTCCATGAGGGAGTGAGAGAGAGGGAAAGAGTGGAATGGGAGTTAGATGGAAAAAGATGGGAAAAAAATAAGATAGAACTTATCTTATCTTTACACTTTAACATTAACTTTCCCAACCACCCCATAGATATTTTATATGTTTTTTGACCCCAACACCTAGCCAACGTTTTTCTTTGTGTATTTGGAGATGAGGTGGTTTGATTTGGGTCTTCCCTCTTTGACCACCTTTTTGGATAAGCTTACTTAATTACTTAATTAAATCATTAGGCTAATTAACCCCATTTAGCTTAATTCTACTTACTTAACTTGCCTTCATACACCCATGGTTGACCAATTCAACCATGATGGCCGGCCCCACCAAACCTTGGCCCACATGCCACCTCACTTGATGAGGTGGAGGTGGGTCCCACTTGGCCACACCACCATTGTTTAATTCCAAATTACTTAGGGTGATTGAATTTCATTAAGCCCACTCTAAATGGATCACCATTGGGCCCATGGCCCAATTACATTTCCCACTAGCCCATTTACCTTAGAGCTTAACCATCTTGACCCATTGGGTCCCAAATGGGTATTTGACCCAATTTGACCATTCTTGACCCATTTAAATAAATTTAAATCCAAACCATAGTCCATTGGGCCACACTTGGACCTTTATCCAATTTTGGCCCATTTACCATTTACTCCACCAATTTTCTAATTTCCATCATTAAAATAATTAATATTCACATTTATATTAATTCCCAAATTCCGAGACCTTACAGAAAAGCCGGAGGAGTCGTCGGATTGTAAGTAATTCTTAAACAAGAATTTTGCATTTTAAGGGTTAAGAGGTAATTATGGAATCCATTTTTTTCGGATTGGTTGGTGGCCAAATTATTATGGGCCTTGGATCTCAAATCCATCCAATAAAAGGAGGAAGAATGGGCAAACCCTAAATGGGTAAATTAGGTTAAAACTAAATAAATAAAGGAGGCTCTAATGACATTATGTATTTAAATTAATTAAGCATGGATGTATGTGGATTTTTGAAGGATGCATTAAGGATTTTATGTATTAAAAATTTACTTAAGCATGGTAGGTGATTAAATGATTTTATTAGGGTTTTAAAGAATGGAAGCCATGGAGGACAATTTATGATTTTTAAGATTTTAATAATTAAATGTTGGTAATTTCAAAGTGGTTTAAATGAGGAAATGCATGGGAGATGTGAATGATGTTGATGACCTGAAAAGGTATGAATGAATAATGGACCATGAACTTATGGTGGTGGTGTTAGAATTTTAATGGGATTAGAGAATGGAGGCTATGTTAAGTGGTTAATGATTTTTTAAAGTTTTAAATGAAAGAATGGTAGAAATTTTGAAAGGGGTTTTTAAATGAGGGAATCCATGGAGGAAGGTTAATGTTTTTATGCTTAAATGTCACCAATGAATGATGAATCAAGTATTTTGGAACCATGAAGAATGAATGGGAATAGGGCTAAGTTAATGGACTCAAATATGGTTAAGAATGATGGTTTAAATATGTGATTTAAACCCCTTCAAGGAAGGACTTATGGTGGAGCTAATGATGTATATAGACCCAAGTAAAAATGGGAAAAAGACATCATGGGTTCAAAGTGATGTTTGAGTAATAAATAAAAGTAAGAGCCAAATTCAAGTACGTGAGGTTATGCCATAGTGTATGGTTGAACCCCACAAGATGGTGTTCTTGGTTTTAGACTTAAATTGGAAATCAAATGGGATTTAAGTTTGATTTATTGTTAGGTAACAAGGTGACGAAACTTCTTAAACAGTGCGCAATCATGAGCGGGTGACATTTAAGAAGAGCGGACATTTTAAGTGACCTTTGTGTAGGTTTCCTACCTTTTTGTAACCATGGTTTATACTTGATGTTTTAATCTTGTTATGTTTCAAATAGGATTTGAATGCTAAGATTATATTATAAAATGGCATGTATTTCATTGACATCTCATGCATGGCATGGGGTGATGGTTATGTAACCGGAGGGGCCACACTCCGTCGGGGCGACCGAAAAACCTATGTGGGTTACCTTGATGATGAGAATCCCATCAAGCAGTATAAGATATTATCCGCATGTTAACTTATGTGTGTGAACTATCTTGGTGGACTTAGTCCACACACACATAGGGTTGGCCAGTTAAGGGTCGAGCTTTAGAAGTTCGGACTTAACTCGCATCATGACATCTTGCTCTCGTTCACTCTTTAAAAAAAAAAAATAGACTTTGATTTTCGGAAAGCGAGTGAAAAAGGGCGGGGTGTTACTCGAACCCCATCAAATGATCTAATCATAGATATGTAGATTTAAGAGGAAATGATGAACCATAGGGTTCGGCCATGTTGTATGGCCGAACCCCATGGAAGAATATTATTGGTTTTTATCGGTTTTAAAGGATGAAAATGATGGAAGAATGTTAGTGATTTGAAATGGGTTTTAAATGTTGTAAATGATGATTTAAAATGAGGAGATGATGAAAAACAATGGACCATGGGTTCGGCCATGTTGTATGGCTGAACCCCATGGAGAAATGTTGATGGTTTTAAAGGTGGTTAGACCATAGGAAGATGGAAACAAAGGACCATGGGTTCGGCCATGTTGTATGGCCGAACCCCATGAATCATTTTGATGGGTCATTTGGCAGATCTATGCATGTTTAAGTGATTGAATGATCAAGCTAAGAAATGAGGGTTAAAATGGAAAGAAGATGGAATGAAAGAACCATGGGTTCGGCCATGTTGTATGGCCGAACCCCATGGATAATATTTTATGGACTTAGGTGTTTTTATCAAGTTAAATGATTAATTTATATGATTGGATTAATAAATCAAAGGATGGAATGATGCTTGACCCATGGTGATTAAAGGATTAAAAAGGGACCAAAAACCACGAATATGGCCGAACCCCACTAAGGCATTTTGTGGACTTAAACATGGTTCAGCCCCAGTGTATGATGGAAACCTCTTAGGGGACTTAATCGGAATAAAAGACTAGGATGGTAAAGGGAGATGAACCTAGGATGATGTAGCGGTTGATGGAATTAAATGTATCATAAATTGATGTATGTATATGTGTTAAATGTAATAAGATAACGGGATTTCACAAACGGTGTACGATCGGCTTGACGAGATCGGTGATCGATTTTTGGACGGAAACACAAGGACTCGATATTTGGACGTTGGTAGGATTCTTACCTTATTGAAAACCATGGAATATGTATACGTGATGTTTTTACTTCTATGTTGATTTCGGTATCAAAGTACTATGTTTCAACTATGGGATTTTAATGCTATGATGTTTATTATTACATAGCATGGTTGCACTGGCATCTCATGCTTGGCATGGGAGGGATCAAATGACGGGAGTCCACGCTCCATTCGGATTTCCGATAAACAACCGTGGGGAGGAATCCACGCTGATTCCAATGGATATATGATTGAATTGTAGCTGGAGTCCACGCTCCGTTCGGTGCTGCCGATAAGGCATTCGTGGGTAGAGATATACTGTGTTTGAAATGTAACCGGAGTCCACGCTCCATTCGGTGGGATCGATAAGACATTCGTGGGGAGTCATGACAATACCTTGATGTGGATTCTCCATCAAGAGGATTTACTAGGTGATTGTGACATGGATGATGGGTGGGATTCATGGCATATGACACCCATGGCATGGCATCGACTTGCATGGTTTTGATATTATATTTATCTATGTGATTTTTATACTAACCCATGTGTTTGACCCTACTCGGAGTACCTACTAGGTGCGTTGTGTAGCACCCCAATTTCTCAATGAAGTGGAAAATTACGAAAATGCCCCTGAGTTATTAAATTAATTATTTTGTGATGTCAAAACAAAGGAAATGGTGGGGCAATTGCTCAAATTAAAATCATATGAGCACATTATGAATGTTAAGTTTGATTGGATGGGTAATTTACATCAATTGGTTCAGAAATGGCTAAATGGGTCAAAGGGCCCAAAAGGGACCCATCGGGTCTAACTGAATTATTTGATCGTTTTGTGAACTTAAATTAAATGGGTTTATGCCTATTTGATTGGAAATCAAGTGGAGAAAAAATGGGTAGGCTTGATCCATATGTAAAAACCAATTACAAATGACCAAAATACCCATAATTGGGTCATGAAGTCAAAAACGGGTCAAGGAGCTAAAGGGGGATCCAACGGGTCGAGTTGACTATGGTTGACCGTGTGGACCCTCAAGGGAGCTAAAATATGAGTTAAATCAGTTGAGTGGGACTGAAGTGACTTGGAATTAAATCAAGTAGTGAGTCAACACATGTGCATTAAATGAAATGCATTAAGTATGTGAGTTGGGTGAGTTGAGATGGAAATCTAAATAGCCTTGAGTTCAAGTGAGTCAAAATGGAAATTAAAGGGGTTGTAAATCAGTGAGTTTAGTGAAAATTTGAAGAGGTTGGCTGGTCTCAAACCAAATAAAACAAGTCCCACACGTTGGGAACTTGTTTTGGTGATTTCCATAATGTATTTTAAATGAGAATACATGGGATTGAAATGAGATGAATGGTAAACTGAATGGCTGCATGGGTAGGTGCCAAGTGGTGCCTTGGATGGCACCCAATGCCCATCGATTTTGTTAAGAAGTTATGAGGGAATTGAGAGGTCATGGTGGCCGAAATACAAAAGCAATGAACCCCGTGTTTAGCCGATTTTTGTCATTGCAAACCCAAGTTTTTTCCCATCTCTTTCTCCCTCTCTCCAATTCGTGTCCTTGGCTGGAACAGCAGAGGTTTTTGGTACCAATTATTCAAGCTTAAACCAGCAAGGAATTAAGGAAGAAAGGAAGAAATAAAAGATAGGAAGCAAGGATCAAAAGTCAAGAAGAAAGGCTTGGAAAATTGGTAAGTATTTCCATTGAGTTTTGTTGAAAAACATGGAACAAATGGGGTGTGTATTGGGCCATGGTCATGGCCGAATACACCAATGTTTAACCTTGATTAATGGAGATTTAGAAATGGCAAAGATGACCATTGGGTTCGGCCACCATGAAGGGCCGAACCCCATGTAAAAGATTGTTTGGTCTTCATGTTTTGGAAACATGAAAACCATGGGTTTTATGAACTATTTTTGGGTTGACTTAAAATTCAAATGCATGTCTTAGAAAGGTTTAAAACATGGATTCGGATGTCAGAAAAGGCTGAAGTTTATGTGGTCTAAATCAGTGGATTAAAATTGGAAAAAATGGACCACGGGGATCGGCCATCTTGGATGGCCGAATCCCATGAAATTGTGTTGGTTTTTGGATGGTTTCTTTGAAAGGTAAAACCTGATAATAATATACTGTTTATTACATGATTATTGGAGGTTTAAAAATAGTAAACATAACCATTGGGTTCGGCCACTATGGAGGGTCGAACCCCATGTAAAAGAGTGTTGGTTTTCATGTTGGGAAACATGGAAACCATAGACTTTTATGGACTGTTTTTGGATGGTTTTTGAAAGGTAAAACCCGATAATATTATGCTGATTCTTACATGATTTAATGGACATGTGATGTAAGTTACAAAGGGTCCAAAACATGGGCATAGGGTTCAGCCACATTGGATGGCCGAACCCCATAAAAATGTTTGATAAGTTGGCATGGTTTTCGAGAGATAAAACCATACCAAATGGTGGAGATTTTTATGTGATAAGGTTACTGATTTTGGTTGGCCATGGGATGGCTGAACCATGTAGTTAACATGGTTAAAAAGTAGAACTTAACTTGTGAACAAATGATGGATCATTGAGTAGGAGAGTCATAGGGTTCGGCCATATGAATGGCCGAACCCCATAGATTGTTTTGTTGGAAATTATGATTTGTTTGTATGAGTTGGATTAAGTAAACACATGATTTATCTTTGGACTTAGTGAGAAGTAAGTAACCAGCCACTATATATGATGAAAGAAGAGACAAAATCAGTATGGTGAGGTTCGGCCATGTAGTATGGCCGAACCCCACTAGTGGCCATTTAGTAGACCTAGTGGCTAACTTGTAACTTGATTGGTAAAAAATCAAATTGAAGATTGATGTATGAAAGGTGTAAAGGATCAAGAACACAGTGGTGAGGTTCGGCCATGTTGTATGGCCGAACCCCACTAAGGTAGATTGCTTTTATGATTTTTGTTTATGAGCAAGATTAGACATTGGTTAGACCAATGGCAAATCTGTGAATACAAGTCAAATGAAGGGATTGATCAAAGGACTTACAAGATGTTTTGGGTCTTATATGTGAATGGACACTTAAGTGACAATATGATTTACTGATTATTGTATCACAAGGTGATGAGAGTTGAACGACGTGCGAGTCGTGACCAAGTGAAGCTCATAGAGGAACGGACACTTAAGCAAAATTTCTGTAGGTTTCCTACCTACTTGTAACCACAGTTTTTCCCCTAGTTTTCTTATGAGACTCTTGTTTTATTCTATGCGTTTCAAATGATATATTATGCATTAACAAATGGCATACAGGCATTGGCATCTCATGCATAGACATGGGATTATGAATGAGGTTCTATAGTGTTTCAAGTTATGAGTTATGTCCTCCTTCGGCGGTGCAAGTCACGCCAGGAAGAGTAACACTGATGATCATAGTCACAATGGTCTCCTTAGGCGATGAGAGTCCCGCCAGGAGGACTCATACGTGATATGAATCAGTCAGTGATGAAGTGATGAAAGTGTGTTGTAATTTACCTTGTCGGTACAAGGCACGTCAAGTGATGGCTATGAATGTACATGATGGGGGAGGCTCATTGCATGTGCATATTTCATAGCATTGTTTTACCTGTTTTTACTGATCATGTACTATGAGATATATATATATATATATATATATATATATATATATATATATATATATATATATATGCATGTTTTATATGCTAATGATGTGGTAGCCCTGATTCGGGAACCTACTGGGGCGTTGATCTAAGACCCTAATTTTATCCTCAGAGGGAAATGCAGGTACAAGGAAAGGGAAGGAAAAGGTCGTTGACCGGGAGGGGAGCCAAGCCTAAGCGCTTGAATGATGGACTGGACTACTTTATATTACTGTCATTTGAATACTTTTGGTGGACATGTAGTAATTCATTACTTGCTATGGTTTGATTAGGTTAATAACCTTTGGACCGTTGATTTATCGTAATTAATGTTTGAGACTATTACTTGCTACCTAGTCTTTCTATTCTGCAGTTAATCTAGGTTATTCCGCATGTTGATGTTAGTTCCATGTGTGATTCATTATCATGGTCTAGTCCATGTACACATGGGTGGCCAGTTAAGGTTCAGACTTGAGTAGTCTGAACTTAACTTGCGTCGTGACGCCGCCCGCTCTCTTTCGATGTTTTATTATTACTTTAAAAAAAAAAAATTAGACTCTGAAATTCTCGGAAAGGGCGGGGCGTTACAGTTGGTATCAGAGCGAAACGGGAAGTTGAATTATCGAAGTAAGATTAAGACGGTTTCATGTCTCACTGACGGATAAGAATCCCAACTGACCGACTCTTCGGAATCCACTGACTGGGGGCCGGATTAATTTACTTCGAGTGACTCAGACTGAACAATCAATATGAGAATGACAATGAAAGATAGCAAAGTAAAGTACAATCATCATAATTGGACATATCAAACATAGCAAAGTAGGATGCACTCCCCTGAAAACTCCCACACTGAAAAACAAACAACAAGAATTTAGAGATTTCCCTAGAAACAAAAGAAAACAAAGAGTGTTGATTTGGCAATCTTCCCAAACAAAGTACATGATATTATGCATGATCAAATTCCCTGAAAACCAAGAGTGGTTAATTTATAATTATTGTTGAATATTCTGGTGTTTGAAATGATGTGGCATAGATATGTCAAGCAACGAAGAATACACTGAGTTATGGGATAAAGGGACACTTAGTTGTCCGGTAGATTTGGTATCAACTTCCAACAGTATCAGTATGGAAGTTAATGTGGACCTTCAGGAGGGACCTCCTGAGGAGGATGATATGGACTTAGCACCTGTTCCAGAGGATCTGATGGATGACATTCCTGGGATGGTGGAACCTCCTGAGGAAGAAGAAGATGATCTAGCTCATTTGCTGGAGGATCCCATTGCTGATGTGCCTATTATATTGGAATCGCTTGGGGAGATAGATCCCTATGACACGTGTGAGCTGTGCAATCAAGATGGGCACCACTGTCGGTATTGTCCTCATCCACTGGGTGTTGTCTGCCCGTCCTGTGGACGACATGGACATGGTGAGGTGAGGACTAATTGTCCATATATCGGAGGACCTGGATTAATACCCTGCACGACATGTGAAGTATTGGGGCACACAGCGATGACATGTCCTGATAACCGTTTCAAGTTCGCTTTTGATACGGAGTCTTCTACGGAAGACTAGGATAGGAAGTAATATGAAGGGTATTAAAAAGAGGGTTATTTTGTAAGGGTGCATATTTTGTTATACATAGGGTTTTGTTTCACCCTACCCACCTTTGTACAAAGATGAAGTTTTGAATTTATATATAATATGTGATTTTATGATTTTATGAGGATTTATGGCATTTAATGCATACTGTTAATGGAAACTAAGTCTATGATGTTTCCATGAATTAGGAATAAATGGCGCCACAGAAAAAGGTGGTAAAGGATCCGAAAGGAAAAGGAAAAGTTTTACAAATCGGATTAGGTGAGGGGGCATCAAAGAGAAGAACCCGACAAGACAGTAAAAAGAAAGATGAGGTGTTAATAATCACACCACAAGGGAAGGTGGTACCCCAACGCAAGAAGGTGGTACATGAGAAGGTGCCATCGGTACAAGACGAGCAACAGTCCGTTCATGACGAAGAGAGATCAGTTCATGAACGATCGCGTGATGAGGAAGAGTCACAACATTCATGGCGAGAGGAGGGGTATAGTGACCCTACGTACCAACGGGACGAGGAATATGACTCGTCATATCGACAAGAGGAGGAAGAAAACAGCAACCTGACTGTACCCTATGTACCTCCTGAACTGCACAGCTTGGTGCAAGCTGTAGTAATATCTGTCCTCCAACAACACATGAGCGGAGGAGGAAGCACGAGTGAAAATAATGACCGTAACATGGTCAGAGATTTTCAACAGCAGCGCCCACCTTACTTCAAGGGCAGAGAAGGGCTAGTCGGAGCCGAAAACTGGTTGGAGAAGATTTCTCACATATTGACTCTTTTGAACATCAAGAGTCATGCTCATAAAATACTATTGGCCACGTCACAGCTGGTAGATGACGCTGCCAAATGGTGGAAGGTGGTGGAGAAACAGTAAGCACTTGTGCCAAGAAGAGAAAGAGTTGCTATGACCTGGGAGCAATTCTCAGCGGCACTCCTAGAGCGCTACTTTTCGAAGGAAGAAAGAGAACGTCAAATTCAGGCCTTTATGATGTTGTACCAGGTTCAATGACGATGGCTGAGTATCACCAAGAGTTTCTCAGCCTGTCAATCTATGCATTTTATGTGGTGGACACGGAATATCGGAGGGCTCACAAGTTCGAGCGTGGGTTACGACCAAACATAAGGGCCAGGGTAACCGTGTTCAAAGCAGCCACACTGGCGGAAGTGGTCAGCAGGGCAACCATTGTGGAACAGGAAATGGTGGAATTTACAAAGTGGACAACCGCGGAGCTCCGAGTGGGAGGGGTGCATACCAACCCAACAAGAGGTTCAGATCGAACTTCGGCAGACCTTCGCCTGTCAGTTGGATCTAGTGGGGGTTTTCGCCCCAACCAGCCCACTCAATCTGTAGCAGTCACTCAAGCTTCTCGAGGAGTGAACACCTGTTTTTCACTGTGATCAACCAGGTCACTACAAGAAGGACTGCCCAAAACTTAACAGGCTGTCATATTCCAGAGGATCATTTCGTCCGCCAGCTAGACCGGGAAACTCCCGAGGAGGCAGAATGCAAAGTCGGGGAGGTCGAAGGTCTGACCCTGCTGGTTTAGGATGATTATTTACTCTAACTTCTCCAGAGGAAGAGGAGCATGCTGTGATACAAGGTATGGCGGTAGTGAGTAGCTCATATACATATGCACTATTTTATTCTGGAGCATCACACTCCTTTATAGCTGCATCGTTTATTACTGCTACTGGTACTTTAGTTCAAAGATTAGCCACAGCACTTACTATTGTATCCCCTGTCGGAGATTCGGCATTGGGACTTATATGTACCGCGGTTAACACTGAGTTAGCTGGACTCAGATTCGAGTTCAATTATCTAGTGTTGGACATGTCTGAATATGATATTATATTCGGTATGGATTGGTTGGCGAAGTTTCATGCCAACATCGACTGTTATTGTCGAAGAGTGACATTTAAGTCACCCGAGGGCAAGCAATACGTAGTCCGTGCAGATAAACAAAGTGGATTGCAGGAAGGGTTAAACCACGTGGTATTGAATAATATCACCATAAATAAAGCTCCAGTTATTGAACTTCCGGCAATTGTACAAGAATTTGCTGATGTATTTCCAAAGGAACTCCCTGGTTTACCACATATGAGGGAGATAAACTTCGAGATCAACTTGTACCCTGGCACAACACCTATGTCGTTACCACACTATCGGATGGCACCAGCAGAGATGTCGGAGCTAAAGAAGCAGATTGATGAACTGCTTAGGTCTGGGTTGCATCCGGAACAGTACGTCATCATGGGGAGCACCAGTGCTGTTTGTGAAGAAGAAGGATGGTTCACTTCGGATGTGCGTGGACTACCAGAAGCTGAATCAGCTAACAGTCCAGAACAAGTACCCTCTACCCAGGATCGATGATTTATTCCATCAATTGAGGGGTTCAAGCTATTTTTCAAAGATCGATTTGATGTCTGGTTATCATCAAATCCGAGTTAGGGAGGAAGATATAGAAAAGACAACTTTTCGGACGCGGTATGTACTGTTTGAGTTCATAGTCATGCCAGTTGGACTCACAAATGCACCGGCTATGTTCATGGATTTAATGAACAGAATCTTCCATCCCTATCTGGATCAGTTTGTAATCGTATTCATTGATGATGTCCTGATCTATTCTAAGAGTCAGGAGGAACATGCAAAGCATTTACGTATAGTCTTGAACACTTTGAGGCAAAATATGTTGTATGCCAAGGCCAGTAAATGTGAATTCTGGTTATCCGAGGTCAATTTCTTGGGACATGTCATAACAGAAAATGGTATAGCTGTGGATCCAGCTAAAGTGGCGGCAGTAAGTGAATGGAAAGTGCCAAAGAATGTGACCGAGATCCGCAGTTTCTTTGGATTGGCGGGTTATTATCGGAAATTTATTATGGATTTTTCCAAAATTGCATCACCATTGACTCGACTCACTCAGAAGGGAGTCAAATATGAATGGACAGATCTGTACAATCGGAGGTTTGAGGAACTGAAAAGTAGACTTACCACTGCTCCTATCTTAATTTTGCCGGAAAGAGGCAAAGGTTATGAAGTACAATGTGATGCTTCAGGAGAGGGACTAGGGTGTTTGCTCATGCAACGTCATCGTGTGGTGGCTTATGGATCAAGGCAGTTGAAGGTGCATGAACGTCTCTATCCCACACATGATTTGGAGCTAGCTGCAGTGGTCTTCGCTCTTAAAGGTTGGAGACACTATCTCTACGGCGAGAAATTTGAGGTATTTTCTGATCATAAGAGCCTAAAATATCTTTTTGATCAGAAGGAGCTCAACCTCAGGCAGTGAAAATGGATGGAATATCTGGCAGATTATGAGTTTGCGCTTCAATACCATCCAGGCAAGGCGAATAAGGTGGCGGATGCTCTCAGCTGCCTATCTCATGCGTCGGTCGCATGCTTGATCAGAACAGAATGGGAGATGCTGCACACCATTCGAGAGTTCAATCTTCATATCAACAACCGTGGGAGTATGTATAATTTGATCATACGGTCCAATATAGTCACCAAGATTGAATAAGAACAAAGAACAGATCCGGAAGTGGAGGACATTTGGGCCAAGATGTCTATTGGCACCGTTGTACCGGAATGGGAATTACGACCAGGACAGGGTCTTGTATTCCGGGGAAGGACATATGTGCCAAAGAGTTGCAGGAAAGAGCTACTGATTGAGGCACATCAATCCAAGCTTTCTATCCTATCCGGGCAGCACCAAAATGTACCATGATCTAAAGAGACATTATTGGTGGCATGGACTAAAAAGGGATGTGGCAGAATTCGTGGCACATTGTCTAACTTGCCAGCAAGTTAAGACTGAACACCAAAAGCCACCAGGGTTACTCAAACCCTTAGCAGTGCCAGAATGGAAATGGGAACACATTTCCATGGACTTTGTATCGAGGTTGCCGAGGTCTGCAAAGGGCAATGACGCCATATGGGTCGTAGTCGACCAGGCTGACCAAGTCCGCACATTTCATTCCTATCAAGATGACTGATTCATCTGAATCGTTGGGTCGGCGGTGTATTAAAGAGATCATTCAGCTACATGGCATTCCTCGAACGATAGTATCGGATAAAGATGGTTGTTTTACCCGCAGAGTATGGGAAAGCATGCAGTCAGCCATGGGGACAGACTTATTGACTAGCACCGCTTTCCATCCACAGACGGATGGATAGTCAAAAAGGACGATACAAACTTTGGAAGACATGCTGAGAGCATGTATGTTAGATTTCAAAGCAGGATGGGAAGACTACTTACCACTGGTGGAGTTCTCGTATAATAACAGCTATCAGGCAAGCCTTCAGATGGCTTCATACGAGGCATTATATGGTAGACCGTGTAGGTCACCGGTATGTTGGACAGAGGCTGGAGAGCCTGCATTGATCGGACCGGAACTAGTCGCAGAAACTACTGAAAACTTAAGTTGATACGTCAACACTTATTGACTGCGCAGAGTCGGCAGAAGAGTTACGCTGATAAAAGGAGACGGTTTCTGGAATTTGAAGTGGGAGACTTGGTATTCCTAAAGGTCTCGCCACGGAAGGGACATATGAGGTTCGGAAAGAAGGGAAAACTGTCACCAAGATTTGTGGGACCGCTTTCCATCATGAGAAGAGTGGGGGAGGTGGCTTATCAGATAGCACTCCCATCGCAGTTAGCAGCTCTACATGATGTGTTTCATGTGTCAATGTTAAGGAAATACAATCCGGATCTGTCCCATGTTTTGAATGTTCAGGATATTGAAGTACAAAGCGACGTGACGTACGTCGAGAGCCGGTCAGAATAGTGGAGACCTGAACAAAGGGTGTTGCGAAACAGAGCGATTCAGTTCGTAAAAGTGGTATGGGACCGTCATGGTGATGAAGAGGCCACATGGGAACTTGAATCGGAGATGAGAACAGCTCACCCAGAATTATTTGTGTAAATTAATTTGAGAACCCTACTTCACTCGATTTTCGGGACGAAAATTTTAAAAAGAGAGTTATATTATAACACCCCAATTTCTCAATGAAGTGGAAAATTACGAAAATGCCCCTGAGTTATTAAATTAATTATTTCGTGATGTCAAAAAAAAAAGGAAATGGTGGGGCCATTGCTCAAATTAAAATCATATGAGCACATTATGAATGTTAAGTTTGATTGGATGGGTAATTTACATCAATTGGGTCAGAAATGGCTAAATGGGTCAAAGGGCCCAAAAGGGACCCATCGGGTCTTACTGAATTATTTGACCATTTTGTGAACTTAAATTAAATGGGGTTAAGCCTATTTGATTGGAAATCAAGTGGAGAAAAAAATGGGTAGGCTTGATCCATATTTAAAAACCAATTACAAATGACCAAAATACCCATAATTGGGTCATGGAGTCAAAAACGGGTCAAGGAGCTAAAGGTGGACCCAACGGGTCGAGTTGACTATGGTTGACCGTGTGGACCCTCAAGGGAGCTAAAATATGAGTTAAATCAGTTGAGTGGGACTGAAGTGAGTTGCAATTAAATCAAGTAGTGAGTCAACACATGTGCATTAAATGAAATGCATTAAGTATGTGAGTTGGGTGAGTTGAGATGGAAATCTAAATGGCCTTGAGTTCAAGTGAGTCAAAATGGAAATTAAAGGGGTTGTAAATCAGTGAGCTGAGTGGAAATTTGAAGAGGTTGGCTGGTCCTCAAACCAAACAAAACAAGTCCCACACGTTGGGGACTTGTTTTGGTGATTTCCATAATGTATTTTAAATGAGAATACATGGGATTGAGATGAGATGAATGGTAAACTGAATGGCTGCATGGGTAGGTGCCAAGGGGTGCCTTGGATGGCACCCAATAGCCATCGATTTTGTTAAGAAGTTATGAGGGAATTGAGATGTCATGGTGGCTGAAATACAAAAGCAATGAACCCCATGTTTAGCCGATATTTGTCAGTTGCAAACCCAAGTTTTTTACCATCTCTTTCTCCCTCTCTCCAATTCGTGTTCTTGGCTCGAACAGCAGAGGTTTTTGGCACCAATTATTCAAGCTTAAACCAGCAAGAAATTAAGGAAGAAAGGAAGAAATGAAAGATAGGAAGCAAGGATCAAAAGTCAAGAAGAAAGGCTTGGAAAATTGGTAAGTATTTCCATTGAGTTTTGTTGAAAAACATGGAACAAATGGGGTGTGTATTGGACCATGGTCATGGCCGAATACACCAATGTTTAACCTTGATTAATGGCGGTTTAGAAATGGTAAAGATGACCATTGGGTTCGGCCACCATGAAGGGCCGAACCCCATCTAAAAGATTGCTTGGTCTTCATGTTTTGGAAACATGAAAAACATGGGTTTTATGAACTGTTTTTGGGTTGATTTAAGATTCAAATGCATGTCTTAGAAAGGTTTAAAACATGGATTCGGATGTCAGAAAAGGCTGAAGTTTATGTGGTCTAAATCAGTGGATTAAAATTGGAAAAAATGGACCATAGGGATCGGCCATCTTCGATGGCCGAATCCCATGAAATTGTGTTGGTTTTTGGATGGTTTCTTTGAAAGGTGAAACCTGATAATAATATACTGTTTATTACATGATTATTGGAGGTTTAAAAATAGTAAACATAACCATTGGGTTCAGCCACCATGGAGGGTCGAACCCCATGTAAAAGAGTGTTGGTTTTCATGTTGGGAAACATGGAAACCATAGACTTTTATGGACCGTTTTTGGATGGTTTTTGAAAGGTAAAACCCGATAATATTATGCTGATTCTTACATGATTTAATGGACATGTGATGTAAGTTACAAAGGGTCCAAAACATGGGCATAGGGTTCGGCCACATTGGATGGCTGAACCCCATAAAAATGTTTGATAAGTTGGTATGGTTTTGGAGAGATAAAACCATACCAAATGGTGGAGATTTTTATGTGATAAGTTTACTAATTTTGGTTGGCCATGGGATGGCTGAACCATGTAGTTAACATGTTTAAAAAGTAGAACTTAACTTGTGAACAAATGATGGATCATTGAGTAGGAGAATCATAGGGTTCGGCCATATGAATGGCCGAACACCATAGATTGTTTTGTTGGAAATTATGATTTGTTTGTATGAGTTGGATTAAGTAAACACATGATTTATCTTTGGACTTAGTGATTAGTAAGTAACCAGCCACTATATATGATAAAAGAAGAGACAAAATCAGTATGGTGAGGTTCGGCCATGTAGTATGGCCGAACCCCACTAGTGGCCATTTAGTAGACCTAGTGGCTAACTTGTAACTTGATTGGTAAAAATTCAAATTGAAGATTGATGTATGAAAGGTGTAAAGGATCAAGAATAAAGTGGTGAGGTTCGGCCATGTTGTATGGCCGAACCCCACTTAGGTAGATTACTTTTATGATTTTTGTTTATGAGCAAGATTAGACATTGGTTAGACCAATGGCAAATCTGTGAATACAAGTCAAATGAGGGATTGATCAAAGGACTTATAAGATGTTTTGGTTCTTATATGTGAATGGACACTTAAGTGACAATATGATTTACTGATTATTGTATCAGAAGGTGACGAGAGTTGAACGACGTGCGAGTCGTGAACCAAGTGAAGCTCAAAGAGGAACGGACACTTAAGCAAAATTTCTGTAGGTTTCCTACCTACTTGTAACCACAATTTTTCCCCAGTTTTCTTATGAGACTCTTGTTTTATTATATGTGTTTCAAATGATATATTATGCATTAACAAATGGCATACAGGCATTGGCATCTCATGCATAGACATGGGATTATGAATGAGGTCCTACAGTGTTTCAAGTTATGAGTTACGTCCTCCTTCGGCGCTGCAAGTCATGCCAGGAAGAGTAACATGATGATCATAGTCACAATGGTCTCCTTAGGCGATGAGAGTCCCGCCAGGAGGATTCATACGTGATATGAATCAGTCAGTGATGAAGTGATGAAAGTGTGTTGTAATTTACCTTGTCGGTGCAAGGCACGTCAAGTGATGGCTATGAATGTACATGATGGGGGAGGCTCATTGCATGTGCATATTTCATAGCATTGTTTTACCTATTTTTACTGATCATGTACTATGATATATATATATATATATATGCATGTTTTATATGCTAATGATGTGGTAGCCCTGATTCGGGAACCTACTTGCCGCGTTGATCTAACGCCCTAATTCTATCATCAGAGGAGAATGCAGGTACAAAGAAAGGGAAGGAAAAGGTCGTTGACAGGGAGGGGAGCCAAGCCTAAGCGCTTGAATGATGGACTGGACTACTTTATATTACTGTCATTTGAATACTTTTGTTGGACATGTAATAATTCATTACTTGCTATGGTTTGATTAGGTTAATAACCTTTGGACTGTTGATTTATCTTAATTAATGTCTGAGACTGTTACTTGCTATCTAGTCTTTCTATTCCTGCAGTTAATCTAGGTTATTCCGCATGTTGATGTTAGTTCCATGTGTGATTCATTATCATGGTCTAGTCCATGTACACATGGGTGGCCAGTTAAGGTTCAGACTTGAGTAGTCTTAACATAACTCGCGTCGTGACGCCGCCCGCTCTCTTTCGATGTTTTATTATTACTTTAAAAAAAAATTAGACTCTGAAATTCTCTAAAGAGGGCGGGGCGTTACACGTTGTCTAATGCCCTACTTCTACTTTAGATGATGACACAAGGAAATGGACGGAACGAAGGACGCGATCGGAGCCAAGCTTAGGAGCTTGGATAATCTAGTTTCATTTTATTTAAGTTTATTCATGGACAATGTGATTTGAGTAGCTAGTATGTGTGACTGTAATAACTTAGACTATTTGCTATGGTTTGGATTTTAATTTTGAACATTATAACTTAAGGTAATTATCATTAAGTGATGGACTTCCTTGCTAATTAAAATTGGATAGGATAGTAACTCTATTATAATTCTGCACTATGATTAATTCCGCAAGCTTAACCTTATCTCGTGTGAACCGTTCTCGTAGACTTAGTCCACGCACACGCTTGGCTGGCCAGTTAAAAGCCGGGCTTTGGATGCTCGGACTTAGCTCGCGTCGTGACGTTCCCGCTCTCTCTCACTCTTTATTTAAAAAAAAAAAAAGTAGACTCTGATTTTCTGCGAGTGGAAAAGGACGGGGTGTTACAAGTTTTAAGATGAAGATTAGATGGTGTGGATGGCAAGGAAATGGACAAGGCTTCAGCGTGTGAATGGGTTATGGACTTGGGTTTTAGACCTATAAATGTGCACATGGGCCTCCAGTGGACCTTGGACTTGAGCTTGAGGACTTGGTGTAACACCCTAATTTCTCAATGAGATGGATAATTACGAAAATGCCCCTGGATTGGTAAATTTATTACTTATGATGTTAAATGAGAAAATAGTGGGGCCCATTGCTCGAATTAAGACCCTATGAGCACATTATAAGTGTCAAATTTGATTGGATGGGTAATGTACATCAATTTGGGTCAATATGGGTAATTGGGTCAAAGGACCCAATTGGACCCAATGGGTCATAGTGGACTTATTAGACCATTGGGTGAGCTCAATTTAAATGGGGTTAAGCTGAATTGATTGGAAATCAAGTGGAGCAAAAATGGGTAGGCTTGATGCACAAGTGAAAACCATTTAAAAATGACAAAATCAGCCCATTAATGGGTCATGTTGTCAAAACGGGTCAAGGGACTAATTGGGGACCCAATGGGTCGGGTTGACCAGGTTGACCACGGCTGACCGTGTGGGCCCTCAATTGAGCTCAAGTATGAGTTTGTATAGCTCGAGTTGGACTGGTTTGGAATGAGTTCTAATTAAGAAATGAGTTGACTCAAATATGGTGCATTAAGTGTGTTGAGTTGGAATAAAAAGATTATGAGTCAAGTGAGTCAAGAGGAAGTGGAAAGGTGTTCTAATCTCACACAACTCCTAATTAAACAAATCACAGCCGTTGGAGTGAAAGGGTGCCTTGGCCAAAGCCAGGGGACACCAAACATGGGCGGCATCATCTCATCTCATGAGATGCATGGGCTGAATTGAATGGATGCAACGTTTGGTACCAAGGGGTGCCTTGGATGGCACCCAGCATATCCTTGTTTTTATCAATGATTAATGAGGGAAATGAATGGATTTTGTGGCTGAATTACAAAAGAGATAGACCACCTCATTTGGCCAATTTTCACATAGAAAATCTTAAGAATCCCCATCTTCCTCCCCCTCTCTAGAACACCATCTTTGGTCTGAATCAGTTGTTGTGTTTCACCATTTGATCCAGCACCATTTCGGCAAAGGATTAAGGAAGAAAGAAGGAAACAAGAGGGAAGAAGGCAAAGAGCAAAGGCAAAGGAAGTTTGGTAAGTGTTTATGTATTATTTTGTTTAGTAATATGGGTTAAGTGGGATATGATTTGGCCATGGGAGGGACAAATCTACCAAAGGTTTAGAATATGATTATTGGTGTGTAGTTAGATGGAAAACATGGACATAGGGTTCGGCCACTTTGGATGGCCGAACCCCATGAAATAATATGGTTTTGAGTAATGGTTTTGTATGTTTAAATCCATGTAAAACCATGAAGATTGGTACATGTTTTTGATGAGGCAACATAGTTGTTAAAAAAAGTTTAAAACATGGATTTGGATGTCATGATTGGCCAAGGAATGGCCGAATGCATCATGGGTCTAAACCTTGTGTATAAACTGATAGAATGGATCATTGGGTTTGGCCACCTTGGATGGCCGAACCCCATGAATTGATGTTGATATCTTGATGGTTTTTGGAAGGTTAAAAACCATGCAAAACCATACCGGTGGTGGAAGTTTTTACATGTTTTAATTAGGTCATGTAATGATGAATTTATCAATGATCTAAAGTAAGATGATGAGGTTGAAAAGGATGGAAATCTAGAGCATGGAGTTCGGCCACTTGGGATGGCCGAACCCCATGGAAATCATTGGTGAATGGTATGGTTTTTGGGGATAAAAACCATACCAAGTGTATAGATGTTTAAAAGGATTGTAAAATGGAATTAATTAACTATATGGGATCGGCAAGGGGTGGTTAAACCTTGCTGTTTTTATGGCTAAGATGCAGTGGATAAATTATGTAAGATTCTTGGAAGAATTGCATCAAAAGGACCATATGGTTCGGCCATGTGAATGGCCGAACCCCATGGGTCATTGTAACGCCCCGCCCTTTCCGTGAATTTCAGAGTCTAATTTTTTTTTTAAAATAATAATAAAACATCGAAAGAGAGCGGGCAGCGTCAGGACTCGAGTTAAGTTCAGACTACCCAAGTCTGAACCTTAACTAGCCACCCATGTGTACATGGAATAGACCATGATTATAAATCACACATGGAACTAACATCAACATGCGGAATAACCTAGATTAATTGCGGAATAGAAAGACTAGATAGCAAGTAGCAGTCTCAACCATTAATTAAGATAAATCAACGATCCAAAGGTTATTAACCTAATCAAACCATAGCAAGTAATGCATTATTACATGTCCAACAAAAGTATTCAAATGACAGTAATATAAAATAGTCCAGTCCATCATTCAAGCGCTTAGGCTTGGCTCCCCTCCCGGTCAACGACCTTTTCCTTCCCTTTCTTTGTACCTGCATTCTCCTCTGAGGATAGAATTAGGGCGTTAGATCAACGCGGCCAGTAGGTTCCCGAATCAGGGCTACCACATCATTAGCATATAAAACATGCATATATATATCATAGTACATGATCAGTAAAAACAGGTAAAACAATGCTATGATGTATGCACATGCAATGAGCATCCCCCATCATGTACTGTAACGCCCGCCCCTTTTCACCGTAAAATCAGAGTACTTTTTTTTTTTTTTTAATTAAAAGTGACAAAGGGCGCGGACGTCACGACGCGAGTTAAGTTCCGAGCTTCTAAAGCCCGGCCCTTAACTGGCCAACCCTACGCGTGCGCGGAACATAAGTCCACGAGTACGGTTCACGCGTAGCAAGTAAGCTCACGGAACATAAAAATAAATGCGGATGATCATAGAACTATCTTACCAGTTCTTTAGATAGCAGGGAAGAAATACCCAATTAATTACGAAAATGCCATTATACTGTATTATCCAAAATAATACCTAAACATAGCAAACTACCTAAATTATTACATTTCCGACAAGCTAACTATACAAATACATCTTTTCCAAAATAAAGTACAACAAAATAATTAATCCGCCTCCCCAAGCTCCTAAGCTTGGCTTCCGTCTCGCCCTTCCGGTCCGCCATCTCCTGCATTATCAGCTAGGGTAGAAGTAGGGCGTTAGAACAACGCGCCCAGTAGGATTCCGAGTAGGGCTAGCACATGGGTTAGTAATAACCATATACAGATAATAACACAATGAAAACTATAAACCACCATATACTAAAATATAAGTAAATGATATGCCATGGGTGTCAATGTTATGAATCCCACCCATCATTCCTGCCATATACTGTCATATCCCTCTTGACGGAAAAACCTCGTCAAGATCTGTCCAATCGTAAAATATCCCCCTTGACGGCAAAGCCTCGTCAAGGTGTCCCCATGCCTGTTCTCGGTCGCCCCGACGGAGCATGGACTCCGGTTTGTTTATTTTTTTCTGCCCATGCCATGCATGAGATGTAATGCATTATGCTATGTAATATGTATATTCCATAGTCATAATATAGCCTTCATAACTTAGCATATAACTCATAATCTTGCATTATGCCATATAAGATACATAAGCCATGATTTAAAACTCATCATAAAATAAACCATAAAATTCCCAAAATAAATCAATGAAACCATCACACAATCCATGGCTTACAAAAAGGTAGGAATCCTACCGAATACCGACTCGCGTCCTTTTTCGTTTTCGTCTTATAATTCCGGTCGCCAATCGCGCACCGTTTGCGATGTCCCGATACCTTATTATACAGTACCAAATCAGTCCATATTTTATCCACGATTAAGTCCCTAACTTATCACAAACTTAGATCCATTTATGTACCATTAACCATGTCATATGATCATTAACTAAGTTATAAGATTATCAAGAATTAGCCCTCAACTTAGCCTCATTAATGCATGGACATAGATCCTAAACTTAGCCCATAGCATGACCTACAAATGGGTCATTAATTACGGTTTTGCCACTACCTCTCCTATGTTTAATCATTCATTTAATCCATGTATAATTGAGTCCATACTTGATCTATAACCTACATCCATTAGTGACCCATCAACCATATCATAGAATTATTAAAATCAGCCACTTAATTGACTTCATCCCCATTCATTTAATCATTTACATAAACCCTAATCTTGGACCATAAAATGGTTCTCATATGAATCATGGGTTCGGCCATACACCATGGTCGAACCCATGATGTCTTTTCCTTATCTTTCATTGGACCTATTTACATTACTTAGGCCCAAAATGAATCCTCCCATGAGGGATTTTACATCATGCTTTTAAAACTATCATTCTTCACCATAATTGAGTCCATTAACTTAGCCCTTATTCCATTCATTCTTCATGGTTCCAAAATACTTGATTCATCATTCATAGGTGATATTCAAGACATAAAAACATTCACCTTCATCCACCACTTTTGAGGCCATTAAAATATTTACATTCATCCATGGATTCCATCATAAAAACTTTTTTCAAAAATTAGCTACATTTAATCATTTTAAAACCCTAAAATCATTAACATTCTCCATGCTTCCATTTTTACATAATTAAATTACACAATGTCCTCCATACCTTAAAACCCTAAGAAATTCACACATTACCTTCCAATTCCACATAATTCCATGCTTAATAATTTAATTACACAATGCACACAATATATTTTTCCAATTTCTTACCCTAACCCTAATTCACCCATTTAGGGTTTTCTCCATCTTCCACCCTTCCATTTAATGTATCTAAATTCCATAGTATAAAATCACCTATCCACCATTAATTTCACAAAAATAAATTCCATTTCTTAAACCCTAAAATCCAAAATTCTTTTAGTTAAGAAATACTCACTATCCGACGTCTCCTCCGATTTCCGCCGCTCCCGTCGGTCTCCGTAGCCTCCTCTCTCTTTCTTCTTGATCTTTTATAGGTCAAGATCTTTGATCAAGGGTGGCAACTCCCAACCTTAAAATCAGCCATGTTAGGTTTGAATTGAAAGAGGGAAGAGGATGGAGATGGAAAAATGTCTCAAGAACTTTACCTTGAGATGGTGGTCCAACCTTTTCTTCCTCTCCTTGAGCTCTTCTCTTTTCTTCCTTAATTTTCTTCTCCTCTTTTCCTTGCTAATGTGGGACGGCAATGGAGAAATGGGAGAGATGGAGAGAGTGAGTTGAGGGTAAAATGAAAAGGATAAGGTGTAAAATCCATCTTTATCTCTTTGGTTATTTACTTTCACTTTACATTAACTCTCTCCACCCACCCACAAGATATTTATCTTGCTTTATGGCTTATGACTCCACCCCCATAAGTCCCAACGTGTTTTATTTTTTTTGAGCTTGGGATGAGGTGAGTTTTCACCTCATGGGCCCCCTTTGACCACTCTTAACTACCATGTTAAATAATTTAATTATTTAATTACTTAGTTACTTTAATTCCCATTTGCTTATTTAGATCACCTTAGGTTAATTCATTATACTTAACCTAATTCCATTATTCCACCCATGGTTGACCAAATCAACCATGGTGGTCGGCCCCACCAAACCTTGGGTCCACACTTGGCCACATCACCATTGTTTAATTCCAAATAACTTAGGTGGTTTAAAATCATTGAATTCACTCTAAGTGGATTACCATTGGGCCTATGGCCCAATTACATTTCCATCTAGCCCATTTACCTTGGAGCATACCCATCTTGACCCATTGGGTCCCAAATGGGTATTTGACCCAATTTGACCATTCTTGACCCATTTAAATAAATTTAAATCCAAACATAGTCTATTGGGCCACACTTGGGCCTTTATCCAATTTTTTGGCCCATTTACCATTTACTCCACCAATTTTCTAATTTCCATCATTAAAATAAATAATATTCACATTTATATTAATTCCAAAATTCCGAGACCTTACAATACAATCCTCTTTTAAAATTTTCGTCCCGAAAATTCGAGCGAAGTAGAGGTTCAAAACATCTTACACAAAGAGTTCCGGATGAGAGGCTCTCATCTCCAACTCAAGTTCCCAGGTGGTTTCTTCATTACCATGTCGTTCCCATACCACCTTAACGAACTGAATGGCCCGGTTCCGCAACACCCTTTGCTCGGTCCCGACTATTCTGACCGGCTTTTCCACATATGTCACATCGCTTTGCACATCGATGTCTTGAATATTCAATACATGTGAAGGATCAGGGTTGTACTTCCTCAACATAGACACATGGAATACATCATGTAATGATGATAACTGCGGAGGGAGCGCCAACTGATAAGCTACCCCCCCCACCCTCTTCAAGATTGGAAACGGTCCCACAAATCTAGGTGACAGTTTCCCCTTCTTTCCAAATCTCATGTGTCCCTTCCGTGGTGAGACTTTCAAAAACACCAAGTCGCCCACCTCAAATTCGAGGAACCTTCTCCTTTTGTCGGCGTAACTCTTCTGTCGGCTTTGTGCAGTGAGTAGATGTTGCCGTATCAATTTAATCTGCGCTGTAGTTTCTGCAACCAACTCCGGTCCAATCAGCGCAGGCTCACCGGCTTCTGTCCAACACACTGGTGATCTACATGGTCTACCATATAAGGCCTCAAACGGAGCCATCTGTAGGCTTGACTGATAGCTGTTATTGTAGGAAAACTCCACCAGTGGTAAATGATCCTCCCATCCACCCTTAAAGTCTAGCATGCATGCTCTCAGCATATCCTCCAATGTTTGTATTGTCCTCTCCGACTGTCCATCAGTCTGTGGATGAAATGCTGTGCTAGTTAATACGTCGGTCCCCATAGCCGACTGCAAGCCCTGCCATACTCTGCCGGTGAATCGGCCATCCCTGTCGGACACAATAGACCGGGGAATGCCATGTAACCTGATGATCTCCCGGATGTACCGTCGACCCAAAGTGTCTGATGAATCCGTCATCTTGATGGGAAGGAAATGTGCAGACTTGGTCAACCGGTCCACTATGACCCATATTGCATCGTTGCCCTTGGATGACCTTGGCAACCCTGTTACAAAGTCCATGGATATGTGTTCCCATTTCCATTCTGGCACCGGTAAGGGTGCGAGTAAGCCCGGTGGCTTCCGATGTTCTGCCTTAACCTGCTGACAGGTTAAGCAACAAGCAACAAACTCTGCCACGTCTTTCTTAAGTCCATGCCACCAATAGTGCCTCTTTAGATCATGGTACATCTTGGTGCTGCCCGGGTGAATAGAGAGTTTGGTTTGGTGTGCTTCAATCAGCAACTCTCTTCTGCAATTCTTAGGCACATATGTCCTACCTCGGAACATAAGACCCTGTCCCGGTCGTAATTCCCATTCCGGTACAACTTTACCGGTAGACATCTTAGCCCAGATCTCTTCCACCTCTAGATCTGTTCGTTGTTCCCGTTCAATCTCGGAGACCATGTGGGATCGTATGATCAGATTATATATGGTTCCATGATTATCCAGATAGAGTTTAAACTCTCTGATGGTATTCAACACCTCCCATTCTGTTCTGATCATACTGGCTACTGTTGCAGGTGATATGCGGCTGAGAGCATCCGCCACTTTGTTCGCCTTGCCAGGATGATACCGGAGTGCGAACTCATAATCTGCCAAGTATTCCATCCATCTACGTTGTCTCATGTTGAGTTCCTTCTGATCAAATAGGTACTTTAGGCTCTTATGGTCTGAGAATACCTCAAACTTCTCACCATAAAGGTAGTGTCTCCAGCTTTTAAGAGCGAAGACCACTGCTGCCAGTTCCAGATCATGTGTGGGATAATTGCGCTCATGAATTTTCAACTGTCTTGACCCGTACGTCACCGCCCTATTACCTTGACTGAGCGTACACCCCAGTCCCTCTCCTGAGGCATCACAGTACACCTCATAGTTTCTGCCTCTTTCCGGCAATATCAAAATAGGAGCGGTTGTAAGCTTCTCCTTTAGCTCCTCAAATCTCCGGTTGCACAGATCTGACCATTCAAATTTGACTCCTTTCTGAGTGAGTCGGGTAAGTGGGGCTGCAATCTTGGAGAAATCCATAATAAATTTCCTGTAGTAACCGGCCAATCCCAGAAAACTGCGGATCTCGGTCACATTCGTCGGTGCTTTCCACTCCCTCACTGCCGCTACCTTAGTCGGGTCTACAGCTATGCCTTCCTCCGATATAACGTGCCCCAAGAAATTGACCTTTGATAGCCAAAATTCACACTTGCTGGCTTTGGCATACAATTGGTTCCTCTTCAGGGTGTTCAGAACTATCCGCAGGTGTTCAGCATGTTCCTCCTGACTCTTGGAATAGATCAGGATGTCATCAATAAATACAATTACAAACTGATCCAAGTAAGGACGGAATATCCTATTCATCAGGTCCATGAACACCGCCGGTGCATTAGTAAGCCCAAACGGCATGACTACATACTCATATAATCCATATCGTGTCCTGAAGGCTGTCTTCTCAATGTCTTCCTCTCTAACCCGGATTTGATGGTATCCGGACATCAGATCAATCTTGGAAAAGTGAGAGGAACCCCTAAGCTGATCAAACAGATCATCAATCCTGGGTAGGGGATATTTATTCCTGACAGTCAACTGGTTCAATTTTCTATAATCCACACACATTCGAAGGGTACCGTCCTTCTTCTTAACAAACAATACCGGGGCTCCCCATGCGGATGTGCTGTTCCGAATAAAGCCCAGCCTGAGCAGTTCATCAATCTGCTTTTTCAACTCAGTCATCTCAGCCGGTGCCATCCTGTAATGAGGTAACGATACTGGAGCTGCGCCGGGGTATAATTTAATCTCAAAGTCTATCTCCCTCTTAGGTGGCAGACCAGGGAGCTCTGTTGGAAATACCTCGGCATAATCTACTACCACTGCCGGAAGTTCAGCTATTGGTGCCTTATCTAATCTGAGGGTGTTCAAGGCAAGATGATTCAATTCTTCCTGCAGCCTTCTAGGAATGCCCTGTCGGTCAGCGGGCACTATATACCGCCTTCCTTCGGGTGACCAAAATATCACTCTACGAAGATGGCAATCAATATGGGCCTGATACGTAGCCAACCAGTCCATGCCAAATATAACATCGTACTCAGCCATATCGATTACTAAATAATTGAACTCGAATCTGAATCCAGCGAGTTCAGTGTTCAGTGCCGTGCATATGAGCCCCAAAGATGTGTCTCCGACAGGGGATACAATAGTAAGTGAGGTGGACAGATTCTGTACTAATGTGCCCGTAGCAGATATGAATGCAGCAGATATAAATGAATGGGAAGCTCCAGAATCAAATAATGTAATTGCATAAGAACTACCAACTACGGCCATACCTTGAATCACCGAGCGGTCCACTGCTACTGGAGAAGGTATAGCAAAAAGTCGTCCTGATCCCGTAGGGTTTGGCGCCCGTCCTGCCTGATTGTATGTTCTGCCCCCTCGCGGCGGAGCTGATCTAACTGGAGGGCGGGAGGAACCCTTGAAGTTAGAGGGTCTGTTGAGCTGCGGACACTCCCTCTTGAAGTGACCCTGTTGGCCACACTGATAGCAAGTATTCCCACCTCTAGGAACCTGGGTAACTGATGCTGACTGGGAGGGCTGATTGGGGCGAAAGCCCCCTGTAGATCCAGTAGCGGATGAGGGTCTGCCGAAACTCGGGCGGAACCTTTTATTGGGTTGAAATGCACCCCGCCCACTCTGCCATCGGCGGTTGTCACGCCGCGCTTCCTCATTCAATTCCCGCTCCACTATAGTGGCCCTGCCAACCACCCCTGCCAATGTAGGTTCCTTGAATACTGTCACCCTAGTTTTGATGCTCGGCCGAAGGCCCCGTTCAAACTTACGGGCCCTCCGGTGCTCAGTGTCCACCATGTAGAACGCGTAGACAGATAGTCGAAGGAACTCCCGGTGGTACTCTGCCACTGTCATATTGCCTTGTACTAATGATATAAAAGCTTCAGTCTGACTCTCCCTTTCTTCCTCCGGGAAAAACTGCTCTAGAAAAGTGGCTGAGAACCATTCCCAAGTCATGGCAATTCTTTCCCTTTCCGGCACCAGTGACTGTTGTTTTTCTACCACTTCCCACCAATTACCGGCATCCTCAATCAGTTGAGATGTTGCCAGTAAGATTCTGTCAGCCGGACTGGAAACCTGAAGCAGATTTAAGATCTGAGTGATCTTCTTTAACCAGTAATCTGCTCCTACAGCCCCTTCTTTTCCTCTAAAGTAGGGAGGACGCTGTTGCTGGAAGTCTTTAACCATCTTCCGCTTACTAGTGTCACTAGTAGTAGCATTTCCGTCGCTAGTAGTCGCATTTCCACTCAAATGTTGCTGAAGAGCAGCAGTGACTGCCGCTTGAACTACATCTTTTAGCTCGGGAGGTACACCTTGTATGTTTATATTATTCTGTTCCTCTTCCCGATGGGGTACCTCCTCTTCCTGGCGAGGTGGTGATACCTCTTTCTGGTTGCGACGAGTCCTTCTCTTCGGAGCCATTTCCTAGTCATCGAAAACACTGACTTAGTTCCTTTTTCAAATGGAGGAAAAAGAAGAAAAATAATACTAAACAATATACTTTGTTTCTCATTTTTTTTTTTTTTTGGGGAAGATTGCCAAATAAGCACACTTGGTTTGGGGAAAACTTCCCAAGTATCTATGTTTCGTTCCATTTGTGAAATCGGGGAATTTTCTCCTATGTTCAATAAGCCTACCATTATTCTGTCAAATTTGGGGAAAACCTAAACTTGTTTTCTCATGTCGGGAAAATGTAACCCTACTTGCTATGTTTGATAATTCCGACTTACCTTGATTTTTTTTTTTTTTTTTTTTTCTTCCCTTGCTATCATCCCTTTCCGTCAAATGTTGTTCTCAGATTAAACCCTTCAGTTTGAGTCAATCGAAGTAATTTAACCCGGCCCCCGTGCAGCGGTCTCCGAAGAGTCGGTCGGTTGGGATTCTTAGCCGTCAGTGAGACGTGCAACCGTCTTAATCTTACTTCGAGAGATTCATTCTTCCGAATTCGCTCTGATACCAACTGTAACGCCCGCCCCTTTTCACCGTAAAATCAGAGTACTTTTTTTTTTTTTTTAATTAAAAGTGACAAAGGGCGCGGACGTCACGACGCGAGTTAAGTTCCGAGCTTCTAAAGCCCGGCCCTTAACTGGCCAACCCTACGCGTGCGTGGAACATAAGTCCACGAGTACGGTTCACGCGTAGCAAGTAAGCTCACGGAACATAAAAATAAATGCGGATGATCATAGAACTATCTTACCAGTTCTTCAGATAGCAGGGAAGAAATACCCAATTAATTACGAAAATGCCATTATACTGTATTATCCAAAATAATACCTAAACATAGCAAACTACCTAAATTATTACATTTCCGACAAGCTAACTATACAAATACATCTTTTCCAAAATAAAGTACAACAAAATAATTAATCCGCCTCCCCAAGCTCCTAAGCTTGGCTTCCGTCTCGCCCTTCCGGTCCGCCATCTCCTGCATTATCAGCTAGGGTAGAAGTAGGGCGTTAGAACAACGCGCCCAGTAGGATTCCGAGTAGGGCTAGCACATGGGTTAGTAATAACCATATACAGATAATAACACAATGAAAACTATAAACCACCATATACTAAAATATAAGTAAATGATATGCCATGGGTGTCAATGTTATGAATCCCACCCATCATTCCTGCCATATACTGTCATATCCCTCTTGACGGAAAAACCTCGTCAAGATCTGTCCAATCGTAAAATATCCCCCTTGACGGCAAAGCCTCGTCAAGGTGTCCCCATGCCTGTTCTCGGTCGCCCCGACGGAGCATGGACTCCGGTTTGTTTATTTTTTTCTGCCCATGCCATGCATGAGATGTAATGCATTATGCTATGTAATATGTATATTCCATAGTCATAATATAGCCTTCATAACTTAGCATATAACTCATAATCTTGCATTATGCCATATAAGATACATAAGCCATGATTTAAAACTCATCATAAAATAAACCATAAAATTCCCAAAATAAATCAATGAAACCATCACACAATCCATGGCTTACAAAAAGGTAGGAATCCTACCGAATACCGACTCGCGTCCTTTTTCGTTTTCGTCTTATAATTCCGGTCGCCAATCGCGCACCGTTTGCGATGTCCCGATACCTTATTATACAGTACCAAATCAGTCCATATTTTATCCACGATTAAGTCCCTAACTTATCACAAACTTAGATCCATTTATGTACCATTAACCATGTCATATGATCATTAACTAAGTTATAAGATTATCAAGAATTAGCCCTCAACTTAGCCTCATTAATGCATGGACATAGATCCTAAACTTAGCCCATAGCATGACCTACAAATGGGTCATTAATTACGGTTTTGCCACTACCTCTCCTATGTTTAATCATTCATTTAATCCATGTATAATTAAGTCCATACTTGATCTATAACCTACATCCATTAGTGACCCATCAACCATATCATAGAATTATTAAAATCAGCCACTTAATTGACTTCATCCCCATTCATTTAATCATTTACATAAACCCTAATCTTGGACCATAAAATGGTTCTCATATGAATCATGGGTTCGGCCATACACCATGGTCGAACCCATGATGTCTTTTCCTTATCTTTCATTGGACCTATTTACATTACTTAGGCCCAAAATGAATCCTCCCATGAGGGATTTTACATCATGCTTTTAAAACTATCATTCTTCACCATAATTGAGTCCATTAACTTAGCCCTTATTCCATTCATTCTTCATGGTTCCAAAATACTTGATTCATCATTCATAGGTGATATTCAAGACATAAAAACATTCACCTTCATCCACCACTTTTGAGGCCATTAAAATATTTACATTCATCCATGGATTCCATCATAAAAACTTTTTTCAAAAATTAGCTACATTTAATCATTTTAAAACCCTAAAATCATTAACATTCTCCATGCTTCCATTTTTACATAATTAAATTACACAATGTCCTCCATACCTTAAAACCCTAAGAAATTCACACATTACCTTCCAATTCCACATAATTCCATGCTTAATAATTTAATTACACAATGCACACAATATATTTTTCCAATTTCTTACCCTAACCCTAATTCACCCATTTAGGGTTTTCTCCATCTTCCACCCTTCCATTTAATGTATCTAAATTCCATAGTATAAAATCACCTATCCACCATTAATTTCACAAAAATAAATTCCATTTCTTAAACCCTAAAATCCAAAATTCTTTTAGTTAAGAAATACTCACTATCCGACGTCTCCTCCGATTTCCGCCGCTCCCGTCGGTCTCCGTAGCCTCCTCTCTCTTTCTTCTTGATCTTTTATAGGTCAAGATCTTTGATCAAGGGTGGCAACTCCCAACCTTAAAATCAGCCATGTTAGGTTTGAATTGAAAGAGGGAAGAGGATGGAGATGGAAAAATGTCTCAAGAACTTTACCTTGAGATGGTGGTCCAACCTTTTCTTCCTCTCCTTGAGCTCTTCTCTTTTCTTCCTTAATTTTCTTCTCCTCTTTTCCTTACTAATGTGGGACGGCAATGGAGAAATGGGAGAGATGGAGAGAGTGAGTTGAGGGTAAAATGAAAAGGATAAGGTGTAAAATCCATCTTTATCTCTTTGGTTATTTACTTTCACTTTACATTAACTCTCTCCACCCACCCGCAAGATATTTATCTTGCTTTATGGCTTATGACTCCACCCCCATAAGTCCCAACGTGTTTTATTTTTTTTGAGCTTGGGATGAGGTGAGTTTTCACCTCATGGGCCCCCTTTGACCACTCTTAACTACCATGTTAAATAATTTAATTATTTAATTACTTAGTTACTTTAATTCCCATTTGCTTATTTAGATCACCTTAGGTTAATTCATTATACTTAACCTAATTCCATTATTCCACCCATGGTTGACCAAATCAACCATGGTGGTCGGCCCCACCAAACCTTGGGTCCACACTTGGCCACATCACCATTGTTTAATTCCAAATAACTTAGGTGATTTAAAATCATTGAATTCACTCTAAGTGGATTACCATTGGGCCTATGGCCCAATTACATTTCCATCTAGCCCATTTACCTTGGAGCATACCCATCTTGACCCATTGGGTCCCAAATGGGTATTTGACCCAATTTGACCATTCTTGACCCATTTAAATAAATTTAAATCCAAACATAGTCTATTGGGCCACACTTGGGCCTTTATCCAATTTTTTGGCCCATTTACCATTTACTCCACCAATTTTCTAATTTCCATCATTAAAATAAATAATATTCACATTTATATTAATTCCAAAATTCCGAGACCTTACATGTACATTCATAGCTATCACTTGACGTGCCTTGCACCGACAAGGTAATTTACAGCACACCTTTATCTCTTCATCATTGATTGATTCATATCAAGTATTAGTCCTCCTGGTGGGACTCTCATCGCCTAAGGAGACCAATGTGACTATGATCATCATGTTACTCCTCCTGGCGTGACTTGCACCACCGAGGCAGGACGTAACCCATAAATTGCACCACTGTAGAACCTCATTCATAATCCCATGTCTATGCATGAGATGCCAATGCCTGTATGCCATTTGTTAATGCTAATATATCATTTGAAACACATAAAATAAAACAAGAGTCTCATAAGAAAACTGGGTAAAACTGTGGTTACAAGTAGGTAGGAAACCTACTTAAGCTTTGTTTAAATATCCGTTCCTTTTTGAGCTTCTCCCGATCACGACTTCTTCGTCGTTCAACTCTCGTCACCTTGTGATACAATAATCAATAAATCATATTGTCACTTAAATGTCCATTCATATATAAGACCCAAAACATCTTGTAAGTCCTTTGATCAATCCCTTCATTTGACTTGTATTCACAGATTTGCCATTGGTCTGTCCAATCTTTAATCCACCAAACTTACTCGATGGGGTTCGGCCATACATTTGGCCGAACCCAATGGTTCCTTTATCCATTACCACATGGTTCTCCATTAGGGTATTTTAAACCTTTTAAATCAACATAGAACCATTACCAACTACTACTCATAAGCTTAGGCTATTTAACCCATTCATTATGAATTAGAATAAAGTCCATCAACATGCTTGGTTATTTACTGAAATTAAGTACATAGATACCTACATGATTCTTGAATCAAAATCATACAACCCAATCAGTAAGCATAACCCTATGTAAACCAAATAAAAACCATAAAGTAACCCATGGGGTTCGACCACTCACATGGCCGAACCTCATGGTTCTTTGAATCCAATTCTCCTAATGATCTTTCATCATTTATCATGCATCTTAGCCATAAAAACAGCAACCATAATTCTATTTAAAATCCCATAGAAACCCCATGATATTGCATGGTTTCTAACTCTTTAAATTCATAACAATCATCAATCTCTTTCATGGGGTTCGGCCATTCAAGTTGGCCGAACCCTATGTCCATGAATTGATCCTTCAAACATGCATTAGGTGTTATTTAAATCATGCAATATCAGTATCATATTGCTGCCTTTATACCTCTTAGAACCCTCTAATTAACTTCATACAAAAACAGTCCATAAAGCTCCATGGTTTCCATGTTTCCCAACATGAAAACCCACAATATTTTACATGGGGTTCGGCCCTCCATGGTGGCCGAACCCAATGGTTATGTTTACTATTTTTAAACCACCAATCATCATGTAATAAACAGCATATTATTACCGAGTTTTACTAATTAAACATCATCCAATCACTAACCCAATTTCGTAGGGTTCGGCCATGTTTATTGGCCGAACACCATGCCCTTTGGTTTTGAAACATTTAATCATTCATCTTGGGTCTGAACCAAACATCCAAATCCATGTTTTAACCTTCTTAAAACATGCATTTTAAATCTATTACCAATATCTAATATCAGTCCCAACTTATATGGTTTTAACTTCCAAAAACCATCAAAACCAACCACTTGTTTCCATGGGGTTCGGCCATGCAAAGTGGCCGAACCCAATGGTCCATTTCCATCTTTTAATCCACTGATTTAGACCATAAAAACCTCAGCCTTTTCTGACATTCAGATACAGGTTTATAATCCTTTCAATTACATGTATTTAATTCTTAAATCAAACCCAAAAGTTAGTCCATAAAATCCATGGTTTTCATGTTTCAAAACATGAAAACCGAGCAATCTTTTACATGGGGTTCGGCCCTCCATGGTGGCCGAACCCAATGGTTATTTTTACCATTTTAAATCCTCCACTAATCAAGGTTAAAACCCTGGTGTAATCGGCCATCACCATGGCCCAACACACACCCATTTTATTAAACAAAAGTCCATGGAAATACTTACCAAATTCCAAGCTTTTCTTATGCCTTTGCTCCTTGCCTTCTTCCCTCTTGTTCCCTTCCATCTTTCTTCCTTTGTCTCAGCTGGTTAGAATAATAAATCACTGGTGAAATCACCAAGATAAAATTCGGCCAAGAGAGGTGTTCTTGAGAGAGGGAGAGAAGATGAAATTCCAAGGTTTTACAATGATAAAGTCGGCCAAGTGAGGGTGCTGGCTGCTTTTGTTTAAACAGCCCCACATCACCCATTTACTCCTCATCAAACCTTGTACAAACCAAGGAGTCACTTGTAGCCAAGCAAAGCACCCCTTGGCACTTCCAACACACCCTTTGACAGCCCCAAGCAATCTTTTCTCATTCCCATGCATCTCGTTTAACATACACCATGGAAATCACCCGAAACAAGTCCCCCAACGTGTGGGACTTGTTTTGGTGGTTAAAGCTGAGTTTACAGCCCCTTCAATTTCCCTTTTGACTCACCCAACTCACATGTCCAACTCACCATACTTAATGCATTTGCCCTTGAGTTGACTCACTACTTGATTTAATTGCAACCCACCTCAGTCCCACTCAACTGATTTAACTCATATTTTAGCTCCCTTGAGGGTCCACACGGTCAACCTTAGTCAACACAACCCGTTGGGTCCACTTTTAGCTCCTTGACCCGATTTTGACTCCATGACCCAATTATGGTATTTTGGTCATTTGTAAATGGTTTTCACATATGGATCAAGCCTACCCATTTCTTCTCCACTTGATTTCCAATCAAATAGGCTTAACCCCATTTAATTTAAATTCACAAAATGGTCAAATAATCCAGTAAGACCCGATGGGTCCCATTTGGGCCCTTTGACCCATTTAGCCATTTTTGACCCAAATGATGAAAATTACCCATCCAATCAAACTTAACATTCATAGTGTGCTCATATGATTTTAATTTGAGCAATGGGCCCCACTATTTCCTCACTTAACATCACAAAATAATTAATTTAACAACTCAGGGGCATTTTCGTAATTTTCCACTTCATTGAGAAACTGGGGTGTTACAGTCATTTCATGGGTGCTTATGTGATTTAAAATGGAAATATGTTTGCTGTTTTGGGTCAGCCATTGGATGGCTGAACCGTGTAGTTAACATGGCTAAAGAATAGAGCCTAACTTGTAAACAAATGATGGGATCATTGAGTAAGAGGACCATAGGGTTCGGCCATGTGAATGGCCGAGCCCCAAAGATTATTTTGTTGGAGATTATGGTTTGTTTTATGATTTGAATTAAGGAATCATTCATGATAAATTATGGATCTTGGTTTTTAGGAAAATTAAGCAAAGGTTAGTATAGTGGCATTATGGTAATTATGGAAGAAATGATCAAAGATGAAATGATCATACAATTGGATATATGGACCCAAACCAAAGTGGTATGGTTCTGCCATGTTGTATGGCCGAACCCTACCATGGTATTTTTGTGGTATATGATGTTTTATAAGGATTAAATAAAAAGAGATCAAATGAAAAGGGAGGTTAAATCCTAAGTTGATGAGGTTCGGCCATGGGTATGGCCGAACCCCACAAGATGGAATATGGAATTTGGACTTGATAAGAAATCCAACAGTTATGATATTAACTTGTCGTTGTATAAACAAGGAAGCGGAAGTTGAACGGCGTGCAAGTCGTGAGCAAGTGACGCTTTGAGAAAGAACAAACACCGAAGCTAATCTTCGGTAGGTTTCCTACCTACTTGTAACCACAGTTTTATCTTGGTTTTTATGAGACTCATGTTTTATTTTATTGGTTTTGAATGATGGATATTATTTACATGTTTTGTATATACATTGGCATCTCATGCATGGACATGGGATGATGATTATAAACACCGGAGCCCACACTCCGTCAGAATGCCTGTGATGCAACTGTGGGGCCTCCTTAGGCTGTGAAAGTCCCGCAAGGAGAATTAACATTTTGATATAAGACATATCAAGTGATGGCTATATGTATGTGTGATGGGGTGGGGCTCATTACATTTGCATAACATACATAGCATGGTTTTATATGTTTTTGATAATCATACACTTGATATATGCATGATTTATAATCTAACCATGTGGTAGCCTTAATCGGAAATCCTACTGGACGCGTTGATCTAATGCCCTAATTCTATCCTTAGAGGATAATGCAGGAACAGGGAAGGGAAAGAGAAGGTCGTGGACCTAGAGGGGAGCCAAGCTTAAGTTTTGAATGATGATTTGGATTTTTATATTACTGTTAGATTGAATATATATTTATCGACATGTAATAGCTAGTATCTTTGCTATGGTTTGAATTATAGTCTTGATGTTGGATATATGAATTAAGTTATGGTGGATAAATGCTAAGCTGAGAATAGTCTAATGAGGTTATTATGTTAAAGCAAACTTGACTTGTACTTTGCTATCTGATAATGGAGCAGTCTGAGTATTGATTATAATTCTGCATATTTGACTTATTCCGCAATCAGTTATGTCCATTCCACAAGTTTTACTTAGTTCCATGTGTGGATTATTTATCATGGGTTTAGTCCATGCACACATGGGTGGCCAGTTAAGGGTCGTACTTGGATAGTCCGGACTTAGCTCGCGTCGTGACGCCGCCCTCTCTCTTCCGGAGTTATTCTATTATTATTATTAAAAAAAAAAAATTAGACTCTGATTTAACGGAGAGGGCCGGGCGTTACACTTGGGACTTTGTTAGACTTTGGAGTGCACATTGGCCTGGCCCATCTTGTAATATGCACATGGACTGCCTGTGGCCTGGTCCAATGTTGGCATGTGGAGCTTAGCTTGGCCTAATTTAAGTGGATCTCTAACCCATTCGATCTTGATTTTCAGTCTTTTGGCACTTGAATTGCATGTTTTATCTCTAGTAATTAAATAATTAACTCCACCACTTTGAAATCTAAAATATTGATTAATTCTAGACTCTCATAACCGGATCTAGACTAACCAATTTACATGAAAAACCTAAAAGTGCCCCGAATTAATTACTAAAATTCCAGATCTACTATTTTAGGATCAAAACTAGCAATTACCCACTGACTTAACTTGATTTCCTGTATTCTCCATTTTTAATCTACAAAACATAGAAATTATATTAAATGCACCAATATACACAGAAATGAGAGCTAACTGGTCCAATAATTACTGGTAAAAATGTAAGATTTCAGTGCTCAACACATAAATCTACATAGGTATGTCTATTTCCTACTAGACTACTTACTGCTGCTGTTGATATTTTAAATTTGTAAATCTCGCAAGCGCAAGAACCATTCATAGTATAGCAATGAGAGTGTGAGGTCGAACCCAATGGAAAATCTCAAAATATATGAATTAAAATGAATTTTGTGCTCCTTTAAAAAGAATTATTTTCAGGAAATAAAACCTTTATTTAAGTCATGTATCTAACTTGCAAAATTAGTAAATAAGATGTGTGAATTAATTGTCCTTGAATTAAAATGGTGAATTGAAGTACAATCTTAATCATAACCAAACTTTCAAGTTATAAGATTAATATATCACATCTCCAATCTTTAATTAAATGAATTTTGAGAGAGAAAGTACAATTACATAGAATTAAAAGAATAAAAGAATGACATGAATTAAAATTTTAAAAAGAATAAACATCAAGACTTAGATTAGAACAAAAGTTATACAACAAACATAGAATCTAACATGGTTAAAAGACAGAAAAATAAATTGGAAGAAAATAAATGACTGAAAATAAAAGTGCAGTAACGTAAAGGTTGGTTGTTTGGAATAGACAATTCATCGCCCAACATGTATAAACAAAGTGAAAGCCTAGATCTGAAATTCACGTAAAGTTCTAAAATGAAATTTATATTTACTAATAGAAACAAGATTCACACCTTTTAATTTAATTAATTAAACCTTAGAAATTAATATTTAACTTTTGAAATCAAGATCCTAACTATTGCATGTGCTCATGTTCAATTAAATAAACAAAATTTGTAAACTGGAATTGAAAAGCAAAATAATCACAAAACGAATAATTAGAGCTTAGGATGTTTCATGTGTAACACCCCAGATTTTTAAGATATCAATTTACATGAATTTTGTCCATTTAAATTATGAATTAATGGTTATGAACCTTAGATGAGTAAGCCAATTAAGACCCAATGGATATGTTATAAGGATCAATTTAAAGTAAATGGGTAAGGTGCATTTAATTGGGTCAAGGTGGTTATTTGGGTCAAAAGGCTCAATTGGGAACCTAATGGGTCGTAGTTGAGTTGGTTGACCATTAGGTGAGCTCAAGCCTAATTAGGTTAAGGCTGAATTAAGTTCGAAAGGAAATCAAATGATTAAGTTGAGTCAAGTGAATTAAAATGGAAAGACAATCAAGTGAGTGATTTGGCATTAAAATGATGAGTTAAATGGGTGAGTTGAGTCAAATGAGTTGGATGGGAAATTATGGAGATATTTATCTCAAAGGAGTGAAGTGTGAAGTTGAAGGGCTGTAGTTTCAAACTCAAGCACCACTCCACACGTTGGAGGGAAAGCATGGGGGGAGTTTCATCTCAAAGTTGAAACCCCCACATGAAACATTAATGAGAGGAGGAAGATGAGGGGAGGTCGGGGTTTCCCATCTTAGATGGAAACTCAAGAGCCAAAACCGTTGGGAGGGTTTCATCTCAAGGATGAAACCCCCAAATGGAATAAGTGAGGGAGATGAATGGGGAGGGGAGTTACCAAGGGGTGCCATCAAGGGACACCACCTTTGGTCAACCCTCATTACTTAGTTTCCATTCATCTCTCTCTCTCTCTCTCCCTCCCTTGGCCGTTTTTCACCTCTCAAGACAAGGAACCTTAGCTGGTTGTCTCTCACACAAATCATTCCTTGGCCGATCACTCCACCAAGACAAAGTGGACTTAGAGCAAAGGAGTTTGCATCTCAAGGTTTTATCACTCTCACCCAAGGCCAAGTTTCTCTCTCTCTCTCTCTCTCTCTCTCTCTCACAAATCAATACCTTGGCCGAACAACTTCAAGGAGTTTCCAGCAAGATCAGCCTCGGCTAAAGGACAAGAAGGAAGGAAGGAAAGGCTAAAGAAATAAGGAAAAGGAACAAGCCGGAGGATTCGCGGAACCGGTAGGTTTTCTTGATAATCAAAATTTAAACAAGAACCATAGGGTTCAGCCAAGTGTATGGCCGAACCCCATGGAGGAAAATGAAGGAATGTAAGATGGTTTTAAGAGAAGTAGATGAATCATAGGTTTCGGCCATATGAATGGCCCAACCCCATGGAAAAACATGGCTAAATTATGGGTTTTTGATTGATGGAAAACCTATGGAATATTGTGATGTTCTAATGGAATTTAAATAGGTCAAAAGGATGAAGGAAGGATCCAATGATGAACCACATGGCCGAACCCCATGGAAAGTGTTAAGGAAGTTTTTGGGTCTAAAAAGGATTTTCAAAGGGAGATAATGGACCATAGGGTTCGGCCATGTTGTATGGCCAAACCCCATGAAAAGATATTGGTTTTTATTTAATGAAAATAAAGATTAAGTAAATGGATAACATCTTTTGGATTATTAAAGGATGAAAATATTAGATCAAGGATTAAAAAGGGGGACCAACGTTTAATGAGTGAGGTTCGGCCATGGAGTATGGCCGAACCCCACAAGGGTTATTTTATGGACATGTGAATGAATGGTATTATTGAAATTAAAAGGAAATAAGGGACCATTGGTTCGGCCATGATGGATGGCCGAATCCCATGGGAAACATTTGATGGATTTAAGGTCTAGGTATAGCATATGGAATGAATGAAATGGTAATTAAGAATTGAATCAATGGCAAGATGGTAAATAAGTCAAAATAATGAACCAAGGGTTCGGCCATGTTGTATGGCCGAACCCCATGGGAAATATTTTATATATTTGAAGTGATGACAAGGTTAGATGACTGATTTAAAAGAGCGGGTTTTATGAATCAAGAATGGCAAGGTTTGGATTTATTTTGAAAAGATCAAAAGGTTGGAAGAGAGACCAAAACCAAGATGGTGAGGTTTGGCCATGTGTATGGCCGAACCGCACTAATAGGATTTTGGTGGACAAAGGGCTAAGTTATTAGCAAAGTGATGTTTGAGTAATAAATAAACGTAAGAGCCAAATTCAAGAAGGTGAGGTTCGGCCATAATGTATGGCCGAACCCCACAAGATGGTGTTCTTGGTTTTAGACTTAAATTGGAAATCAAATGGGATTTAAGTTTGATTTATTGTTAGGTAACAAGGTGACAGAACTTCTTAAACGATGCGCAATCGTGAGCAGGGTGACGTTTAAGAAGAGCGGACATTTTAAGTGACCTTTGTGTAGGTTTCCTACCTTTTTGTAACTATGGTTTATACTTGATGTTTTAATCTTGATTTTATGAGATATGGGTTAAATTGTTATGTTTCAAAGAGGATTTGAATGCTAAGATTATATTATAAAATGGCATGTATTTCATTGACATCTCATGCATGGCATGGGGTGATGGTTATGTAACCGGAGGGGCCACACTCCGTCGGGGAGAGACGAAAAACCTATGTGGGTTACCTTGATGATGAGAATCCCATCAAGAGGAAACCAGAGGGTCCACATTCCGTCGGGGCAGTCCGAAAGACCTATGTGGTGGTACTTTGATGATGAGAGTCCCATCAAGAGGCTATGTGTACTTGTGATGGGTGGGACTCATTACATCTGCATACATACATAGCATTGTTTAATAAGGTTTTGACAATCATGTATTATTATGTTATATGCATGCTTTATACTAACCTTGTGGTAGCCTTAATCGGAATACCTATTGGGCGTGTTGTTCTAACGCCCTACTTCTACCCTAGTGAATGATGCAGGAAACGAAGGGACCGATGAGCGTGAACGGAGTTAAGCGTAGAAGCTTGAATGAGTTTACTGAATAGTTGTTTAAAGTTAGTTTTTGGACTTGTAATTTGAGATAACTTAGAATGTTGGACATGTAATAACTTAGTTATGTTGCTATGGTTTGGAATGATTTTATTTGATTATTTCAGTTAAGATAAACATTGTAAAAGGACGTACATCTTTGCTATCTAATAAATTGGAATAGAGTCAGGTTCTATTATAGTCCGCAGTATAAGATATTATCCTCATGTTAACTTATGTGTGAGAACTATCTTGGTGGACTTAGTCCACACACACATAGGGTTGGCCAGTTAAGGGTCGAGTTTAAGAAGTTCGGACTTAACTCGCGTCGTGACGTCCTGCTCTCGTTCACTCTTTTAAAGAAAATAGTCTCTCATTAATCGGAAAGCGAGTGAAAAAGGGTGGGGTGTTACATCATGCTTCTAAATGGATGCTTTACTTTATTAAATGATAGAATTAAAGTATAAAGCTTGGATAAAAATACATAGAACATATAAAAATGAAATTGCAAAATTTATTTATCACTTGCAAAAATCGTGTGAAGCTTTATTTTCTTAGTCTTTCTCCAGCCTTTAGTCATTTTAAACTCCAAGTCATATTCGAATTTTACCCTTGGGGTAATGGGGTATTTATAGGTTTTGAAAAGAGATGAAGGGTTGAGATTAAATCTAGGTTTAAGTTAGAGATTGAAGGGCTAAGATGGATCAAATAGAAATGTGTGATGGAGATTTAAAGTTGCAGAGGGTTAGGATTACAATAGGGTGTACACGAATTTGTCTATGTGAGGTGGCTTGGAGTGGAGTGCAAGTAAGGAGAGATGGATTTTTGGGATTGATTTGGCAATGGGAAATTCGAATTTACTATGTAGTTTTAGGGTTTGTTTTGTACATTGGTGAATAAGTGGATGAGATTGAGAAATGGGATAGATGGATCGATGAGATGCAATGGAGTGATGTGGAGATCAACCTAAAGTGGCTTTAGGGTTGAGCAAAATCTTGCAGATTTTGGAGATGATGAGGAGGTGATGTGGCATGAATGAATCTAGATGGAAATTGGGATAAAAACATGGAGAAAAATAAAAGCGAAAATCGTGTGGAGTGATAAGGCAATGGATGATGTGGCTTATGCTCATGGAGGCTAGCTTGTTCTTCAAGTCGTGTAAACTTAGGGTTAAATGAATGAATGGATGTGATTATTTGGGGTTAAGATCTATGGATCTAGGGCATTTTGGTTAAAAATAATTATAGGATTAAGTAGATGATTGATGGAGGGTTTGGATTCAAAGGTTGATCCTAGATGATTAATGGAATGCATGACCTAAATCTAAGGTAATGTGTGTATGTGATGGAACCATGTGGAGGCTCTAGGGTTTCTAAGAGGTCCATGAAGAGATGTGATTGATGACCTAATATCTAATGGCTAAGATAATTAATGCATGAAATGAATGCATGAATTAGTAGGTGATGCATGGATGAATACTAATCTACGGTTAAAGTGATCATCATGATGATGGATGACCTAGATCTAATGATAAATGAATGAATGGGTTAGATTTGATGGTGGATCTAAGGTTTCACCTAATTGGGTATTTGAAATGGAGGGTTAAGATCTAAGGTAGAATTTGGATGGTGTGGATGTGCAGTTAGGTTATGGGTTTTGGCCATGGATAATTGGGTTGGGCTTAGGTGAAATTCAAACATGAACCATGGAGTTGACTTGGGCTTGGACTTGGATCTAGACCTCAACTTAGGCCCACTGGAATTAGACTTGAGAGCTTGGGCCTTAGTTGGACTGAGCTTGCACATTAGCATCGTCCAATGATAGAATGCGCATGGACTTGCATGTGGACTGGCCCATTTGAAGTGAGTTTTGGCCCAATGACTTGAAATTCAAGCTTTGATACTTGTAATGCAACTTCTAGCATCTACAATTAAATAATTTTTCTGCCACTTAAAATCAAAAAATTATTAATTAAATTGATCTAGATTAATTAATTTACATGAAGAGATCCTAAAAGGTGGCATGAAATAATTATAAAACCTTAGGTCTTCACTTTAAAACTCTAAACTTGCAATTTACCACTGAATTTGCTTAATTTTCTTGAACTTTTCATTTTTTACTACAAAACTGACAAACTACATTAAATGCATCATTATATACAAAATTGAGGATTAACTAGTCCAATAATCAGGGGTAAAAATGTAATATTTCAATGCTCAATAGCTATCTCACAGCGGACTCCATATTCTGATCTTATTCCATTACAATTGCAACGTCCACATTTGTGACACCTAGCTAGCCTCTTAGCTTTCCTCTTTGCAGCCAGAGTGCTTTGACCACAGAGAGGTTTGGTTTGTGAAATTTCGTTACTAGAAGTATGCAAGACCTAGGGGGGGAGGGGTGAATAGGTCTGATCTGATTTTATTTTTCTTTTTAAAATAAATCAATTTAACAATATGTGTGTAACACCCCAATTTCTCAATAATATGAATATTTACGAAAATGCCACTGGATTGGTGAATTTAATAAATGTGATTGTAAATGAGAAAATGGTGGGGACCTATTGTTCAAATTAAGACCATATGAACATATTATAAGGGTCAATTTATCATGAATGGGTAATGAACATCAAATTGGGTCAATATGGTTAATTGGGTCAAAGGATCCAATTGGGACCAATGGGTCATAATGGACTTGTTTGACCATTGGTTGAGCCCAAATTTAATGGGGTTAAGCTGAATTGATTGGAAATTAAGTGGAGCATAAATGGGTAGCTTGATGCAAATGGGTAAACCACATTCAAAGGGGCTAAACCACTCATAATTGGGTCTAGGCGTTAATTGGGTCAATAAGCTAAATGGGGACCCAATGGGTCGTGTTGACCATGTGGACCATGGTTGACCGTGTGGACCCTCAAGTGAGCTCAATTGTGAGTTAATCAGGTTGAGTTGGGACTGAATTGAGTTGGGTTTAAATTAAGAAATGGAGTTGACTCAAGTGCATTAAATGAGTGTCATTTATTGTGGTGATTTGGGCTTATGAGTTGGTTGAGTTGAAATGGAAACCAAAGGGGTCTTGTAAATTCATTGAGTCAAATGGGAGATGAAAGGTTGCTTTGGTCTCAAGCCACCCAAGACAAGTCCCACACGTTGGGGACTTGTGGAGTGGGTTTCCCATGCATAGTTTTAAATGAAATGAATGGGAATTGGATGAGATGCATGGGAATGCCAAAGGGTGCATTGGGAGTGCCAAGGGGTGCTTTGCTTGGCAGCAAGTGCCTCATTGGTTTAAACAAGATTTGATGAGAGTAATGAGGGGTCCAAGGGTTGTTTAACAAAAGCTGCAAACACCACCCTCTTGGCCGAATTCTACATTGCAAAAGCCTTGGAATTCTTATCTCTCTCCCTCTCTCAAGAACATACCCCTTGGCCGAATTATACCTTGGTGTTTTCACCATTGATTCTAGCTTCTAATCAGCTGAGACTAAGGAAGAAGGAAGGAAGGAAGTAAGAGGGAAGGAGGCAAAGAGCAAAGGCAAGAAGAAAGGCTTGGAAAATTGGTAAGTAATCCATAGAGTTTTTATTGTAAAATGGGTTAAATGGAATATGATTTGGCCATGAGATGGCCGAATCTACCAAGGGTTAGAATATGAATATTGATGGTTAAAAGAGATAGAAACATGGACCATAGGGTTCGGCTACCTTGGATGGCCGAACCCCATTGAAGTATTTGATGATTGGTATGGTTTTGGAGAGATAGAAATCATATCAATGGTGGAGAGGTCTACATGTTTTAAATAAGGCTAAGTACTTGACAAAAGAGGTTTAAATCATAGGCCATAAGGTTCGGCCAATTGGGATGGCCGAACCCCATGAAATGATATGATATGTATGTGGTAATTTGTGATGGTTTTTGAGAGATAAAAACCATACAATATTATGGGATTTTTATGTGATAAGGTTACTGTTTTGGTTTGGCCATTGGATGGCTGAACCATGTGGTTAACATGGCTAAAGGGTAGAGTCCAATTGGTATATAAATAATGGAATCATTGAGCAAAATAACCATTAGGGTTCGGCCATGTGTATGGTCCGAACCCCATGGACTGTTTTTATGGTTATATGGAGTAAGAACATAGTTGGAGATTTTGAATAAATCCATGCCTTTGATTCAAGAATTATGTATGTATATTATGGACTTAATATCAGTAAATAACCAAGCATGATAGATGAGGGAATATGGGATAAAAATCCATAGGGTGAGGTTCGGCCATGTAGTATGACCGAACCCCACCAATGATTATTTGATGGACTTAGTGCTAATTCATAATGAATTAGAGATGTATGTATGAATGAATGATGTAAAGGACCAAATTAAGGTGGTGAGTTTCGGCCATGTTGTATGGCCGAACCCCACTAAGGTGGTTTGGATGTGGACCTTGGTTTTTAAGAAAATTAAGCAAAGGTTAGTATAGTGGCATTATGGTAATTATGGATGAAATGATCAAAGATGAAATGATCATAGGATTGGATATATGAACCCAAACCAAAGTGGTATGGCTCGGCCATGTTGTATGGCCGAACCCTACCAAGGTATTTTTGTAGTATATGATGTTTAATAAGGATTAAATAAAAGAGAGATCAAATGAAAAGGGAGGTTAAATCTTAAGTTGATGAGGTTCGGCCATGGGTATGGCCGAACCCCCCAAGAAGGTTTTTGGTCTTAAGATGTGAATGGAAATTTAAAATGATAGCATGATTGACTTGTTGTTACATCACAAGATAACGGAACGTGAACGGCGTGCTAGTTGTGACCGGGAGAAGCTTAAAAATGAACGGAACTTAAGCAAAGTTTCCGTAGGCTTTCCTACCTACTTGTAACCACTAGTATGATTGGTTTTATCATGATTTTGATGAGATATGTTGTTATTATTATTATGTTTCAATTGGTTTTTGAATGATGAGATTTACATTTACAAATCATATATAATGCATTGACATCTCATGCATGGCATGAGGTGATGACTTTGGAAACTAGAACCCTATCCATAGGAAATACTATGGATTACACTGTGAAATACTTTGACATAAGAATTCTATCCAGAGGAAATGTGGATTACTCTGGCTTACCTTGACATTAGACTTCTATTCAGAGGAAATGTGGATTATTCTGGATTACCTTGACGTGAGAATCCCGTCAAGTGATAGCTATGTACACTTGTAATGGGTGGGACTCATTACATTCTCACTTACATACATAGCATTGATTTCAGATGTTTTGTTGATGATCATGTACTACGAAATATATGCTTGTTTTATATACTAATCATGTGGTAGCCCTGATCGGGAACCTACTGGGCGCGTTGGTCTAATGCCCTAATTCTATCCTTAGAGGATAATGCAAGAAAAGGAAAAGGGAAAGAGAAGGTCAAGGACCAGAAGGGGAGCCAAGCTTAAGCGCTTGAATGATGATTGGGATTTCTATACTACTGTCTTTTGAATTACATTTTTATTGACATGTAATAGCTAGTAAACTTTGCTATGGTTTGTTTATGGTTTTGACCATGGATGTTTGGATTATTTAATGTTAATAGATGAGACTTGTACTTGTTATCTAATCAGTTTATTTCCGCAATTGGTTTAGTTTATTCCGCATGACTTGATTAGTTCCATGTGTGGTTTGTCTGTCATGGGTTTAGTCCATGCACACATGGGTGGCCAGTTAAGGGTCGGACTTGGGTAGTCTGGACTTAGCTCGCGTCGTGAAGCCGCCCGCTTTCTTCCGGTGTTATTATATTATTAAAAAAAAAAATTAGACTCTGAATTCTTGGAAAGGGCGGGGCGTTACAATGTGCAGCAGAATAAACGTGTATGCAAGTGATAAACAAATGAATCAAACCATTAAAGCAAACCACACATATACAATGATATATAGTGGTGCGGTTCACCTGAACCTACATCCACTGTTGGACTCACCCTCTCTAGGGCTATCCCAAATCCACTATGTATGGGAGTCACACCCAAACATTACAACCTAGTTTTGAAAGGTTAGACCGCCCTGTTGTAATCCTTGACACCTATTTTTTAAAGTGGTTCAATCACACTAATCTAATCCACCGTGCAATGATAAACAAAGAACACTTGCCTTGAGCCTGAACAATTCTTCAAAATGTGTGTTCTTCTTGTAGTTGTCTCTACGCCTTCTTCTTTTAGATCAGGTCCATCTTTGTTGAGTATTGGCACAACGGAACATGGGTACTAGGATGGGGATATGACTAATAAGACAGTTTTGCAATGACTGAGTCTTGAGACCTCCAGGATTTCTTCGAGGCCTCCAGGTTGTATACGGCAATACAACTCACTGAGTTTTCTAGATTTCAAACCATTATTTTAATCATATTGAGTTAATGACCAGCTCACTAAATTGACATCTGTCCTTGCTTGTCAATCAGAATAATAGATCAAATCATGAGATTACCTAAATGATCTTCTAAGATCTCCTATGGTCATGAGGAGCCTCTCAATGGATTTTTCAAATATAATTGGTCAAATGCCAGGACAATAATTTTTCCACTTGTCAGTCATTATCTCATACAATCCATATGAACCTTCTAGGGTCTCCATATTTCCATAAGATTTATAATCATGATGAGGCAAAGGATCATTCAAAACTCATGAGCAGTTTTTCCCCTCTTTCAAATCTTTCTTACCATATCTTATAAGATATTTGGTCAAAGGACAGAGGGATTTGAGATTTGACACTGCAATCCAGGTGTCATAATTTTCACTTAGATATGGACAGTCATTGAGGCCTTGACAAAATGCTTGAGGCCTCGACGCTGGGACTAAGCATTTTTTAGATTTCCAATTTATTAACCATTGATTACTAAGATGTTTAGGCTTGACCTAAGGTCCACTATAGTCCAGTTACCTGTGTACCAATCACATGTTCGGTGTAGATTCTTCTATACATAGTAGATCTTCTGACATCTTCACATTCTTCCAAGGCAAGTTCCAACACACACGGTCACGCTTGGTCACGGAATTGACAAAGCATAGACTCGGTCAAACCGAAGCCCTAATAATCTCTCCCTTTGTCAATTTCGTGACAAAACCTAGACTCTAACAAATACATCTCATTTAACCCCTTTACAATGAAATACAAGCCCTTGAAAAAAATATAACTCAAATAATGATCATATCAAGACTTGAATTTCTTGTACTAACACTTCTCTCCCCCTTTTTCTTTTTTCTCCCCTTGAAATGATGCTTGAAAAAAAATCCTTGTAAAAGACATAGGTAACTAGGTGGGATTTTGAATTTATCCCTCTCAACATTAGTACCATTTTTCTCCCCCTTTTTGTCATAAATTGACAAAGGATACAAAAAAAAAAAAAAAATCATGGAGATTAAGATTCAACAAAACATAAGATTTTTTTTTTGAAAAAAAAAAAAGAATAACCCAATATTGAAACTAAGAAAGAACCATCGCCGAACCAAATTTTTCAGACCCTTAAACGAACATATTTTTCCATTAGGCAAAACAAGGATTTGAAAACATCACTGGGGCCTAAACCAGCCCTTTCACCTTTTGAACCCATTTTTCTTTGATGGGTAAAGGCATGTTGTCACCCCTAAGATCTTTGAAACCAGCTTTCTTTTGTCACAATTCATGGTGAGCTCGTTCACCAATTTAGGTTTTGAACCATGAGATCATGTTGGTTTCATCCACACATAGTACTTTTATTATAAGCCCGAACATTTACCTTTGTTTGAGATATTTTATCTTTGACGTGCTTCTTTCTCAGGTTGCATTCAAACCTCATGTGACCCTTTTTCCACAATAATAACATGTCACACTTGAAGATTTAGAGGAGTAATGCTCACCTTTCACAAAAACAATTTTGGATTTGGATTTTTATTCATTTTTCTCATCAAAACCTAGACCAGTTTTATCTCCAAATTGTTTTCCAATGTTTAAGAGTTTTTCAGGCTTTTTCTCTCCTTGATTAAATTTTTCTCAAATTTATCTTTGTGTCTTTTGAATTTATTTAATTCAACAATCAACCTTTGGTTTTCAGATACAAATTTTGATTCGGTTTCTTTTACTTTACAAATTTCATCTTAAGCCAATTTTAGTCTTTGTTGAAGACATATATTTTCTTCTTGAATCGTCTACAAATTTTCTTTCTCAGATATTACTTGATTTTCCAATTTAATAATTTCATTCTTAGATTTACTAAGCCTTTTAGCCAAGTCTTTGCTTTCTAAGAACAAAACATTATAAGCTTCTTGTAAGCCATCATCCTCACTATCTGATCCTTTACTATCACTTTCAAGATTTGGATCATTTTGAGGATCATAAGAGAAGGAAGCAATGAAACCTTTCGTCTTGACAACATCTTCATGGGTTGACACATCGGATTTGCTTTCAATTTGTGATGTGTCTTCTTCCACCACAGTGGTCATGGCTTTCTTTTAGATCTCCTTAGACGGGCATTCATTAGCAAAGTGCTCGTGTCTATCACAATTAAAAATTGAGTTTCTTTGGGCTTGCCCTTATATTTTTCTTTGAATTTATCTCTTGATTTTTCTTTTGAAAAGTGTGGTTTATTTTTAAAGATTTCTCTAGAGTCTTATCTTTTAACTCTTATTTTGTTTTTCCTCTTATTAAAGTGTTTTAAGTAATTCTTCGCAAGTATGGTAACATCTTCATCTGAATCACTTTTAGAGTTATCAGATTTTTTATCTATTTTATTTTCAGTTTTTAGAGAAGATCTTAGAGCAATAGACTTCCTTTTGGGTTGTTCATCATCAAAGTGAAGTTCATAAGTTTGAAGAGATCCTACCAAGTCATCAACCCTCATTAGAGACACATCTCTGTATTCTTCAATGGCGGCTACCTTGGGCTTAAACCTTTTGGGCAGATTTCTTAGTATTTTGGTACAAATCTAAGATTCAGGGAATATTTAACCTAATGTCCACATAGAATTTACAATGTCACTTAATTTCAAATAGAACTCCATAAACATTTCATTTTCCTCCATGCGAATGCTATTAAATTATGACTAAAGGATTTGGAGTTTAGACCTCTTAACAATTGAGGTTCCTTCATGTGTCCTTTCTAAGATGTCCCAAGCATCTTTGGCTGTCATACATGTCATTATACGTTTGAATTCATATGGTGACACAACACAGTTAATGGCATTTAAAGCCTTTCCATTTGCAGTATATAAAGTTTTTTCCACGTCGGTCCAGGTGAAGTAATCCTTAGATTTAGTACCAATGATTTGTTGAACAGATTTTTTTGCTTCATCTTAGGAGGATTTTTCAGAGATTTCCTTAACATGATGTTCCCAACCCCTTACTACTAATTCCCAGGCGGCTCCATCAAGTGATATAAAGAACCTTTTTCATTTTTGCCTTCCAAGAGGCATAGTTAGAGTAGTCAAAGTAGGGAGGATTGGAAACAGGGTGAATATCACCTCTATACATGATTCTAGTACAGGATCAACTCGAACAATTAAGTCCAACTCAGAGTAACTGAGCTCTTGATGCCAATTGAAATTTCATTACTAGAAGTATGCAAGACCTAAAGAAGAGGGGGGGGGGGGGGGGGGGGTCTGAATAGGACTGGTCCGATTTTATTTTCCTTTTTAAAATAACTCAATTTAACAATATGTGCAGCGGAATAAACGTGTGTGCAAGTGATAAACAAATGAATCAACCCTTTAAAGTAAACCACACATGTACAACGATATATAGTGGTTCAGTTCACCTGAACCTACATCCACTGTTGGACTCACCCTCTCTAGGGCTATCCCAAATCCATTATGTATGGGAGTCACACCCAAACATTACAACCTAGTTTTGAAAGGTTCGACCGCTCTGGTCTAATCCTTGACACCTATTTTGTAAGGTGGTTCAATCACACTGATCTAATCCACCTACAATGATAAACAAATTAAACAAAGAACACTTGCCTTGGGCCTTAACAATTCTTCCAAATGTGTGTTCTTCTTGTAGATGTCTCTGCGCCTTCTTCCTTTAGATCAGGTCCATCTTTGTTGAGTATTGGCACAACTGAACATGGGTACTGGGACAGGGATATGACTAATTTTGGGTCCTAGAGAAACATCCTCATCTTCATCATTAATTGAGTATTGAATACATGATTATATCCTTGTTAAAGGATACTGAAGATGGAGTGATGAGGGGCTGAAAGCTCTCTACTAATTGTTCTGTATTTTCCAATGTTCAGGATTGTATTTTATAATCAGCCAGCCATGTATTTATAAGACAGTTTTGCAATGAGTGAGTCTCGAGGCCTCCAGGCTGTATATGGTAATACAACTCACTAAATTTTCCAGATTTCAAACCATTCTTCTAATCATTATTAAGTTAATGACCAACTCACTAAATTGACATCTGTCCTTGATTGTCAGTCAGAATAATAAATCAAATCATGAGATTACCTAAATGATCTTCCAAGATCTTCTATGGTCATGCAAAGCCTTTCAAAGGATTTTTCAAATATAATTGGTCAAATGCTAGCACAACAATTTTTTCACTTGTGAGTCATTATTTCATAAAATCCATAGGAGCCATCTAGGATCTCCATATTTCCATAAGGTTTCCAACCATGATGAGGCATAGGATCTTTCAAAACTCATGAGCATCTTTTCCCTTTTTTCAAATCTTTCTTACCATATTTTGTAAGATATTTGATCAAAGGACAGAGGGACTTGAGATTTCACGTTGAAATCCAGCTATCATAATTTTCACTCAGATATGGACAGTCTTTGAGACCTCAACAAAATGCTTGAGGCCTCGAGGCTGAGACTAAACATTTTTCAGATTTCCAATTTATTAACCATTGACTTCTAAGATATTTAGGCTTGACCTAAGGTCCACTATAGTCCACCTACCTGTGTGCCAATCACATGTTCGGTGTAAACTCTTTTATGCATAGTAGATCTTCTCACATCTTCACATTCTTCCAATGCAAGTTCCAACACACACGGTCACGCTTGGTCACAGAATTGACAAAACATAGACTCGGTCAAAGAGAGCCCTAACAGTTTGTTCCTCTTGGATTTCCAGTTTCCTCACCCTTATAGCCAAGGAAATTATTTTCCTACACAAATCTGGGGTAACTTGTGTTCTAGACAGACTCATTGCGAAACAAAAACTCGACCGTCTACGTGCATAACTTCTATCCAGTTCTTTAACGTCTGCTGGTTACAAAGACAAAGATGGATGGTAGATGCTGAAAGAAAAGAATTTTTTTAAGAGGTCTCAGTTTTGAACTTAATCTCCCCTAAGAATTTTTTTATGAAAATTATGACCTTAGTACCCCCAAACTCGAATTCAACATTGTCCTCAATGTTCCTTAATCTACACTGGCCATTTGTAAACGAAGAAATATCTTAGAAAATGAACAATCATGATTTAGATGTACTATGGGATGATGAATGACTGACTCCAAGGGTAGACAGAATCAAATGAAAAACTACAACTAAACTAAAAAAAATAAAAAACTAGACGCTGACAACTTAGACCAACTCAGACATAGAAAAATGGGTCGGTGGGTTTAGATAAAGAAAAATTAGTGGGTAACGGTGAATGTGTTTGGGTAGATGAATATGTGAATGGAGGGAATTGGATGTGCAAATCAGTCATGGTGAACAGGATCTTCAAATCGAATCTCAGCTTCTTCCTCAGGCTTTTTGAAATCTAAGAATGGTTTCAATCTTTGACCATTGACTTTACACACATGACCGTTCTTAGGATGCTTGATTTGAACTGCTCCGTGTAGGAAGACAAAATGAACAATGTACGGACCAGTCCACTTGGATCTCAATTTTCTAGGAAAAAAATGCAAATGAGAGTTATTAAACAAGACATTCTGACAGAGAGTGAATGACTTTCTCAAAATGCGCTTGTCATGAAAGGTTTTCATTCGGTCCTTGTATAAAAATGCAGTGTCATATGCCTCATTTCTCAACACTTCTAGCTCATATCTTTGTAGTGTCATATGCCTCATTTTGAATCAACCCTAGTTTAGAGTCTGTGGATCCAATTCGTTAGTGTAGTGGGAAAGTTGAAATTTTTTAAACTTTCTCAGCCGAGATCCTTAAAATAATCTGCGCTTAGAAAATAAATTATTTGAGGTGTTTAAATTCTCAAATTTCACTCATTAATTTAGTTTTAAAATTCTAAGTCTAAAAAATTTCCCCGGCTGACATTAATAATTTGTGGAAGTGTGGATTTTGTTTTAAAATGTTCATTTTAAATATTTGAAAGTGTCAAAATAGTTTTATAAAAAAAGAGGTTTAATTTATTTAATCAAATTATGGCGTTATGTACTTTTAGCTTATTATATAGTGTAGTTTATTTTTAAGAAGATAAGAAGGGAATTAATAAGCTACAATGTAGCTAGGCTAACGTGGGAGAGAGAAAGGAAGAAAAAACCACCGACATAGGTAGGTTTTGATTTAAAAGAAAAGAAGAAGTTGAAGGTGTAGAAAGGAAAAAAAAAAAAAAAATCAAAGGGGTTCTCTCACCCTCCATCGATCCCTCTCTTTTTTCCTTTTTACCTTCTTCCTCTGTCTTCTTCAACCGATCCTCTCTTCCTCAGTTTCTTTTACTTCCTTTATTTCTTCTTTCTTCTTCTTCTTCCAATTGTTCCTGCGGCAACAGTGTTCGGGTTTTGGGGGTTCTTGTTGGGCTTTCAAACTTCATCATTTCTCGGTGGATTTCGACTATCAAGGTATATAAATCCATCTATTCAAAATTTTAATAGCTCCGGGACTATTCTTTTTGTGAAATGGGTTGATTTTGGGCTTCATTTTTAAATTTTTAGAATTTAGGGAAAAATGCCCCTTTTCTTTTAATTTTTAACACCTTTAGAAGTGATTTTTTATGTGCTAAGACCTTCATGTTGCAATTTTAAGTTATGATTTAGTTTATAGTGGATTTCATGATTTAGTTTAAGTTGATTAAATAAAGTGAAATTAAGCAGGGGATTAAAAACCCATTTTTGTTCACAGTTCTTGTCTTCTTCATCTTTCCTACAATGGAAAAAGTTATAGTTTCATTTGGTATCTTAGTCTTTGTAATGTTTCATACTATTAAGTTCATTAATTTCTTTGGATATTTTGTTTTCAAATATTTTAAAATAGATGATTAAGATAAGTTAGGAGGGACTGTTGTTTCATGAATTTGACTTAGTTGGAATTTATATTAGTTTAATCAATTAGTTTCTATTTATTTTAATATTTGATGTTGTTGTATGATTTTAATTTATTTATCACATGAGGCTTTTAATGTGGTAGATATGGATTATTCAGATTTTTGTATGAGGTATTTATTTTAAATAACATTAGATGTTATTGTTTTGAGTTTAAATTAAAATATGTTACGATATGATTTAGGAAGTGGTTATTTCCATAAAGAGGCAAGTGATTGAAAATACACCTATTTAACCAGTTGAGTTGTGTTTATTTAAACTCTTTAATTAATTTACAAAATTTTATACTATGAGTAATGAAAGATAAATGGAGAAAGATGATATTTTTTTTAGTTTCAAATTTTAGTGAGGCTTTATCATTAAATATGAAATAAGACCAACTTGGAGTATTTAAATTAAACCTCCACTATTTTCTTCTCAATTTCGTCGGTCGGATCATATTAGGCTAATATATAGTGTCTAACTCCATCAATTATCCAATTGAAATAGTTGGACTGGCTCTCTCTCTCTCTCTCTCTCTCTCCTTCACACAAATCGAGGAACTCACGTAACTTCGCCGATCAAAGTGAGGAGACTCAACTGTGGTTTATTTGCAAGTGAATGGTTGTATGTGAATGTGTACATGTGCTATGCAAAAATCATATATACATGATATATGTTGTGTAACGCCCCGCCCTTTTTCACTATGCTTTCCGAAAATCAGAGTCAATTTTTTTTTTAAAGAATGATAGATGATATACTATGAGTAATGAAAGATAAATGGAGAAAGATGATATTTTTTTAAGTTTCAAATTTTAGTGAGGCTTTATCATTAAATATGAAATAAGACCAACTTGGAGTATTTAAATTAAACCTCCACTATTTTCTTCTCAATTTCGTCGGTCGGATCATATTAGGCTAATATATAGTGTCTAACTCCGTCAATTATCCAATTGAAACAGTTGGACCGGCTCTCTCTCTCTCTCTCTTCTTCACACAAATCGAGGAACTCACGTAACTTCATCGATCAAAGTGAGGAGACTCAACTGTGGTTTATTTGCAAGTGAATGGTTGTATGTGAATGTGTACATGTGCTATGCAAAAATCATATATACATGATATATGTTGTGTAACGCCCCGCCCTTTTTCACTATGCTTTCCGAAAATCAGAATCAATTTTTTTTTAAAGAGTGAGAGAGAGCGGACGTCACGACGCGAGCTAAGTCCGAACTTCTAAAGTCCGACCCTTAACTGGCCAACCCTATGTGTGCATGGACTAAGTCCATGAAAACGGTTCACACATAACAATATAAACATGACGATTAAAATCATAACTGCAGAATTATAATAGAACCTAATTCTATTCCATTTTAGATAGCAAAGTACGTCAAGTCTTTAATCAGTAATTAACATAACATAATTATCCAATTAAACATCCAACCATAGCAAATTATCTAAATTACTACATGCCCGAAGTCTAGTTACTCAAATTACAAATTCATATGTAACTTAATCAAAATAAAAACTAAAAGCATCCAAGCTCCTATGCTTGGCCCTTTTTGCGTTCATCATTTCCCTCGTTCCTGTATCATCCATTCGGGTAGAAGTAGGGCATTAGAACAACGCCCCCAGTAGGCATTCCATTTAGGGTTAACATGTGGTCAGTACAAATCATATACAATAACATAAAGTTAAAAACCATATAAAACAATGCCATGTCATGATATCAAATGCAATGAGTCCCACCCATCACAAGTACATATAAGTACCCCCACATAGGTCTTTCGGATGCCCCGATGGAGTGTTGCCCCGACGGTTTCTTCTTGATGGAAATGCACATCAAGGTATCCCACATAGGTTTTTCGGACGCCCCGACGGAGTGTGGCTTCTCCAGTTACATATCCTTCACCCCATGCCATGCATGAGATGCTAATGAAATACATGCTATTTATCTTATAAACATAGCATTAAAACTCACATTTGAAACATATCCTTTACAACACAAATTCATCAAAATAAGATAAAAACATTGTACATATACCCATGGTTTCAAAGAGGTAGAATCCTCCCAAAGACCACTAACGTGTCCTTGCGCTTTCGTCCGGTAACCGCTCACAATCGTATACACCTTGTGAGGTCGTTATCTTATAATATATCAATCAATTAAAACCATGTCCCATTTGATTTACAATACTGTCTAAGTCCATAAACCATTCCTCATGGGGTTCGGCCTGTAACACCCCGGATTTTTAAGATATCAATTTACATGAGTTTTGTTTATTTAAATTATAAATTAATGGACATGGACCTTATATGGGTAAGATGTGTTTAATTGGGTCAAGGTTGTTTGGGTCAAAATGCCCAAAAGGGACCCAATGGGTCATAGTTGACTTGGTTGACCACCAACTGAGTCCAAGCTTAATTTGATTGGGGCTGATTTGAGTTGGAAATGGAATCAAATAGTTGAGTTGAATTAAATGGATGAGTTGAGTTAAGTGAGTTAAATAAATTTGAATTAAATGAGTTGGATGGAATATTTATTTTAAGTAAGTGAAGTGTGTAGATGAAAGGTGTTTGGTTGTTTTCAAAATTCAAACAATGGAACACGTTGGATGCATGGGAGGTATATCTCATGCATGAAAACCAAATGGGAATTAAATGGAGAGGAGGCGTTTTGTGGAGATTACACAAGGTAACATCAAGGTAAGCACACGTTGGATGCATGGGGAGTTTTTATCTCATGCATGAAACCCCCATGTGAATCATTAATGGAGAGGTGAGGGGTTATGGCTATTTCAAATTTAAACAAGGGGTTCACACTTGGAGGTGGGAGTTTCATCTCATGGATGAGACCCCAAAATGGTCACTAATGAGAGAGGACGGTTTTGTAAGCCAAGATACCCATTGCAGCCGTTGGAGCCTTGGGAGTTTCATCTCATGGATGAAACCCCCAAGAGAAGCATTAAGGAGGGAGGTTAAGGAGATGGGAGTTACACAAGTGTTTAACCAAAAGGCATTATCTTTGGCCGACCACTCCATTGGAACAAAACAAGATTTGTGTTCATTTCATTCTCTCCCTCTCTCTCTTAGCTGTTCTTCTCTCCCTCAAAAACATCTATTGGCCGACCAACATTCTAGGAGAAAGAAGACCAAAACTTAGAGAATTTTATCATGTTCTCTCCCTCCCTCTCAAGGCCGATTCTTCTCAAGACCAAAAAGGACTTAGAATAATTTGATCTCAAGCTTCTCTCAATCCATATCACTTGACCGAACCACTCCAAGGGGTTTCCAGCAAGTCAATCTCGGCTAAAGATCAAGAAGGAAGGAAGGAGGGACTAAGGAAGGAAAGGAGCAAGAAGGAGTGAAAGAACCGGAGGAGTCGCGGGATTGGTAAGTGCTCAATAAACTCTTGTTAAATAAGATGGTCAAGGAAACATGATCCGGCCATTGTATGGCCGAACCTATCAAGGGTTAAAATCATGGCTATTGAATTTAAAAGAGGAGATAAGGAACCATAGGGTTCGGCTATGATGTATGGCCGAACCCAATGGAAAGAGTCAAGGAAGTTTTATGGGTTTAAAATGATGTTTAAAAGGGAAGAACATGTACCAAAATGGCCGAACCCCATGAAAAGACATTGTTTGATTTTATTGGATTTGAAGAAAGGAAATCATAAGTGTATGTGTTTGATTTTGTTAAAGTTTTAAAAGAATTTAAATGGATGGAGGTATGAGAACCAATCATAGATGTATAATAGTTTTAATGGAAATAAGGAACCATAGGGTTCGGCCATAGAGAGATAATGATGGATAGTGTGGTCATTTGTAATGAATTTTGAAGATGGTTAATGATTTAGAAAGGTGTTGGGCTGTTGGATCAAAAAAAAAAAGAATGGAAAAGAGGAGCACCAAAACCAAAGGGGTGAGGTTCGGCCATGGTGTATGGCCGAACCCCACCAAGTGCTATTTATGGATTTAGATATCATAAGGTTCGCCCATGGTGTATGGCCGAACCCCATGAACCATTTTTTGGATCATCTTTGGGACTTGGTCATAAGTAATTAAACCAAGTAATTATCCATGGACGATTAATGGCATAGAATGTAATTATGAGGAGAAAATTGAAGATCATGGGTTCGGCCATGGTGAATGGCCGAACCCCATGAGGAAAGTTTTTATGGATTAGATGGTTAACAATGGTGGATGATTAAATGGTTACGTGATTAACTAAGAAATGAGGGAGTAATGGATCAAAGGAAGGATTAAAAATCAAATGGATTAAAGCTAGGGAGTTCTGTTGGGAATACATCCGCATAGTCCTTTACTATTGCCGGAAGTTCAGCCACCGATGCCTTGTTGATTCTGATACTGTTCATTACCAGATGACTCAACCCTTCATGCAGTCCGCTTTGTTTGTCAGTACGCACCACATGTTGTTTGCCCTCGGGTGACCAAAATGTCACCCTGCGGCGATAGCAATCAATGTTGGCCTGAAAACTAGCCAACCAGTCCATGACGAAGCTAATATCGTACTCTATCATATCGAGTACCAAATAGTTGAAATCAAATCTGAGTCCAGCGAGTTCAGTATTCACTGCTGTGCATATAAGCCCCAATGATGTGTCTCCGACGGGGGATACAATGGTGAGTGATGTGGACAGTTTTTGTACTAAAGTTCTAGTCGCAAATATGAATGCAGCAGATATGAAAGAGTGGGATGCTCCAGAATCAAATAAAGCAAAGGCATAGGAACTACTGACTACAGCCATACCTTGAATCACAGAGTGATCCATTGCTGCTGGAGAAGCTAAGGTAAACAACCGTCCAGATCCTGTAGGCGCCCGTTCCACCTGATTAAATGTTCTGCCTCCTCGTGAATTAGCTGGCTTAGCTAGTGGGCAAGATGAACCTCTAGAATGAGAGGGTTTACTGTGTTGTGGGGATTCCCTCTTAAAATGGCCCGGCTGATCACAATGAAAGCAGTTGTTCACTCCTCTGGGAGCCTGAGTGACTGATGCAGATGGGGAGGGATGATTGGGACGAAAGCCCCCTATTGACCCAGTGGATGGTGATGCTCTGCTAAAGTTCGGTCGGAACTTCCTTGTTGGGCTGAAATGTACCCCTCCCACTCTGAGCTCGGCGGTTGTCAAAACGTACTAACTCAGCCATCTCTTGCACTGCTATAGTGGCCCTGCTGACCACCTCTGCCAATGTAGCTGCCTTGAATATGGTTACCTTCGCCCTAATGCTTGGCCAAAGGCCCCGTTCAAACTTGCGTGCCCTTCGATACTCTGTATCCACCATATAAAATGCATAGCAATACAAGCTGAGAAGCACCTGGTGGTACTCTGCCACCGTCATGGTACCTTGTACCAAAGACAGAAAAGCTTGGGTCTAGCGCTCCTTCTCCTCCTCAGGGAAATAATGGTCCAAGAAGGTAGCTGAGAATTGATCCCAAGTCATCGCAGTCCTCTCTCTTTCCGGAAGAAGTGCTCGCTGCTTCTCTACCACCTCCCACCATTTACCGGCATCATCGATCAGTTGTGACGTGGCCAGTAAAATTTTGTCAGCATGACTCGTGATCTTGAGTAGGGTCAGGATCTGAGTGATCTTCTTCAACCAATTTTCTGCTCCAATAGCCCCTTCTCTCCTTTTGAAATAAGGAGGGCGTTGTTGCTGGAAGCCCCTGACCATGCTCCTGTCATTGGTCTCATTGGTGGTTCCATTCCCGTTCAAGTGTTGTTGAACCACTGAAGTGACCACCACTTGAACCAAGTTTTGTAATTCAGGAGGCACCATCGGTATATTCACGCTGCTTTGTTCCTCCTCCTCTTGATGGGATGGTTGTCCTTCCTCTTCATGTCGAGATTGTCTTTCCTCCTCTTCATGTTGAGATTTTTCTACCTCTTTTTCTTTCCCTTTCTGGTTTTGTAGGGTATTTCTCTTTGGAGGCATCTTTCCCTACGCCATTGGAAAATATCATGACCTAGTTTTCATCGTAAAGTTTGTATTTTCCTGTTTTTAGGGAAATTTCCAAATAAACACTCTTGATTTTTCTTTGTTTTTGGGGGATTCCCTAAGTATCTATTGTTTGTTTCTCAATTCGGGTATATTGGGGAAATATATCCAATTTTGCTATGTTTTGTTAAATCCATTTATTTGACTGTACTTTCTTTGCTATCATTCATTGTTGTTCTCAGATTGAATGTTCCGTCTGAGTCTAACGAAGTAAATTAATCCGGCCCCCGCACAGCGGACTCCGAAGAGTCGGTCAGTTGGGATTCTTATCTGTCAGTGAGACATGATACCGTCCTAATGTTACTTCGAAAGATTCAATCTTTTTGTTTCGCTCTGATACCAACTGTAACGCCCCGCCCTTTTTCACTATGCTTTCCGAAAATCAGTGTCTATTTTTTTTTTTAAAAGCGTGATAGAGAGCGGGACATCACAACTCGAGCTAAGTCGGAACTTCTAAAGTCCGACCCTTGACTGGCCAACCCTATGTGTGCATGGACTAAGTCCATGAAAACGGTTCACACATAACAATATAAACATGCGGATTAAAATCATAACCGCGGAATTATAATAGAACCTAATTCTTTTCCAATTTAGGTAGCAAAGTACGTCAAGTCTTTAATCAGTAATTAACATAACATAATTATCCAACTAAACATCCAACCATAGCCAATTATCTAAATTATCACATGTCCGAAGTCTAGTTACTCAAATTAGAAATTTATAAGTAATTTAATCAAAATAAAAACTAAAAGCATCCAAGCTCCTATGCTTGGCCTTTTTCGCGTTCATCGTTTCCCTTGTTTCCTATATCATCCACTAAGATAGATGTAGGGCGTTAGAACCACGCGCCCAGTAGGCATTCCATTTAGGGTTAACACGTGGTTAGTACAAATCATATACAATAACATAAAGTAAAAAACCATATAAAACAATGCCACATCATGATATCAAATGCAATGAGTCCCACCCATCACAAGTACATATAAGTACCCCCACATAGGTCTTTCGGATGCCCCGACGGAGTGTGGCCCCTGACGGTTTCTTCTTGATGGAAATGCACATCAAGGTATCCCACATAGGTTTTTCGGACGCCCCGACGGAGTGTGGCCCCTCCGGTTACATATCCTTCACCCCATGCCATGCATGAGATGCTAATGAAATACATGCTATTTATCTTATAAACATAGCATTAAAACTCACATTGAAACATATCCTTTACAACACAAATTCATCAAAATAAGATAAAAACATTGTACATAAACCCATGGTTTCAAAGAGGTAGAATCCTCCCAAAGATCACTAACGTGTTCTTGCGCTTTCGTCCAGTAACCGTTCACGATCGTATACACCTTGTGAGGTCCCGTTATCTTATAATACATCAATCAATTAAAACCATGTCCCATTTGATTTACAATAATGTCTAAGTCCATAAACCATTCCTCATGGGGTTCGGCCATACACCATGGCCGAACCCGTGATCCATCACTTTCACGTTTTCTAACATCCATGCCATCGTTCTATCTATGGTTGTCCATTTCATTCTTTAAAGCATGCTTAGGCTAATAATAACCCACTAACATGGTTCATGGGGTTCGGCTATACACCATGGCCGAACCCATGATCTTTCATTTTTGGCCTATATTACAATATTGCCATTACCTCCATCAACTTATGTTTAGGTTCCAAAACATAGGTCCATGACTAGCATTTCATGCACCAACATTCTTCATGGGGTTCGGCCATTCACAATGGCCGAACCCAAAGTACCTAGTTCTCCATCCTTTACATAATTTTAGTCCATTTACAATCGTTAATTCCTTTACATGGGGTTCGGCCATACACCATGGCCGAACCCTATGTGTAACGCCCGCCCCACTTTCACCGAAATCAGAGTCTATTTTATTTTATTTTTGAATTAAATAAAAGTGACAACGGGCGCGGACGTCACTACGCGAGTTAAGTCCGAGCTTCTAAAGCCCGTCCCTTAACTGGCCAACCCCACGCGTGCGCGGAATGAAGTCCACGAGTACGGTTCATGCATAGGAAGTAAGCTCGCGGAATATAATTACATGCGGAACATTATAATAGATACTATCCTACCGATTTTAGATAGAAGGGAAGATACCTCATTAAACTACTAAGATACCCCAAGGTTCATAATTATGTCTCAAAATGATAACGTACAGAGTATAATCCAGACCATAGCAAGAAATCCAAAATTATTACAATTCGACAAGCTAAGCTACTTAAGTTACAACTTTTCCAAAATAAAACTTTGATAAACAAAGTAGCCGCTTTCCCAAGCTCCTAAGCTTGACTCCCGTCGCGTCCACCATTTCCTCCATCTCCTGCATCATCAGCTAGGGTGGAAGTAGGGCGTTAGACAACGAGCCGAGTAGGACTCCAAGTAGGGCTATCACATGGATTAGTGATAACAAGATACTGGTAGCAATATAATAAAAACATATGATGAATGCCATGCCATGGGTGCCTATGTCATGTGTCCCACCCATCATCCACATCATCATAAATGTCATATCCCCCTTGATGGCAAATCCTCGTCAAGGTCTCCCCATGTTTGCTTCTCAGGTCGCCCCGACTGAGCATTGACTTCGGTTATAGCACAACTAGCTATCCCCATGTCTGTTCTCGATCACCCCAACGGAGCATGGACTCCGGTTATAGCACAATAAGCTATCCCCATGTCTGTTCTCGGTCGCCCCGACGGAGCATGTACTCCGGTTACAGCACAACTAGCTATCCCCATGTCTGTTCTCGGTCGCCCCGACGGAGCATGGACTCGGTTATAGCACAATAAGCTATCCCCATGTCTGTTCTCGGTCGCCCCGACGGAGCATGGACGCCGGTTCCTTTATTTTCCCGCCCATGCCATGCATGAGATGTAAGTGCATTATGCTATGTAGTATATATATATATATATATATATTTCATATCTTTAATACATATGATTCATAGCATTTGAAATATATACCATAGCATTTAAAATATAATCCATCGCATTAAAATATAATCCATAAAACAAACCATATAATTACCGGAATAAAATACGAAAACCATCACATAAACATAATCCATGGCTTACAAAAAGGTAGGAATCCTACCGAATACAGATAACGTCCCTTTTCGTTTTCGTCCGATAATTCCGATCGCCGATCGCTTACCGTTTGCGATGTCTCGATACCTTATTATACATTTTTCCAAGTTAGTCGATATTTTATCCATGATTAAGTCTCTAACTGATCATAAACCTAGGTTCATTAATGCTCTTTAACCAAGTTACAAGATTATCATAAATCAGCCCTTAACTTAGCCTTTTTTTTTTCCATTGATTAAAACACATACATAATTCAGTCCATAATTGATCCATACACTTAGGTCTATTAATGACTCACCAAATCATGTCGTAGGATCATTAAAATTCATCCCTTTAATTTAAACATAACCCCCATTTATACTACCAGATTAACAGTGACCTCTGAAAATACTCCAAACTGTACATCTCAATTCAGTAGACTGAATTAGGAGTTTAGTCGACTGAATCAGGAGTTCAGTCGACTGAATCACAGATTCAGTCGGCTGACTTTGAATCAGATTGCTGTTTGTGTCGCCAATTCAGTTTCAGTCGACTGAAATACACATTCAGTCGGCTGAAACATCGTTCGTACCCATTTCAGTCGACTGAATCACAGATTCAGTCGGCTGACTTGGTATCAGATTATCTATTTGTTCTGCCAGTTTATTTTCAGTCGACTGAATCATAGATTCAGTCGGCTGAACTACCAACCAACCATTTACGTGTTCAACAAGCATCCATTCAGTCGACTGAATCGTATATTCAGTCGGCTGAAACTTCCAGAACCCTTTCCTTGTCCGAGACGTTTGTGTTCAGTCAACTGAATCATCAGATTCAGTCGGCTGAAACTCTTAGAAACTCTTTCTATTATCAGTCACCATTTGTTCAGTCGACTGAATCCCTTATTCAGTCGGCTGAAACTCCCAGGAACTCGTTTCTGATTCGTCCATTAAAAGTTCAGTCGACTGAATCTTTAATTCAGTCGACTGACTATTTTGTCCGTCTTTTCCCTTGCACATTTTGTACACCTTTCCTTCATGGTGTCCTTAAAGAAAACATAACATCTTGTTTGGAGATACTTACTACTTCGTGGTTCTCCTGGTTGTCTCTTGCTCCTCTTGTTTCTTAGCCTTTCTCCTTCTTCTTTCTTCTTGATACTTGGCCAATGGTGAGCTTGATCAAGGTAGGGTCACCAAGGTTTTGGTTCGGCTAATGGTAGGGTTAGATTTTGAGGGGGAGAGAGAGAGAGAGAGAAGGAAGGGATGGAGAAAATATCTCAAGCTTGGGTTCTCTTCTTTCCTTCTAGTCTCTTTCTCTTTGGTGTTTTCTTTGGAAGAGAGGGGAGGACGATTTTGGAAGAGACGGAGAGATAGAGAGAAATGAGATAAATGAGATGGGAGGCCATTTCCCATGTACTCTTGGCCTTGACTCCATCAATCAGCACTCATGAAAGGGGTATGGCCTTGCATGCCCCCGAATCTTAGGGCCATTGTCCCCTTAGTGGGGGTGGTTGGAATGGGTTTGAACCACCACCCATTCCAACGAGTTTGGTGAGTCAAATGAGATGAAAATCATCTTGACTCACCCCCATTCCTATGTGACTCACTCCCCTCTTGACTCACTTAATTATTTAATTTATTATTTAACTTAGCCCTCTTAATTTTATAATTTAATTTCTATTTATTTCCCTTCAATTCCTTCATGAATCCACCCATGGTTGACCAAGTCAACCATGGTGGTCGGCCCCCACCAATTCCTTAGCCAACCCGTCACCTCACTTAATGAGATGGAGGTGGGCCCCACTTGGTTATGCTAGCTTAATCATCTCATCATTACCTTAGGGGGGTTTAATTCCAATTAATTGGGTCACCATTGGGCCCATGGCCCAATTAAATTATTTTCTACTATTTACTTTAGTAGTTTGAATCAATTTTGATCCATTGGGTCCCACATGGTTATCGGGCCCACTTTGACCATTATTGACCCTTTAGATGGATCCCATCCACTCCATCGTCCATTGGACCATACTTGGGCCTTGGTCCAAATTTTGATCCATTTAACATCCATGACATCAAAATTCCCATTTTTCCATTATTAAAACAAATAAATGCCATATATATATATATATATATATCGATTTAAAAATTCGGGCTATTACAATAGAATCCTCTTTTGAAATTTCGTCCCGAAAATTCGAGCGAAGTAGGGGTTCTAAACATCTCATGTAAAGAGGTCCGGATAAGCGGCTTTCATCTCCGACTCAAGTTCTCAAGTGGTCTCTTCATTGCCATGTCGTTCCCATTCCACTTTGACAAACTGTATGGCATGGTTCCGTAGCACCCTTTGTTCGCTTCCGATCACTCTGACCAGCTTCTCCACATATGTCACATCGCTTTGTACATCGATGTCTTGAACATTCAACACATGAGAAGGATCGGGATTGTACTTTCTTAACATGGATAGATGGAATACATCATTTAGAGATGATAATTGTGGAGGGAGTGCCAATTGATAAGCTACTCCCCCCACCCTCTTCAGGATCGGAAACAGGCCCCACAAATCTAGGCGACAGTTTCCCCTTCTTCCCGAACCTCATGTGCCCTTTCCGTGGTGAGATTTTTAAGAACACTAAGTCTCCCACCTCAAACTCGAGGAACCTCCTCCTTTTGTCGGCATAACTCTTCTGACGGCTCTGTGCAGTGAGTAGATGTTGCCGTATTAGTTTAATCTGTGTTGTAGTCTCCGCAACCAAATCTGGTCCAATCAATGCAGGCTCACCGGCCTCTGTCCAACACACTGGTGATCTACACGGCCTACCATACAAGGCCTCAAATGGAGCCATCTGGAGGCTTGCCTAGTAACTGTTATTGTAAGAGAACTCTACCAGTGGCAAATGATCCTCCCATCCTGCCCTTGAAGTCTAGCATGCATGCTCTCAGCATATCCTCCAGTGTCTGTATTGTCCTCTCTGACTGTCCATCAGTCTGCGAATGAAATGCTGTGCTAGTTAATACGTCGGTCCCCATAGCCGACTGCATGCCCTGCCATACTCTGCCGGTGAATCGGCCATCCCTGTCGGACACAATAGACCGGGGAATGCCATGTAACCTGATGATCTCCCGGATGTACCTGTCGACCCAAAATCTCTGATGAATCTGTCATCTTGATGGGAAGGAAATGTGCATACTTGGTCAACCGGTCCACTATGACCCATATCGCATCGTTGCCCTTTGATGACCTTGGCAACCCTGTTACAAAGTCCATGGATATGTGCTCCCATTTCCATTCTGGCACCGGTAAGGGTACGAGTAAGCCCGGTGGTTTCCGATGTTCTGCTTTAACCTGTTGGCAAGTTAAGCAACGAGCAACAAACTCTGCCACATCTTTCTTAAGTCCATGCCACCAATAGTGCCTCTTAAGATCATGATACATCTTGGTGCTGCCCAGGTGGATAGAGAATTTGGTTTGGTGTGCTTCAATCAGCAACTCTCTTCTGCAATTCTTAGGCACGTATGTCCTGCCTCGGAACATAAGACCCTGTCCTGGTCAGTAATTCCCACTCCAGTACAACCTCACTGGTAGACATCTTAGCCCAAATCTCCTCCACCTCTAGATCTGTCCGTTGCTCCCGTTCAATCTCGGAGACCATGTTGGATCGTATGATCAGATTATATATGGTCCCATGATTATTGAGGTAGAGTTTAAATTCTCTGATGGTATTCAGTACCTCCCATTCCGTCCTGATCAAGCTGGATACTGTAGCATGTGACCTGCGCTGAGGGCGTCCGCCACTTTGTTCGCCTTGTCAGGATGGTAACGAAGTGTGAACTCATAATCCTGCCAGATATTCCATCCATCTGCGCTGTCTCATGTTGAGTTCTTTCTGATCAAATAAGTATTTCAGACTCTTGTGATCCGAGAACACCTCAAACTTTTCATCATAGAGGTAGTGTCTCCAACTTTTGAGTACGAAGACCACTGCTGCTAGTTCTAGATCATGTGTGGGATAATGGCGTTCATGAATTTTCAACTGTCTTGATCCGTACGCTACTGCACGATTACCTTGACTAAGTGTACACCCCAGTCCCTCACCGGAGGCATCACAGTACACTTCATAGTTTCTGCCTCTTTCTGGCAAGATCAGAATAGGAGCGGTCGTAAGCCTCTCCTTTAGTTCCTCAAATCTCTGGTTGCATAGATCTGACCACTGAAATTTGACTCCTTTCTGCGTGAGTCGGGTAAATGGAGCTGTAATCTTGGAAAAATCCATGATGAATTTCCGGTAGTAACCGGCTAATCCCAGAAAACTACGGATCTCGGTTACATTCGTCTGCGCTTTCCACTCCTTCACTGCCGCCACTTTAGCCGGGTCCATGGCTATATCTTCATCTGATATAATGTACCCCAAGAAGTTGACTTCAGATAGCCAGAATTCACACTTGCTGACTTTGGCATACAATTGATTCTTCCTCAAGGTGTCTAAGACTATTTGCAGATGTTCGGCATGTTCCTTCTGACTTTTGGATCAGTGAATACTATCATAAACCGATCCAAGTAAGGACGGAATATCCTATTCATTAGGTCCATGAACACAGCCGGTGTGTTTGTAAGTCCAAACAGCATGACTACATATTCATATAAGCCATACCGTGTCCTGAAAGCTGTCTTCTCTATGTCCTCCTCTCTAACCCGAATTTGATGGTATCCGGACATTAGATCAATCTTGGAGAAATGAGAGGAACCCCTAAGTTGATCAAATAGATCGTCAATCCGGGGTAGGGGATACTTATTCCTGACAGTCAGTTGGTTCAACTTTCTATAATCCACACACATTCGAAGGGTACCGTCCTTCTTCTTCACAAACAACACTGGGGCTCCCCATGCGGATCTGTTGTTCCGAATAAAACCCAGTCTGAGTAGTTCATCAATCTGCTTTTTCAACTCGGTCCTCTCAGCTGGTGCCATCCTATAATGGGGTAATGATACTGGAGCGGCGCCGGGGTATAACTTGATCTCAAAGTCTATCTCCCTCTTGGGTGGTAAACCAGGGAGCTCTGTTGGAAATACCTTGGCATAATCTGCTACTACCGCCGGAAGCTCAGTTATTGGTGCCCTATCTAATCTGAGGCTTGTTCAAGGCAAAATGGTTCAGTTCTTCCTACAATCTTCTAGGAATGCATTGTCTGTCAGCGTGTACTACGTACCGCTTTCCCTCGGGTGACCAAAATATCACCCTACTGAAGGTGGCAATCAATATGGGCCTGATATGCAGTCAACCAGTCCATGCCAAATATAACATCGTATTCGTCCATATCGATTACTAAGTAGTTGAACTCGAATCTGAATCCTGCGAGTTCAGTGTTCAATACCGTACATATGAGTCCTAATGATGTGTCTCCGACGGGGGATACATTGGTGAGTGATGTGGACAGGTTTTGTACTAATGTGCTCGTAGCAGATATGAAGGCAGCAAATATAAATGAATGTGAAGCTCCAGAGTCAAATAATGTAACAGCATAGGAACTACCAATTACAGCCATACTTTGCATCACCGAGTGATCCACCGCTACTGGAGTCAGTATGGTGAAAAGTCGTCCAGATCCGGTAGGGGTTGGCGCCCGTCCTGCTTGGTTGTATGTTCTGCCCCCTCGCGACTGAGTTGATCTAGCTGGAGGAAGGAAGACACCCCTAGAGTTAGAGGGTCGGCTGATCTGGGGACACTCTCTCTTGAAGTGGCCCTGTTGGCCACACTGATAACATGTGTTTCCACCCCGAGGAACCTGTGTGACTGATGTTGATGGGGAGGACTGATTGGGGCGAAAGCCCCCCGCAGATCCTGTGGAGAGTGAGGGTCTGCTAGAGTTCGGGCGGAACTTCTTGTTGGGTTGGATTGCACCCCGCCCACTTTGCTCTCGGCGTTTGCCAAACCGCACTATTTGGTCGAATATTGTTTTAGGAAGGTGGCTGAGAACCACTCCCTGCTGACCACCCCTGCCAGTGTAGGTTCCTTGAATATTGTTACCCTGGCTCTGATATTTGGTCGAAGGCCCCGTTCAAACTTACGGGCCCTTCGGTGCTCAGTATCCACCATGTAGAATGCATAGACGGACAGCTTAAGGAATTCTCTGTGGTATTCTGCCACTGTCATGCTGCCTTGTATCAATGAGAGGAAGGCTTGAGTCTGGCTCTCTCTTTCCTCCTCCAGGAAAATATTGTTTAGGAAGGTGGCTGAGAACCACTCCCATGTCATGATGGTCCTGTCCCCTTCTGGCACCAGTGCTTGTTGCTTTTCCACAATTTCCCACCAACTACTAGCATCCTCGATCAGTTGGGAAGTGACCACTAAGATTTTATCAACAGGATTGGAAATTTGGAGCAGATTAAAGATCTGAGTGATCCTCTTTAACCAATGCTCCACTCCGAAAGCCCCTTCCATTCCCTGAAGTAGGGAGGGTGTTGTTGTTGAAAATCCTTGACCATCTTCCGTTTACTGGAGTCGCTGGCGGTCGCATTTCCGCTTGAGTGTTGTTGAAGAGCAGAAGCGACTACCGTTTGAACTACGTCCCTTAGCTCGGGAGGTACACCTTGTATGTTTATACTATTCTGTCCCTCGGCTGGATGAGGTGGTGGCACCTCCTCTTGATGCGATGGGTGCACTTCCTCTTGATGAGGTGGTGGCACCTCCTCTTCTACCCGGGGGTTTTTGCGAGTTCTTCTCCTTGGCGGTATTTCCTAAGTCATTGAAAATATTTATCGACTTAGTTCCTTCATAATGTTGGTGTGTTCACATTTTGGGGAAAGAATTTTCCTACGGGTCAATTATTTTCTTCAATTTGGGGGAAAAATCACCAAATAACTATACTTAGTTTTCGGGGGTTTTCATGTATAGTAAAATGTAGCTTTGTTGGGGAAGTTGCCAAATAAGCACACTTGGTCTTCGTAAAACTCCCTAATTGTCATGCATTTCTTACCATTTTGGGGAAGATTTCCTAAGTATCAATGTTTGTTTCGTTTGGTGAAATCGGGGGAAACTTTTTCCTATGTTTGATAAATCTCTCAATGTCATAATGATTGTACTTCCCTTGCTATCATTTCCTTACGTCAAATGTGGCTCTCAGACTGAACTGTTTCAGTTTGAGTCAATCGAAGTAGATTAACCCAGGCCCCCGTGCAGCGGACTCCGAAGAGTCGGGCAGTTGGGATTCTTATCCGTCAGTGAGACGTGAAACCGTCTTAATCATACTTCGAGAGATTCATTATTCCGATTTCGCTCTGATACCAACTGTAACACCCGCCCCATTTTCACAGAAATCAGAGTCTATTTTTTTTTTTTTGAATTAAATAAAAGTGACAACGGGCGCAGACGTCACGACGCTAGTTAAGTCCGAGCTTCTAAAGCTTGGCCCTTAACTGACCAACCCCACGCGTGCGTGGAATTAAGTCCACGAGTATGGTTCATGCGTAGGAAGTAAGCTCGCGGAATATAATTACATGCGGAACATTATAATAGATACTATCCTACCGGTTTTAGATAGAAGGGAAGATACCTCATTAAACTACTAAGATACCCCAATGTTCATAATTATGTCTCAAAATGATAACGTACAGAGTATAATCCAGACCATAGCAAGAAATCCAAAATTATTACAATTCGACAAGCTAAGCTACTTAAGTTACAACTTTTCCAAAATAAAACTTTGATAAACAGAGTAGCCGCTTTCCCAAGCTCCTAAGCTTGACTCCCGTCGCGTCCACCATTTCCTCCGTCTCCTGCGTCATCAGCTAGGTTAGAAGTAGGGCGTTAGACAATGCGCCCAGTAGGACTCCGAGTAGGGCTAGCACATGGATTAGTGATAACAAGCATACTGGTAGCAATATAATAAAAACATATGATGAATGCCATGCCATGGGTGCCTATGTCATGTGTCCCACCCATCATCCACATCATCATAAATGTCATATCCCCCTTGACGGCAAATCCTCGTCAGGGTGTCCCCATGTTTGCTTCTCGGTCGCCCCGACGGAGCATGGACTCCGGTTATGGCACAACTAGCTAACCCCATGTCTGTTCTCGGTCGCCCCGACGGAGCATGGACTCCGGTTATAGCACAATAAGCTATCCCCATGTATGTTCTCGGTCGCCCCGATGGAGCATGGACTCCGGTTCCTTTATTTTCCCTCCCATGCCATGCATGAGATGTAAGTGCATTATGCTATGTAGTATATATATATATATATATATATTTCATATCTTTAATACATATGATTCATAGCATTGGAAATATATACCATAGCATTTAAAACATAATCCATCGCATTAAAATATAATCCATAAAACAAACCATATAATTATCGGAATAAAATACGAAGACCATCACATAAACATAATCCATGGCTTACAAAAAGGTAGGAATCCTACCGAATACCGATAACGTCCCTTTTCGTTTTCGTCCGATAATTCCGATCGCCGATCGCGTACCATTTGCGATGTCTCGATACCTTATTATATATTTTTCCAAGTTAGTCGATATCTTATCCATGATTAAGTCTCTAACTGATCATAAACCTAGGTTCATTAATGCTCTTTAACCAAGTTACAAGATTATCATAAATCAGCCCTTAACTTAGCCTCTCTTTTTTTCCATTGATTAAAACACATACATAATTCAATCCATAACTGATCCATACACTTAGGTCTATAATGACTCACCAAATCATGTCGTAGGATCATTAAAATTTGTCCCTTTAATTTAAACATAACCCCCATTTATACTACCGGATTAACAGTGACCTTTGAAAATACTCCAAACTGTACATCTCAATTCAGTAGACCGAATTAGGAGTTCAGTCGACTGAATCACAGATTCAGTCGGCTGACTTTGAATCAGATTGTCTGTTTGTGTCGCCAATTCAGTTTCAGTCGGCTGAAATACACATTCAGTCGGCTGAAACATGGTTCGTACCCATTTCAGTCGACTGAATCACAGATTCAGTCGGCTGACTTGGTATCAGATTATCTATTTGTTCTGCCAGTTTATTTTCAGTCGACTGAATCATAGATTCAGTCGGCTGAACTACCAACCAACCATTTACGTGTTCAACAAGCATCCATTCAGTCGACTGAATCGTATATTCAGTCGGCTGAAACTTCCAGAACCCTTTCCTTGTCCGAGACGTTTGTGTTCAGTCGACTGCATCATCAGATTCAGTCGGCTGAAACTCTTAGAAACTCTTTCTATTATCAGCCACCATTTGTTCAGTCGACTGAATCCCTTATTCAGTCGGCTGAAACTCCCAGGAACTCGTTTCTGATTCGTCCATTATCAGTTCAGTCGACTGAATCTTAGATTCAGTCGACTAACTGTTTTGTCCGTCTTTTCCCTTGCACATTTTGTACACCTTTCCTTCATAGTTTCCTTAAAGAAAACATAACATCTTGTTTGGAGATACTTACAACTCCGTCGTTATCCCGGTTGTCTCTTGCTCCTCTTGTTTCTTAGCCTTTCTCCTTCTTCTTTCTTCTTGATACTCGGCCAATGGTGAGCTTGATCAAGGTAGGGTCACCAAGGTTTTGGTTCGGCTAATGGTAGGGTTAGATTTTGAGGGAGAGAGAGAGAGAGAGAGAAGGAAGGGATGGAGAAAATATCTCAAGCTTGGGTTCTCTTCTTTCCTTCTAGTCTCTTTCTCTTTGGTGTTTTCTTTGGAAGAGAGGGGAGGACGATTTTGGAAAGAGACGGAGAGATAGAGAGAGATGAGAGAAATGAGATGGGAGGCCATTTCCCATGTACTCTTGGCCTTGACTCCATCAATCAGCACTCATGAAAGTGGGTATGGCCTTGCATGCCCCCAATCTTAGGGCCATTGTCCCCTTAGTGGGGGTGGTTGGAATGGGTTTGAACCACCACCCATTCCAATGAGTTTGGTGAGTCAAATGAGATGGAAATCATCTTGACTCACCCCCATTCCTATGTGACTCACTCCCCTCTTGACTCACTTAATTATTTAATTTATTATTTAACTTAGCCCTCTTAATTTTATAATTTAATTTCTATTTATTTCCCTGCACTTCCTTCATGAATCCACCCATGGTTGACCAAGTCAACCATGGTGGTCGGCCCCCACCAATTCCTTAGCCAACCCGCCACCTCACTTGATGAGATGTAGGTGGGCCCCACTTGGTTATGCTAGCTTAATCATCTCATCATTACCTTAGGGGGGTTTAATTCCAATTAATTGGGTCACCATTGGGCCCATGGCCCAATTAAATTATTTTCTACTATTTACTTTAGAGTTTGAATCAATTTTGATCCATTGGGTCCCACATGGTTATCAGGTCCACTTTGACCATTATTGACCCTTTAGATGGATCCCATCCACTCCATGGTCCATTGGACCATACTTGGGCCTTGGTCCAAATTTTGATCCATTTAACATCCATGACATCAAAATTCCCATTTTTCCATTATTAAAACAAATAAATGTCATATATATATTGATTTAAAAATTTGGGCTATTACACTATGGTTCCTTATTTTTCTTAAAAATATATCAAACCTATATGGTTTGGTCCTTTGATGGTTCTCATACATACATCCATAATTTTCATGCTTTGAAACCCAATAAAATTATTAACCAACTTCCATGGTTTTCATGATCTAATTGCATCTAAAACCATCAACCATACATCCATTTAAAATAAATCATAAATAACCTTTCACATGGTGGTTCGGCCATACAACATGGCCGAACCCTATGATTCATCTTTTCCTCCCATAAATCAAATAACCATGATCAAAGTCTTTGATGGGGTTCGGCCATACCTCATAGCCTAACCCAAGGTCCATGGTTCTCATACATAAGTCCCTTTACACCCTTTAAAACCTTTTAAAATTATAAACATAACTCTATGATTTTCATCCTCCAAACTTCCGTTAAAATAACCAATGTCCTTCCATGGGGTTTGGCCATACAACATGGCCGAACCTATGGTTCATCATTCCATTAAATTTCTATATTCATCCCCCAATTTTCTTCCATGGGGTTTGGCCATGGTGGTTCATTTCTTAAAACACAATTATCGAAATTACTTACCGGTTCCGCGACTCCTCCAGTTTTTCCTTCGCTCCGACTTGTTCTTCCGATCCTTTCCTTCCTTAGCCTCTTTCTTCTTGATCTTTCACACAGCTGGCTGCCCTCTCCTTCTCTGAACATTGCCGAGAACACCTTATTATCAGAGCACCCAGCGTCAATCCCTTCCCTTGGTTTTGTGTGTATGTCGTGCGCCCCTTCCTTCTTATGCTACCTCTCTTCCAATCAGTCCTATATCTAGAAGATACTGTGACCTTCAATTTAGTAATTCCTTAATACCGCCCTTAATCAAAGGAAAGGACTCCTTTTAAAGATACTCCAACACATCATTCATGGATGTGCATATCTCACCTACACGGCAAAGAAACCTATCTTTATTTGGATTAGGCAATCGGTTGTCATTGCCTAATCCAAATTCATTTTTGCGTGTTGCCCCTTCAGGACTATCCTTGTTCGGCTATAACTCCTTGATTTTCTGAGAGAAAATCTAGCCTTTGTGGTGTATGCGTGTGTAACACCCCGCCCTTTTCACTCTAATTTTCAGAGTTTATTTTTTATTTTTAAATATAATAATCATGTGATCGGGGCGGAGTGTCACGACACGAGTTAAGTTCAGATCTCTAAATCCGACCCTTAACTGGCCAAGCCCATGTGCGTATGAACTAAGTCCATAAAACTGATCCGCACATGGTATATATATAACTTGCGGAATTAACTTAGTCTTATTCTAACTGAGGTTGTAATAGAACCTATAACTATTCCAATTTTCCATTCTTAGATAGCAAAGTACATAACTTATTCTCCAAAATTACTAAACAATCTTAACTAATCGTTCAATCAAAACAATCCCTTATTTATAGACATATTGCATTACCATTTTAATTCAGCCCCATTTAATTTAAATTGGATCTTATAACATAACCGTTGGGTCCTAATTGGGTCATTGACCCAACACCTTATCCATCTAAGGTTTATATCCATTAATTCACAATTAAAATGGCATATTCTGTAAATATTGATAACATGGAATTCCAAAGTGTTACATGTTGAAGTATGCATGTGCTTATTTGTATATACCTGTGCTAACGTGGTTATGCAGGTGTTGTGAATATGAAGATTCTTGGTTGGTAAACTTGAATTTAATGTCAGTGGATGGTAATTGTAAATTTTTCATGTTTGTGGAATTTTGTTTATTGTGTATGTTAAATATATGCACACACACACTTGTGAAGTCAGTCGAACTCTTGCAAGATACTGCATCTAAATATATTTCTGTCTGCCTTGACTTAATGCATTCGAGGATGGGTGGGATTCCTCAACAGGGTTGAGTGGGATACCTTGGGCCTATACAGTTGAGGTTGAGTGGGATACCTCAAGAGGTTGAGAGGGATACCCCAGTGAGTCAAAGAAACAAAGATACACATTAGGAATTGAAAGAAAATAACAATTGTCACATGTTTTGTTATTTATTTTAACTGTATTGTAGACTTTAATTCTCTATCACATGCTATATCTATGATATTTCTGGTTCTCTTCACTAGGTTAGAAGCTCACGTGTACCTCAATGTAGGACAAGGTCTGGAGGCAGTGGAGGATGTAACACCCCGATTTTTCAAAGATATAAATATTTACAAAAATGCCATTGGAATGGTAAATTAGATGGTTATTTGGGTCAAAGGATCCAATTGGGACCCAATGTAACACCTCGATTTCTCAAAGATATTGATATTTACAAAAATGCCATTGGAATGGTAAATTAGAAGGTTATGATCGTAGATAAGAAAATGGTGGGCCCATTGTCCAAATTAAGGCCTATTGTACATATTATAAGGATCAAATTAGATTGAATGGTTATTGTACATCTATTTGGGTCAAGATGGTTATTTGGGTCAAAGGACCCAATTGGGACCCAATGGGTCATAATGGACTTATTTGACGATTGTGTTCAGTTATTATGCTTCAAAGTGGTATTATATGTTAAGATGTGCTTACAAATGGCATGAACTCATGGACATCTTATGCATGGCATGGGGTGGTGATTATGGAAACCGGAGGCCACACTCCGTCGGGGTGTCCGAAAGACCACTGTGGGGTACCTTGGTGATGAGAATCCCATCAAGAGGAAACCGGGGGCCACACTCCGTCGGGGCGTCCGAAAGACCACTGTGGGGTACCTTGATGATGAGAATCCCGTCAAGAGGAGGCTATGTATATTTGTGATGGGTGGGACTCATTACATGTGCATTACATACATAGCATTGTTTTTATGAGATTTTGATGAACATGTATTATCATATTATTTGCATGTTTTTATACTAACCTCGTGGTAGCCCTAATCGGAAACACCTACTGGGCGCGTTGATCTAACGCCCTATCTCTATCCTTAGTGGATGACGCAGGAAAGGGGAAGAACGAGGATTTTGAAGGAAACCAAGCATAGGAGCTTGGGCTTTGAATGGACTTGATTTATGGACTTTTTACTTTAGTTTATTTGGACAATGTAATTTGATAATTAGATGATGTTGGCATGTAATAAGGTAGTTAACTATTTGCTATGGTTTGGTAGGATTTGGACGGCTTAGAATGAATGCTTATCTAAGGTTATTTTAAGTAATTTTGGAGAATATGATTATGTACTTTGCTATCTAAAAATATAAAATAGAGTAGTCTTATGATCTATTATAACCCGCAGTTAGATTAAGATTAAGTATATTCCGCAAGTTTTATTTGTACCATGTGTGGATCGATTCTTATGGACTTAGTCCATACTCACATGGGCTTGGCCAGTCCCGAACCCCATGGAAACAAGTGGTTGTTTTTTATAGTTTTTGGAAATTAAAATCATATGATTTGGGACTGATATTAGATGTTATTATTGGATTTAAAAATGCATTACTTGCTATGGTTTGATTAGGTTAATAACCTTTGGATCGTTAATTTATCTTAATTAATGATTGAGACTGTTACTTGTTATCTAGTCTTTCTATACCGCAATTAATTTAGATTATTTCGCATGTTGATGTTAGTTCCATGTGTGATTCATAATCATGGTCTATTCCATGTACACATGGGTGGCCAGTTAAGGTTCAGACTTGAGTAGTCTGAACTTAACTCGCCTCGTGGCGCTCCCGCTCTTGATCACTCTGTGTTTCTTTCAAAAGAAATTTTCAGACTCTGATTTTCGGAAGGGTAAAAAGAGCGGGGCGTTACACTTCAAGTTTGAAACCCTTTAATTCAACAAAATAGTCCATATAACTCACCATCCTTTCCATCCTTTAAATCCATATAAAATGGTCCATGGGGTTCGGCCATGTGTTCCCTTGGTTCAATGATTCCACCATGTGTTCTTAACTTAAGCCCTACTCTTTAATCATAAGAACCATATGGTTTAGCCATCCAATGGCCAACCCAAAACAACAACCCTATTTTCATTTAAATCACATAAAAATTCTCCACCATTGGTATGGTTTTATCTCTCCAAAAACCACACCAAATTATCCAACACTTTCATGGGGTTCGGCCATCCAAGGTGGCCGAACCCTATGCCCATAATTTGAACCTTTTTTAACTTACATCACATGTCCACTAAAAGCATGTAAAAATCAGCATAATAATGCATGGTTTTTACCTTTCAAACACCATCCAAATATCAACATAATTCCATGGGGTTCGGCCATCCAAGGTGGCCGAACCCAATGATACATTTTTACCATTTTTAACAACCTTTATCCCAGGTTTGAACCCATGATGCATTCGGCCATTCCATGGCCAAATCATGACATCCAAATCCATGATTTAAACACCCTTTCAACTTGCATCTTAGATCTAATTAAAACATCCAAAACAGTCCATCATTTTTGCATGATTTTATCTTACAAAAATCATCAACATAACCATAATATTTCATGGGGTTCGGCCCTCATAGGTGGCCGAACCCTATGGTCAATGTTTGCTATCTTTTAAACATCAAAACACAAACTCCACACCCTTGGTAGATTCGGCCATCCCATGGCCAAATCATGTTCTATTTTTACCAATTCACATAAACTAAAGTCCATGGAATACTTACCAATTTTTCCAAGCTTTTCTTCTTGCCTTTGCTCTTTGCCTTCTTCCCTCTTGCTTCCTTCCTTCTTCCTTAGCTTCTAGCCGAATTAGTGCTTTATCAATGATGAGAAACACCACTAGCTGGTTCGGCCAAGGAGGTGTGTTCTTGAGAGAGGGAGAGAGATGAGAATTCTAGGGTTTTGGCAATGTGAATTCGGCCATGTGATGGTGTTCATTGCTTTTGTTAAACAGCCCCCACTTCTTCTCATTAATCCTCATCAATACTTGATTAAACCAAAGGGTCACTTGGCACAACCAAGACACCCCTTGGCATCAACCAATGCAACCTTTGGCAACCCCATGTATCTCATCCAATCCCCATACTTTTCATTTAACACTTTGCATGGAAGCCCACACCACAAGTCCCCAACGTGTGGGACTCGTCTTGTGTGGCTTGAGACCCATGCACCTCTTCATCTCCCCCTTTAACTCACTGAATTTACAGCCCCTTTGATTTCCATTTTGACTCACCCAACTCACAAGCCCAACTCACCACATTAAATGACACTCATTTAATGCACTTGTGTCAACTCATTTCTTAATTCAAAACCAACTCAATTCAGTCCCACTCAACCTGATTTAACTCACAATTGAGCTCATTTGAGGGTCCACACGGTCAACCATGGTCCACATGGTCAACATGACCCATTGGGTCCCCATTTAGCTTATTGACCCAATTAACTCCTAGACCCAATTATGAGTGGTTTAGCCCTTTTGAATGTGGTTTACCCATTTGCATCAAGCCTACCCATTTATGCTCCACTTAGTTTCCAATCAATTCAGCTTAACCCCATTAAATTTGGGCTCAACCAATGGTCAAACAAGTCCATTATGACCCATTGGTCCCAATTGGGTCCTTTGACCCAATTAACCATATTGACCCAATTTGATGTTCATTACCCATTCATGATAAATTGGCCCCTATAATATGTTCATATGGTCTTAATTTGAACAATGGGCCCCACCATTTTCTCATTTACAATCACATTTATTAAATTCACCAATCCAGTGGTATTTTCGTAAATATTCATATTATTGAGAAATTGGGGTGTTACATTAACCCCATTAAATTTGGGCTCACCCAATGGTCAAATAAGTCCATTATGACCCATTGGGTCCCAATTGGGTCCTTTGACCCAATTAATCATATTGACCCAATTTGATGTTCATTACCCATTCATGATAAATTGACCCTTATAATATGTTCATAGGGTCTTAATTTGAACAATGGGTCCCACCATTTTCTCATTTACAGTCACATTTATTAAATTCACCAATCCAATTTCATTTTCGTAAATATTCATATTATTGAGAAATTGTGGTGTTACAATCTAACCCTCTTTTTAAAATTTTCATCTCGAAAATCGAGCGAAGTAGGGTTCCAAAATAAATTACATAAACAATTCGGGGTGAGCTGTTCTCATCTCCGATTCGAGTTCCCACGTGGCTTCTTCAATACCATGTCGGTCCCATACCACTTTTACGAACTGAATCGCTCTATTTCGCAACACCCTTTGCTCAGTCTCCACTATTCTGACAGGCCTCTTGACGTATGTCACGTCACTTTGCACTTCTATGTCTTGCACATTCAATACATGGGACGAATCGGGATTATACTTCCTTAGCATTGACAAGTGAAACACATCGTGTAACGCTGCCAATTGTGAAGGAAATGCTATTTGATAACCAACATCCCCCACTCTTTTTATGATGGGAAATGGTCCCACAAATCTTAGTGACAGTTTCCCCTTCTTTCCAAACCTCATTTGTCCTTTCCGTGGCGAGACCTTTAAGAATACCATGTCTCCCACTTCAAATTCCAGAAACCTTCTTCTTTTGTCAGCATAACTCTTTTGCCGACTCTGTGCTGTCAATAAGTGCTGACGTATTAACTGAATTTGTGCTGTAGTCTCTGCGGCTAGCTCAGGTCCAATCAGTGCAGGCTCACCAGCCTGTGTCTAGCACACTGATGATCTACAAGGCCTCCCATATAAAGCCTCGAATGGGGCCATCTGAAGGCTTGCCTGATAGCTATTATTATACGAGAATTCTACCAGTGGCAAGTGGTCCTCCCATCCACCCTTGAAATCTAACATGCATGCTCTCAGCATATCTTCCAAGGTTTGTATCGTTCTCTCTGATGGTCCATCATTCTGTGGATGGAATGCGGTGCTAGTCAGTAGATCTGTCCCCATAGCTGACTGCATGCTCTACCACACTCTGTCGGTAAATCAGGCATCTCTGTCAGATACTATAGTTCGGGGAATGCCATGTAGGCAAATGATTTCTTTGATATACCGCCGACCCAATGTCTCAGATGAATCCGTCATCTTGATAGGGATAAAATGCACAGACTTGGTCAGTTGGTCTACCACGACCCATATAGGATCATTGCCCTTTGAGGATCTTGGCAATCCCATCACAAAGTCCATGGAAATATGCTCCCATTTCTATTCTGGCACTGGTAAGGGTTTGAGTAACCCTGGTGGCTTCTGATGTTCCGTCTTAACTTGCTGACAAGTTAAACAGTGTGCCACAAATTCTGCCACATCTCTTTTGAGTTCGTGCCACCAATAATGTCTCTTCAGATCGTGATACATTTTGGTGCTGCCCGAATGAATGGAGAGCTTGGATTGATGTGCTTTAATCAATAGCTCTTTCCTACAGTTCTTTGGCACATATACTCTTCCTCGGAATAAAAGACCCTGTCCTGGTCGTAATTCCCATTCTGGTACTACTATGCCCGTAGACATCTTAGCCCATATCTCTTCTTCCGGATCTGCTCGTTGTTCTTGTTCAATTTTGGTGACCATATTGGACCGTATGATTAAATTATACATACTCCCGTGATTGTTGATATACAGATTGAACTCTCGAATGGTGTTCAACATCTCCCATTCCGTTCTGATCAAACATGCCACGGATGCATGTGATATGCGGCTGAGGGCATCCGCCACCTTGTTTGTCTTGCCTGGATGATATCGAAGCTCAAATTCATAATCCGCCAAATACTCCATCTGTAACGCCCGCCCCTTTTCACCGAAATCATAGTCTATTTTTTTTTAAATGAATAGTGACAAAGGGCGCGGACGTCACGACGCGAGTTAAGTCTGAGCCTCTAAAGCCCGGTCCTTAACTGGCCAACCCCACGTGTGCGTGGAACGAAATCCACGAAGAACGGTTCACACGTAGACGTAAGCTCAAGGAATATTACACTGAGTGTGGAAAATTACAATAAAGACTATCTTACCAATTTTTAGATAGCAGGAAAGATAACATTCATGATATTACCAAAATATCACAACGTCTCCATGTCTAAAAAAAAAAAAAACAAAATATAGCAAGCAATCTAAATTATTACATTTCCAACAAACTAAACTATTCAAATATACATTTCCCAAATTAAACTTAAATAAAGTAAATAGTCCGCCTCCCCAAGCTCCTAAGCTTGGCTCCCGTCTCGTCCTTCTGCTCCGGCATTTCCTGCGTCATCAGCTAGGGTAGAAGTAGGGCGTTAGACCACGCGCCCAGTAGGACTCCGAGTAGGGCTAACATATGGATTAGTGATAACAAGCATACAGATAATCATATAATGAAAACTAGAAAGTGAATGCCATGCCATGGGTGTCTTATGTCATGTATCTCACCCATCATCCTTACTATCACGATGCCATATCCCCCTTGACGGAAAAACCTCGTCAAGATATAACCAATAACAAATCATCTCCTTGACGGCAAAAACCTCGTCAAGTTATAGATAATCACAAATCATCCCCTTGACGGCAAAAACCTCGTCAAGATATAAACAGTCACAAATCATCCCCCTTAACGGCAAAACCTCGTCAAGATATAAATAATCACAAATCATCCCCTTGACGGCAAAAACCTCGTCAAGATATAAACAGTCACAAATCAACCCCCTTGACTGCAAAACCTCGTCAAGGTGTCCCCATGCTTGCTTCTCGGTCGCCCCGACGGAGCATGGACTCCGGTTTCATTTCATCCTTCCCCTACCATATCCCTCCCATGTCATGCATGAGATGTAGATGCCATATGCCATGTAATATATGTAACATCGTAGTCATAAAACCCATCGTAAAACAATCCCATGATTATCAAAATAAATCAAAGGAAACCCATCACATAATACTAAATCCAAAACCCATCTTAAAAACAACCATATGATTACCAAAATAAATTAAAGGAAAACATCACATAATACTTAATCCAAAACCCGTCTTAAAACAAACCATATAATTTCCAAAATAATTCAAGAAAACCATCACTCAATCCATGGCTTACAAAAAGGTAGGGATCTTACCGAATACCGACTAGCGTCCTTTCTCGCTTCGTTCTGATAATCGGGTCGCCGATCACGCACCGCTTGCGATGTCCGGTACCTTATTATAAATATTAATTAGTCCATGTTTTTAACCTTTTAAGTCCATTAATCATACCTTAGTGGGGTTCGACCATACACCATGGTCGAACCTCACTAACTAGGCTTTGTGGGTCACGTTTAATCTATCAACTATTTTAATCACATAAGTCTAAAAATCAGCCCCCTAGGCTTTATTTAACCTTACATAAGTTTGTTACTTAGAGCCCCTAAGTCCATGGTCATCTCCCATGGGGTTCTTCATTTTGGCCATTAATTACGGTTTTGCCACTACCTCTTTTCCATGGTTAATCACTCATTCATCCATGCCTAATTAAGTCTATAATTGATCATAGACTTGGATCCATTCATGACCCATCAATCATGACATAAAAATTATTAAAAATAGCCATTTACTTAATCTAATCTCCATTAATTAATCCATATACATACACCTTAATATTAGTTTTTAATTGGTTCACAAAATGGGTCCATTGATGTCTCATTAACCATAACATAACAATACTAGAAAATCAACCATTTAAATACTCTAACCCTCATTCATTTCTCACATACATAATACCAAATTTAATCCATAAGTTTACCCACCAATGGGTCATGGGTTCATCATTCATTGGTGACATTTAAGACCATAAAAAAAAAAAACATTTACCTTCATCCATGGATTCCCTCATTTAAAAACCCCTTTTAAAATTACCATTATTCTTTCATTCAAAACGTTCAAAATCATTAACCCCTTTGATCAACATTATGTTCATCACTTTGAGTTCATCAACATCACCAACCTTCCCCATTGAAATCACTTAACCACCTTCCATGCTTTTCTTCACTAACATCCCTTTAAAACTTACAAACACTTGACCCTTTTTAAGCCTCCAATACATTCACACCTTACTTCACATTTTCTATCCTTTTAAACCCATTTAAAAAACCGCCATTACACTACCATAGGATTTGAAAACATTCCATCCCTAAAATCTCTCCATGGTTTTATTTTTAAAACATTATTTCCCACACTTAAAAATCCATTTTTAAACTATCCCATTCTCAACCATTCCTCCCTATTTTTACACCCTTCAAATTTACAGCCACATAACCCTAAAAAATCATTAATTATCCTCCATAGCTTCCATTCTTTAAAACCCTCATAAATCACCTAATCACCTACCATTTCATCACCATAGGGTTCGGGCATTCACCATGGCCGAACCCATGGTTCATGATCCATCATTTTGGTACATTTTCTTGAGTCCATTAATGACTCATTTAGTCATGCCATACTTCCCATTCTTTTCATGGTTTCTAAAACACTTAATTCATCAAAGTTTCCCCATGCCTTTTAAGGCTACCAACACCATTCACACCTCCCATGCATTTCCTCATTTAAGCCCCTTTAAAAATTTCCTACATTTAATCACTAGAAACCCTAATAATCCTAATCATTCCTTCCATGAATTTCTTCATTTAACAACCCTTTACAAATCACCATATTTAATCATTAGCACCTTAAAAAAAAACATAAACCATCTTTCCATGATTTTCATTCAAGATCCCTTTAAAAAGAACTACCACATTTAATCAATAAACACTTACAAACCCTAAATCATCCTCCATTCTTTTTCCTCATTAAAACTCTTTAACTTCACTAACATTTATTCATTAACATCTTAAAATCATAAATCCCCCTTCCATGGTTTTGATCTTAAAAACCCCATTTAAGCTTACTTAATTACTCAACATAATTCCTTCCAAAAATCACACACATTTCATGCTTCAATAAATTTCATTACATAATGTCCTTAATATATTTATTTTTCCTTAACCTAATTTATCCACTTTTCCATCCTTCCATTTGATGGATTTGAGATCCAAGGCCTATGATTATTTGGCCACCATCAAATTTAACAAGAATGGATCCCAAAACTTAAACCCTAAAAATCCAAATCTCTTGTTTAGGAATTACTTACAATCCGACGCCTCCTCCGACTTTCGTCACTCCCGTCGGCTTCCTTGGCCTCCTTTCTTCTTCCTCTCCTTGTTTGATCGGGCTAAGATGCTTGATCAATGGTGACAACCTCCAAGCTTGGGTTTGGCCATAATAGGGTTTGATTTGAGAGAGAGATGGGAGAGGATGGAGATGAGAAAAGAAGATAGTAGACCTTGATGTGGTGACTTATCCTTGCACTTCCCTCTCTTTTTTTCTCTTCTTCTTCCAAGTTTTCTTCTTCTTTCTCTTGTTTTTTCTTCTTTTTCCTTCTTTGGGTGAGGGACGGTTTTGAGATGGAACAAGAGGGAGAACGTGTAATGAAAGAGGGGTTGGAGAATGAGATGAGAGTTATCTCATTTGGTTGAGTAATTAACTCCTCCACCTACCACACAAGATATTTTTCATGCTTTTTGACCCAACCGACACTAGCCAACGTTTTTTCATGTTTGAAATGGATTGTTTGGTCTTCCCATTTGACCATTTGACCATTCTTTTAACTTAGCTTAATTAACTAATTAATTAATTGAATCATTAGGCTAAGTTAATTAATTCCCACTTTAACTTAATCCCATCTACTTAAATTTTCCTTCATACGTACACCCATGGTTGACCAATTCAACCATGGTGGCTGGACTCACCAATCTCTGGGTCCACACGCCACCTCACTTGGTGAGGTGGAGGTGGGTCCCCATCGGCCACATCACCTTGGTCTAATTCCAATTAACTTAGGTGATTTAAACCCATTCCATACACTCCCACTTATTGGATCACCATTGGGCCCATGGCCCAATTGCATTTACCTCCTACCCATTTACCTTAGGGCTTATACTAACTTGATCCATTGGGTCCCAAGTGACTATTGGGCCCAATTTGACCACCTTTGGCCCAATTGACCATCATTGACCCTTTAAATGAGGCCATACTTGGGCTTTTGCCCACACCTTGATCCATTCACCATTTATTCCATCAAATTTTCAATTTCCACCATTAAATAAATAATAACACATATATATTGATTTACAATTTCCTTGCCATTACACCATCCATCTACGCTGCCTCAGGTTGAGCTATTTCTGATCAAATAAATATTTCAAACTTTTATGATCAGAAAATACCTCAAATTTCTCGCCGTAGAGATAATGTCTCGAAATTTTGAGAACGAAGACCACTGCAGCTAGCTCCAGATCATGTGTGGGATAAAGACGTTCTTATATTTTTAACTGTCTTGAACCATATGCCACCACACGATGACTTTGCATGAGTGAACACCCTAGTCCCTCTCCTGAAGCATCGCATTGTACTTCATATCCTTTGCCTCTTTCCGGCAAAATTAAAATAGGAGCAGTTGTAAGTTTAGATTTCAGCTCCTCAAACCTTCGATTGCACAGGTCTGACCACTCATACTTGACTCCTTTCTAAGTGAGTCGAGTCAATGGAGACGCTATTTTGGAAAAATCCATAATAAATTTTCGATAATAACCCGCCAATCCTAAAATCTACGGATTACGGTTACATTCTGTAACGCCACCCTTTTTCACCAAAATCAGAGTCTATTTTTTTTTTTTTGAAGTAAAGAGTGACAAAGGGCGCGGACGTCACGACGTGAGTTAAGTCCGAGCTTCTAAAGCCCGATCCTTAACTGGCCAACCCTACGTGTGCGTGGAACAGAGTCCACGGAGAATGGTTCACACGTGGAAGTAAGCTTGCAGAATATTAAACTAAGTGCGTAAATTATAATGAAGACTATTCCACAATTTCTTAGATAGCAGGGAAGATCACATCATTTAAATCACTACATTACCTCAAAATAATAATGTCCAAAATAAAATCCCAAAACATGGCAAGTAATCTAATTTATTACATTCCGACAAGCTAAGCTACTCAAATTACATTTTTCCAAAATAAACTAAGTAAACTAAGCCGCTCGCTTTCCCAAGATCCTAAGCTTGGCTCCCATCTTGTCCTTCATTTCCACCTTCTCCTGCGTCATCAGCTAGGGTAGAAGTAGGGCGTTAGACAACGCGCCCAGTAGGACTCCGAGTAGGGCTAACACATGGATTAGTGATAACAAGCATACAGATAATAATATAATGAAAACCATAAAATGAATGCTATGCCATGGGTGTCTTATGTCATGAGTCCCACCCATCATCCATACCATCATACTGCCATATCCCCCTTGACGGAAAAACCTCGTCAAGATATAAACAATCACAAATCATTCCCCTTGACGGCAAAACCTCGTCAAGATCTAAACAATCACAAATCATCCCCCTTGACGGCAAAACCTCGTCAAGATATAAAAAATCACAAATCATCCCCCTTGACGGCAAAGCCTCGTCAAGATATAAACAATCACAAATCATCCCCCTTGACGGCAAAACCTCGACAAGATATAAACAATCACATATCATCCCCCTTGACGGCAAATCCTCGTCAAGGTGTAAACAATCACAAATCATCCCCCTTGACGGCAAAACCTCGTCAAGGTGTCCCCATGTTTACTTCTCGGTCGCCCCGACGGAGCATGGACTCCGGTTATAGCTCATAATATCCCTTTCGATGAATGAAACACATCAAGATATCCCCATGCTTGCTTTTCGGTCGCCCCGACAGAGCATGGACTCCGGTTTCATTCCATCCTTCCCATGCCATATCCCTCCCATGTCATGCATGAGATGTAGATGCCATATTCCATATAATATATATGATAGCACAAACCATGGCATTTAAAGTCCCATCAATAAAACACATAATTTGATTATCAACAAATAGATCAAGCAAAGCATCAATATACACATCATAGCCTTAAAATCTATCTCAAAACAATTATATGCTTACCAAAATAAATCAAGGAAAAACCCATACATAACACATAATCCATGGCTTACAAAAAGGTAGGAATCCTACCGAATACCGACTAGTACTCCTTAGTGTTTCAGTCCAATAATCCGATCGCTGATCGCGCACCGCTTGCGATGTCCGGTACCTTATTATATATCAATAATTAGTCCGTGTTTTTAACCATTATTAAGTCCCTAATTCATGCCTTAGTGGGGTTCGGTCATACATCATGGCCGAACCTCACTATGCAGTTTTGTGGGTCCCATTTAATCTATCAAATATTTAAATCACATGAATCTAAAAATCAGCCACCCTAGGCTTTATTTAACCATACATAAGTTTATTACTTAGAGCCCCTAAGTCCATGATCATCTTCCATGGGTTCTTGAATTTGGCCATTAATTACAGTTTTGCCACTACCTTTCCCATGGTTAGATATTCACTTAACCATATACATTTCTTTGTCCATAATTGATCCATAGACTTGGATCCCTTAATGACTCCTTAGCCATGACACAACATCATAAAAAATCAGCCACTACCCCCATGTCGTGGTCCGCACTTTGAATCTGGCCATTACTCCCATTTCAAGGCCTATCATGTAATGGCCCGAAATTTTTAAATCAATAAATATGTGAATATTATTTATTTTAATGATGAAAATTGGAAATTGGTGGAATAAATGGTAAATGGGCCAAAATTTGGACAAAGGCCCAAATATGGCCCAATAGACCATGGATTGCATTTTAAAGTCATTTAAGTGGTCAATGATGGCCAATTGGGCCATGGGTGGTCAAATTGGGTCAAATAACCATTTGGGACCCAATGGGTCAAGATGGTTAAGCTCTAAGGTAAATGGGTAAGATGGAAATGTAATTGGGCCATGGGCCCAATGATGATCCAATTGGTTGTAGTGGGCTTAATAAAATTTAAATCACCTAAGTTATTTGGAATTAAACCAAGGTGATGTGGCCAAGTGGTACCCACCTCCACCTCATCAAGTGAGGTGGCGTGTGGGCCAAGGTTTGGTGGGACCGGCCACCATAGTTGATTTGGTCAACCATGGGTGGAGTAATGGAGTTAGGTTAAGTACAAATGGATTAACCTAAGGTAATTACCTAATTAATTAAATAATTAAATTATTTAAAATGGTGGTTAAAAGTGGTCAAAGTGGGGCCAAGAGGTGAAGACCCACCTCATTCCAACCTCAAATATGAAACACGTTGGGCTTGGTGGTGGTTTAGATAACCACCACCATAAAGCAATTTAAATATCTCAAAAATATCTTAAGGTTGGTGAATGTAATTAATGTAAAGTAAAAAAATGGGGATAAGCCTCATCTTTTCCTTTCTTTCTCTCTTTTCATTCTCATGTCAATCCTTCACTCTCTTATGACCGTCCCACACTAGGAAGGAGGAGAGAAGAAGGAAATTAAGGAAAGGAAGCTAAGAAGAGAAGGAGAGAAGAAAGAAGTAGAATTTTAAGGAAAATCACCCTAAGATCAAGGTGATCATCTCCCCTCTCATCATCTCTCTCTCTCCCTCTCTCAATTTAAACCCTACCTTGGCCGATCCTAAGGTTGGGGGTTGCCACCATGGATCAAGAATCTTGACCTACCAAAGATCAAGAGGAAGGAGAGAGGAGGCTAGGGAAACCGACGGGAGTGCCGGAAGTCGGAGGAGACGACGGATTGTAAGTATTTCTTAAACAAGAAAATTTGGATTTTTAGGGTTTAAGAATTGGAATTTATTTTTGTGAATTTAATGGTGGTTACATAAGTTTATGCCATGGATTTGAAATCCATCAAATGGAAGGAATGGTAAGTAATGTATGTTTTTTTTAGGATTTTGAGAAAATGGAAGATGGAGAAAACCCTAAATGGGTGAATTAGGAGTAGGGAAAAGAAATAAATAAGTGATTATGTGCATTGGGTAATTTATGAAATTAGGCATGGAAGTGGATGATTGGAAGAAAAAATCATGGGCCATAGGGTTCGGCCATGTAGCATGGCCGAACCCCATGGTGAGTGATTAGCTAATTGATATAATTGGTTAAGGTTTTGATAAGTGGAAGAAAATGAGGGTAGCAAATGAAAATTAGGATTTTAAATGGGTCAATGTAGGTGTTTGGAGCAATGAATGGTGGATCATGAACCATGGATTCGGCCATGGTAAATGGCCGAAACCTATGGTGGTGTAATGGTGATCAAATGATGGGTTTAAGGGATGCAAAAGTGGGATTAATGTATTAATGAGTTTAGGGTTTTGAATGAGTAATGTTGTGGCCTTAAGAGGCATAGAAAAATAATAGAACATGAACCATGGGTTCGGCCATGGTGTATGGCCGAACCCTATGGTCATGTATTACAAATTTTAAAGGGGTTTAAAAAGGATGGAAAATGGGAAGATTCAATGGGTTAAGTATGTTTGAAACCATGAAAAGATGAGGGGGAATGTTATTAGTTTTGATGGGCTCAAGAGATGAAACAAATGTTGATCAAATGAATGATCTAAATAAATGATGAAATTCCCATATAGAGGGATTTGTGATAAATTAAAATGTGAGCAATGGACCCAAGGAAAAAAAAATGGGAAAAGGACACCATGGGTTCGACCATGGTGTATGGCCGAACCCATGGCCCGTTTGTGAGCCTTTTGATGGGTTAGATTGGAGTATGAAGGTGTTTAAATTGATTGGGATTAGGTTAAAGACTTATTTTTAATAAGTTCATATTATGGTTGATAGGTCACTAATAGATCTAAGTTGTGGATCAATTTTGGACTTAAGTGTGGCTAAGTTAATAGATTTTAATGTGGTTAAGGTTGATGATTCAAATCTATAAATAGGCCAAAGAAAGAATGGGGTAAAGACATCATGGGTTCGGCCATGGTATATGGCCGAACCGATGACCCATTTGTGGGTAAACTTATGAATAAATTTGGTATGATGTATGTGAGAAAGGAATGAGGATTAGAGTGTTTAAGTGGCTAATTTTTAGTGTTGTTAGTTGTAATGGAAGTGTGATTAAGTAATGATAAGTCAAGTGTATGGTTTAGGTTCTCTCAATGGAGGGACTTATGATGAATTTAATGTGTAACCAAAGACCAAGGACAATGGAGATTTGGTTAAATTTAAAGGGCTGAATTTTAATGACTCAATTGTAGATCATTATGGCCTAAGGTTAATGTGTTTGTACATGTTTAAAGTAATGGACTTTAGGTTAAATTAAGTGGCTGACTTTATTGATTTTAAGATATGGGTGATGGGTCATTGATGGATCCAAATCTATGAATCATCTATGGACTTAATCATGCATGGATGAATGAGTGATTAACCATGGAGAAGAGGTAGTGGCAAAACCGTAAATAATGGCTAAAATGAAGAACTCCATGGGAGATGATCATGGGTTTAGGGATTCTAAGTAATAGCATTATGTAGGGTAAAATAAAGCCTGGGAGGCTGATTTTACACTCATGTAATTAAAATGTGGACTGATTAATGTGTAATAAGGTACTGGACATCGCAAGCGGTACGCGTGTCGGTAGCTGGACTGTCGGACGGAAACGAAAGAAAGAACGCTAGTCGGTATTTGGTAGGATTCTAACCTTTTTGTAAGCCATGGATGGAGTGATGGTTTCTTTGAATTACTTTGGAAATTATATGGTTTGGTTAAGATTGGTTTTGAATTATGTATTACGTAGGGGTTTTCATTTGATTTATTCTGGTAAGTATATGATTGGTTTATAAATGGGTTTTAAAGCTATGATGTGGTTATTGAGGCTTTTCTTGATCTATTTTTGATAATCAAGTTATATGTTTTATGGATGGGATTTTTTAAATGTCATGGTTTGTTATTATATTCATTACATGGCATATGACATCTACATCTCATGCATGGCATGGGAGGGATATGACAGGGGAAGGATGAAATGAAACCGGAGTCCATGCTCCGTCGGGGCGACCGATAAACAGACATGGAGATATTTTAATATATTTGATTTATCAGGGATGTTGTATGAAATTATGATACCTTGATGATGGTTCTTCCATCAAGGGGGATGATTTGTGATTGGTTATATCTGGACGAGGTTTTGCCGTCCAGGGGGATGATTTGTGATTGGTTATATCTGGATGAGGTTTTGCCATCCAGGGGGATGATTTGGGAGTGTGTATATTTTGACGAGGCAGTGCCTTCAAAGGGGATATGGCATCGGGATACTAAAGATGATGGGTGGGATTCATAACACAGACACCCATGGCATGACATTCATCTTATAGTTTTTTTGTTCCTTATATGATTTCATATGTGTTTGTTATCACTAATCCATGTGTTAGCCCTACTCGGAGTCCTACTGGGCGCGTTGTCTAACGCCCTACTTCTACCCTAGCTGATGACGCAGGAGGTGGCGAAGCGGAAGGAAGAGACGGGAGCCAAGCTAAGGAGCTTGGAAAGGCCTGCTAGATAGTTACTAATGTTTATTTCGGATAATGTAATTTGCAATAGTTTAGCTTGTCGGAAATTTAATAAATTAGATTACTTGCTATGTTTTGGGATTATATTTTGGACATTATGATTTTGAGGTATTTTAGTAATTTAAATGGATGTTATCTTCCCTGCGATCTCAAATTTGTAGGGTAGTTCTTATTGTTAATTCCGAATATAGTTGTATTATTCCTTGATGCTTGTTGTCTACGTGTGAACTGTTCTCCGTGGACTTCGTTCCACGCACACGTAGGGTTGGCCAGTTAAGGGCCGGGCTTTAGAAGCTCGGACTTAACTTGCGTCGTGACGTCCGCGCCCTTTGTCACTCTTTATTAAAAAAAAAAAAATAGACTCTGATTTTAGGTGAAAAGGGACGGGCGTTACATATCATCACTAGTTCATAATCTACACTACACATTGGGAGAATGCAATTGCATTATAAATACAAGATTTTCATACCACATATTAGTCTTTACAAGCTAGACCCTTCACACTGTAACGCCCCGCCCTTTTTCACCCGTTTTCCGAAAATCAGAGTCGATTTTTTTTTTTTTTTTTTTTTTAAATAGAAGAGTGAGAGAGGGCGCGGACGCCACGACGCGAGTTAAGTCCGAGCTTCTGAAGCCCGACCCTTAACTGGCCAACCCCACGCGTGCGCGGAACCAAGTCCACGAGAATGGTTCACGCGTGGGAAGTAAGCTCGCGGATTATAGTTATTGCGGAACATGATAATAGAGTCTATCCTACCGGTTTTTAGATAGAAGGGAAGATATAACATTGAATTTACCAAAATGCCCCTACGTTCATGATTATATTACAAAATGCATCATCCATAAGTAACGTCCAAACCATCGCAGGAAATGTAAAATTATACAACCCGACAAGCTAAGCTACTTTAAAATTACATCACCAAAATGTAAAACATAATATAAACTAGGACTCCGCTTTCCAAGCTCCTAAACTTGGCCTCCGGTAGGTCCACCACTTCCTGCCTCTCCTGCGTCATCAGCTAGGGTAGAAGTAGGGCGTTAGTCAACGCGCCCAGCAGGACTCCGAGTAGGGCTAGCACATGGATTAGTGATACACACATACCGATAAAATAAAGTACAACAAAATAAGCATGGGATGAATGCTATGTCATGGGTGCTTATGTCATGTGTCCCACCCATTATCCGTATGATCATACAATATCATGTTCCCCATGTCTGCTTCTCGGTCGCCCCGACGGAGCATGGACTCCGGTTATAGCCCTCAGGCTATCCCCATGTCTGATTCTCGGTCGCCCCGACGGAGCATGGACTCCGGTTATAACCCTTAGGCAATCCCCATGTCTGATTCTCGGTCGCCCCGACGGAGCATGGACTCCGGTTTGTTTATTTTTTTCTGCCCATGCCATGCATGAGATGTAGTGCATTATGCTATGTAATATATATGTATCCCATATACTTGACATATCATACATAGTCATATAATGCATAATATTAATATATAAACCATATGCTTCATAACTTATAATTCATCATAAGATAAATCATAATCATAAATCCATCATAAGACAAATCAAAATAATTTAAAACACCATCACATATCCATCGCTTACAAAAAGGTAGGAATCCTACCGAATACCGTGTCGCGTTCCGTTATGCTTCCCGTTCGATAATCCGGTCGCCGATCGCGTACCGTTTGCGACGCCCGATACCTTATTACATTTATTGAATTAGTCCATACATCGTCCATGATTAAGTCCCTAACTTAGCCCATTATCCATTGGCTCTAGACTCATACATAAATCCAATTTTGGCCAAATTTAAAATTCCGATTTGCGAGCCTAAAACGCAGCAACTAATCGCTTTACTTAACCATTCATAATATTTCCATTTTCATGTCCAACCCCCATAGGGTTTGGCCATGTACCATGGTCAAACCCATGGTCCTTCAATGTGGCCACTTATTACGGTTTTGCCACTCTCCTTCCATGGTAAATCATCCATTCATTTATGTGCATTCTATGGCCAAGATTCATTCATACTTAGGTCTATTCAATCATGACCTTACATCATAAAATCAACCACCTAATATTTAATTTTGAAAAATAATTACTCCCACAACTAATTCCACATTTTGGCCTAAGGTGTGGCCCACATATCATTTTTATAAATCCATCAAAATCTAGTATTCTTCTACATTATTTTCCATTTATTTAAGCCACTAATCACTACCCTAAGGTTCACCTTTATGGATACCATTTTCAAAGACTAAGTTTTGTCCCAAAATAATCCAATTTAAAATCACAAAACTTTAATCATTTTGGCCCCTTTAAATCAAACTCCTAAGCATTGATACATGCATTTAACCTTAGCCTAAAATTGATCAAAATTTGGGTCATGGGTTCGGCCATACACCATGGCCGAACCCATGATGTTTCTTTCCCCATTTTTCTTGGTTTCAATTACCCATTTAAACATACCTCCAATGAAAATTAAATCATCCATTTAGACCACCATCTTTATTCCATTTAAACATCACATATCATACTTGTGACACCCATACAATCTATCCATTTTTCTTAACCAATTTCTTTACTTTCCCATCATTAAAAATTATTAATTACCACCATAGGGTTCGGCCATACACCATGGCCGAACCCATGGTTCATGGCTCATCATCCATTGATGCCATTCTTAGACCAATGTTTTTGTCCAAAAGACATCCATTTTTTAAAATCAATAATCCTCATTCATTTTGGCCCTCTAAAAAAATATCATACACTTTGTAAATCCATTTATATTTCATCATTAATCTAACCTAATTTCTATTTTGTTTAACCACATATATAAACCATACTTAGCCCATGAATGACCTAAAAACATGGGTCCTAATCCTCATAGATCACTAATCATCACCATTTAAAACTTACCAACTTTTCAATCATTTTAAAATCTTGAAATCCTCATAACAACCATTAAGCATTCTCCAACATTTTAAACCATATAATCTAAATTAAATTATCCATCATTCACCATGGGGTTCGGCCATGCTACATGGCCGAACCCTATGGTCATCCATTCATCAAAATTTCTATTTTTCCTATGCTTAATAAAGACTTATAGCAATTCCATTTAAAATTTCCATGCTTCCATTCCTTAATCCATTCCTCCATTTTTCATCCATTTCTTATCTTATCTTTTGATGAATCTTAGATCCATGGCCCACAACATTTTTGGCCATGTTTAGTCTAAGAAATGGATTCCACATGCTATCTTTTAAAAAAAACATAAACTCTTGTTTTAAGAAAATCTTACCGCACCGACGACTCCTCCGGTCCTTCTTTCTTTTTCCTTAGCCCTTTCTCCTTCTTTCTCTTCTTGATGATCGGCTAGATGAGCTTGATCAATGGTGGGACATGCTTGGGTTGGCTAAGATAGGGTTAGGTTGAGAGGGAAAGAGTATGGAAATGGGGAAGAAAATTCTTCAAGGATCTTGATCTTGGGGTGGCCCAAGACTTAATCTTTTCCTTCTCTTTTCTTCTTCTTTCTTTCTAAGTTTTTCTTCTAAGCTTTGTTCTCTTTTCCTTAGTGCAAGGGACGTTTTTTTGAGAGTGCAAGAGAGAGGGAGAGAGAGAGATGGAAAGGAGATGAGAATGAGATCAAACACATCTCATTTTGGTTGACCAAACTACACTCCACCATTATGGCTCCACCAACCAAAGTATGGGCTCCCTTGACCTTGGTGGTGGTGGTTGAGACCAAACCACCACCAAGCCAATGGTTTTGGTGTTTGCACAAGGGTGGTTTGAGTCTTTCAACCTTGACCATTTGACCCACTCATGGCTAGGTATGGGTCACCATGTTTGGAGTGGTGGTGGTTGGGATAAAACCACCACCCTAAATCCATGGTAATTTTGTGTTTTTTCTTAGGTGGTTTGTGTTTCTTAGAGTGGTTTTGGTCTAGATAAAACCATCATTTGACTTCTTCCATTGACCCAAAATTGACCAATCTAATTAGTTTAATTAATTGGATCCTTTAGGTTAATTAATTCTTATCTAATTTAATTTCATTAATTTATTTCTCTAAGAAATCCACCCATGGTTGACCAAGTCAACCATGGTGGACGGCCCCCACCTATACCTACCCCACCCGCCACCTCACCTGATGAGGTGGAGGTGGGCCCCACTTGGCCATGTTATTGATTTTAACTTAAATCCTTCTCCAATAATTTTAATCAATTTAATTCACCTTAGTACACCTTAGTCCTCTCAATTTATCCATGGTTGACCAAGTCAACCATGGTTGGCCCCACTTTTCCTTGGTCCACATGCCACCTCAATGAGTGAGGTGGAGGTGGGCCCCATTGGCCATGTTGCCTTGGTCCATTGGGTCCCACATGGCTCTTTGACCCAAATTGACTATCTTGACTCAATTACTTACCATTGACCAATTAAATGAATTAATTCTAATTCATGGTTTATTGGGTAATCATTGGGCCCATGGCCCAATTAGATTCTCTCTTTGCCCACTTACTTTAGGGTTGGAACCGATTATTTTGATCCATTGGGCCCCACATGGCTATCGGCCCACTTTGACCATCGTTGACCCGATTAGTCCTCATTGACCCCTTTAATGGATTTCATCCAACCCATGGCCCCATTGGGCCATCCTTGGGCCATTGTCCCAAAATTTGGTCCATTTGGCATTTTATTATATCAAATTTCAAATTAAAATGAATAAATGCCAATATATATATTTATCAAAAATTCGGGTTATTACAATAGAATCCTCTTTTGAAATTTTCGTCCCGAAAATTCGAGTGAAGTAGGGGTCCAAAACAACTCATGTGAAGAGCTCCGGGTAAGCGGTTTTCATCTCCGACTCAAGTTCCCAGGTGGTTTCTTCACTGCCATGTCGTTCCCATACCACCTTAACGAACTGAATGGCGCGGTTCCGCAACACCCTTTGTTCACTTCCAATAACTCTGACCGGCTTCTCCACATATGTCACATCGCTTTGTACATCGATGTCTTGAACATTTATCACATGAGAAGGGTCAGGATTGTACTTCCTCAGCATGGACACATGAAACACATCATGTAGAGATGACAGCTGTGGAGGGAGCGTTAATTGATAAGCTACCCCTCCCACCCTCTTCAGTATCGGAAACGGCCCCACAAATCTAGGCGACAGTTTCCCTTTCTTTCCGAATCTCATGTGCCCTTTCCGTGGTGAGACTTTCAGAAATACCAAGTCTCCCACCTCAAACTCGAGGAACCTCCTCCTCTTGTCGGCATAGTTTTTCTGACGGCTCTGTGCAGTGAGTAAATGTTGCCGTATCAGCTTAATCTGTGCTGTAGTCTCTGCAACCAAATCTGGCCCAATCAACGCAGGCTCACCGGCCTCCGTCCAACACACTGGTGATCTACACGGTCTACCATACAAGGCCTCAAACGGAGCCATCTGGAGACTTGCCTGGTAACTGTTATTGTAAGAGAACTCCACCAGTGGCAGATGATCCTCCCATCCGCCCTTGAAGTCTAGCATGCATGCTCTCAGCATATCTTCCAGCGTCTGTATCGTCCTCTCTGACTGTCCATCAGTCTGTGGATGAAATGCTGTGCTAGTTAATACGTCGGTCCCCATAGCCGACTGTAGGCCTTGCCATACTCTGCCGGTAAATCGGCCATCCCTGTCGGATACAATAGACCGGGGAATACCATGTAGCCTGATGATCTCTCGGATGTACCGTCGACCCAAAGTCTCTGATGAATCTGTCATTTTGATGGGAAGGAAATGTGCAGACTTGGTCAACCGGTCCACTATGACCCATATTGCATCGTTGCCCTTAGATGACCTTGGCAACCCTGTTACAAAGTCCATGGATATGTGTTCCCATTTCCATTCTGGTACTGGTAAGGGTGCGAGTAAGCCTGGCGGTTTCCGATGTTCTGCCTTAACCTGTTGACATGTTAAGCAACGAGCAACAAACTCTGCCACGTCTTTCTTAAGTCCATGCCACCAATAGTGCCTCTTAAGATCATGGTACATCTTCGTGCTGCCCGGGTGGATGGAGAGTTTGGTTTGGTGTGCTTCAATCAGCAATTCTCTTCTACAATTCTTAGGTACGTATGTCCTGCCTCGGAACATAAGACCCTGTCCTGGTCGTAATTCCCACTCCGGTACAACCTCACCGGTAGACATTTTTGCCCAAATCTCCTCCACTTCTGGATCTGTCCGTTGTTCCCGTTCAATCTCGGAGACCATGTGGGATCGTATGATCAGATTATATATGGTCCCATGATTATTGAGGTAGAGTTTAAACTCTCTGATGGTATTCAGTACCTCCCATTCCGTCCTGATCATGCTGGCTACTGTCGCATGAGACAAGCGGCTGAGGGCATCCGCCACTTTGTTCGCCTTGCCAGGATGATATCGAAGTGCGAACTCATAATCCGCCAGATATTCCATCCATCTGCGCTGTCTCATGTTGAGTTCCTTCTGATCAAATAAATATTTCAGACTCTTGTGATCCGAGAATACCTCAAACTTTTCACCATAAAGGTAGTGTCTCCAACTTTTGAGAGCGAAGACCACCGCTGCTAGTTCCAGATCATGGGTGGGGTAGTGGCGTTCATGAATTTTCAACTGTCTTGATCCGTACGCCACTGCACGATTACCTTGACTGAGTGTGCACCCCAATCCCTCACCGGAGGCATCGCAGTACACTTCATAATTTTTGCCTCTTTCCGGTAAGATCAGAATAGGAGCAGTCGTAAGCCTCTCCTTAAGCTCCTCAAATCTTTGATTGCACAGATTGGACCACTCAAATTTGACTCCTTTCTGAGTGAGTCGGGTAAGCGGAGCTGCAATCTTGGAGAAGTCCATGATGAATTTCCGATAGTAACCGGCCAATCCCAGAAAACTGCGGATCTCGGTCACATTTGTCGGCACTTTCCATTCCTTGACTGCTGCTACCTTAGCCGGGTCCACGGCTATACCTTCCTCTGATATGATGTGCCCCAAGAAGTTGACTTCAGATAGCCAAAATTCACACTTGCTGGCTTTGGCATACAATTGGTTCTTCCGCAAGGTGTCTAGGACTATTCGTAGGTGCTCGGCATGTTCGTTCTGACTTTTAGAGTAGATCAGGATATCATCGATGAATACGATCACAAATTGATCTAAGTATGGACGGAATATCCTATTCATTAGGTCCATGAACACCGCCGGTGCATTAGTAAGTCCAAACGGCATGACTACATACTCATATAATCCATACCGTGTCCTGAAAGCAGTCTTCTCTATGTCCTCCTCTCTAACCCGAATTTGATGGTATCCGGACATCAGGTCAATCTTAGAGAAATGAGAGGAACCCCTAAGTTGGTCAAACAGATCATCAATCCGGGGTAGGGGATACTTGTTCCTGACAGTCAACTGATTTAATTTCCTATAGTCCACACACATTCGTAGGGTACCGTCTTTCTTTTTCACAAATAACACTGGGGCTCCCCATGCGGATGTACTGTTCCGAATGAAGCCTAGTCTGAGCAGTTCATCAATTTGCTTTTTCAGTTCGGTCATCTCAGCTGGCGCCATCCTATAATGGGGTAATGATACTGGAGCGGCGCCGGGGTATAATTTTATTTCAAAGTCTATCTCTCTCTTGGGTGGCAAACCAGGGAGTTCTATTGGGAATACCTCGGCAAAATCTGCTACTACCGCCGGAAGTTCACCCGTTGGTGCCTTATCTAATCTGAGGCTGTTCAAGGCAAGATGGTTCAATTCCTCTTGCAGTCTTCTAGGGATTCCCTGTCTGTCAGCGTGTACCATGTACCGCTTTCCCTCGGGTGACCAAAATGTTACCCTACGAAGATGGCAGTCAATATGGGCCTGATACGTGGTCAACCAATCCATGCCAAATATGACATCATATTCCGCCATATCGATTACTAAATAATCAAACTCAAATCTAAATCCCGCGAGTTCCGTGTTCAATGCCGTACATATTAGTCCTAATGATGTGTCTCCGACGGGGGATACAATAGTGAGTGATGTGGACAGGTTTTGTACTAGTGTACCCGTGGCAGATATGAATGCAGCAGATATGAATGAATGTGATGCTCCAGAGTCAAATAAAGTAACAGCATAGGAACTACCAATTACAGCCATACCTTGCATCACTGAACGGTCCACTGCTATTGGAGATGGTATGGTGAAGAGTCGTCCAGATCCCGCAGGTTTTGGTGCCCGCCCCGCCTGATTATGTGTTCTGCCTCCCCGCGACTGCATTGGTCTAGTTGGAGGGCGGAAAGGGCCCCGGAAGTTGGAGGGTCGGCTAGTTTGTGGACACTCTCTCTTGTAGTGGCCCTGTTGGCCACACTGATAACAGGTGCTCCCACCCCGGGGAACCTGTGTGACTGATGCTGATGTAGGAGGCTGACTAGGGCGAAAGCCCCCGGTAGATCCAGTGGAGGGTGAGGGCCTGCTAGGATTCGGGCGGAACTTCTTGTTGGGTTGGAATGTTCCCCGCCCACCCTGCCCTCGGCGGTTGTCGAACCGCACTATCTCATTTAGTTCCTTTTCTGCGATGGTGGCCCTGCTAACCACCCCTGCCAGTGTGGGCTCTTTGAAAATGGTTACTCTATTCTTGATGCTTGGCCGAAGGCCCCGTTCAAACTTACGGGCCCTTCGGTGTTCAGTATCCACCATATAGAACCCATAGATAGACAGTTTAAGAAATTCTCTGTGATACTCCGCCACTGTCATGTTGCCCTGTACCAGTTAGATGAAAGCTTCAGTCTGGCTCTCTCTTTCTTCCTCCGGAAAGAATTGTTCTAGGAAGGTGGCCGAGAACCACTCCCATGTCATGGGTATCCTTTCTCCTTCCGGTATCAATGCTTGTTGCTTTTCTACCACTTCCCACCAACTACCAGCATCTTCGATCAGTTGGGATGTGGCTAATAAGATCTTATCAGCAGTACTGGAAATTTGGAGCAAATTCAAGATTTGGTTGATCCTCTTTAACCAGTGTTCCGCTCCCACAGCCCCTTCCTTTCCCTTGAAGTAGGGAGGGCGTTGTTGTTGGAAGTCCTTGACCATCTTTCGTTTATTGGAGTCGCTAGCGGTCGCATTGCCACTTGAATGTTGTTGTAGAGCAGAAGCGATTGCCGCTTGAACTATGTCCTTCAACTCGGGAGGTACACCTTCTACATTGATACTATTTTGTCCCTCGGCTGTATGAGGTGGTGGTACCTCTTCTTCCTGTCGAGGGGGTGTTACCTCTCTCTCCACTCGGGGGTTGCGACGGGTTCTTCTCTTTGGCGGCATCTTTTCCTAAGTCATCGAAACATATTGACTTAGTTCTTTCACAATCATTGTCATGTTCATAGTTTGGAATAATTTTCCTAAGTATCAAATGTTCCTTCAATTTGGGGAAGAATTATTGATTAAGTATACTTTATTTTTGGGGAAAATTCCTAAGTATTGAATATTGTTTCTTTCATTTGGGGAAAGTTGCCAAATAAGCATACTTGGTTTGGGGAAAACTTCCCATCTAGCTATGTTTGTCCATTTTTGTGAAATTGGGGAAAATCTCCTAATTTTGGTAATTACCTCAATGTTATAATGATTGTACTTCCCTTCCTATCATTTCTTACGTCAAATGTGGCGCTCAGATTGAATGTTTAAGTCTGAGTCAATCGAAGTAGATTAATCTGGCCCCCGTGCAGCGGACTCCGAAGAGTCGGTCAGTTGGGATTCTTAGCTGTCAGTGAGACATGCAACCGTCTTAATCATACTTCGAGAGATTCATTCTTTCGCTTTCGCTCTGATACCAACTGTAACGCCCCGCCCTTTTTCACCCGTTTTCGGAAAATCAGAGTCGATTTTTTTTTTTTTTTTTTAAATAGAAGAGTGAGAGAGGGCGCGGACGCCACGACGCGAGTTAAGTCCGAGCTTCTGAAGCCCGACCCTTAACTGGCCAACCCCACGCGTGCGCGGAACCAAGTCCACGAGAATGGTTCACGCGTGGGAAGTAAGCTCGCGGATTATAGTTATTGCGGAACATGATAATAGAGTCTATCCTACCGGTTTTTAGATAGAAGGGAAGATATAACATTGAATTTACCAAAATGCCCCTACGTTCATGATTATATTACAAAATGCATCATCCATAAGTAACGTCCAAACCATCGCAGGAAATGTAAAATTATACAACCCGACAAGCTAAGCTACTTTAAAATTACATCACCAAAATGTAAAACATAATATAAACTAGGACTCCGCTTTCCAAGCTCCTAAACTTGGCCTCCGGTAGGTCCACCACTTCCTGCCTCTCCTGCGTCATCAGCTAGGGTAGAAGTAGGGCGTTAGTCAACGCGCCCAGCAGGACTCCGAGTAGGGCTAGCACATGGATTAGTGATACACACATACCGATAAAATAAAGTACAACAAAATAAGCATGGGATGAATGCTATGTCATGGGTGCTTATGTCATGTGTCCCACCCATTATCCGTATGATCATACAATATCATGTTCCCCATGTCTGCTTCTCGGTCGCCCCGACGGAGCATGGACTCCGGTTATAGCCCTCAGGCTATCCCCATGTCTGATTCTCGGTCGCCCCGACGGAGCATGGACTCCGGTTATAACCCTTAGGCAATCCCCATGTCTGATTCTCGGTCGCCCCGACGGAGCATGGACTCCGGTTTGTTTATTTTTTTCTGCCCATGCCATGCATGAGATGTAGTGCATTATGCTATGTAATATATATGTATCCCATATACTTGACATATCATACATAGTCATATAATGCATAATATTAATATATAAACCATATGCTTCATAACTTATAATTCATCATAAGATAAATCATAATCATAAATCCATCATAAGACAAATCAAAATAATTTAAAACACCATCACATATCCATCGCTTACAAAAAGGTAGGAATCCTACCGAATACCGTGTCGCGTTCCGTTATGCTTCCCGTTCGATAATCCGGTCGCCGATCGCGTACCGTTTGCGACGCCCGATACCTTATTACATTTATTGAATTAGTCCATACATCGTCCATGATTAAGTCCCTAACTTAGCCCATTATCCATTGGCTCTAGACTCATACATAAATCCAATTTTGGCCAAATTTAAAATTCCGATTTGCGAGCCTAAAACGCAGCAACTAATCGCTTTACTTAACCATTCATAATATTTCCATTTTCATGTCCAACCCCCATAGGGTTTGGCCATGTACCATGGTCAAACCCATGGTCCTTCAATGTGGCCACTTATTACGGTTTTGCCACTCTCCTTCCATGGTAAATCATCCATTCATTTATGTGCATTCTATGGCCAAGATTCATTCATACTTAGGTCTATTCAATCATGACCTTACATCATAAAATCAACCACCTAATATTTAATTTTGAAAAATAATTACTCCCACAACTAATTCCACATTTTGGCCTAAGGTGTGGCCCACATATCATTTTTATAAATCCATCAAAATCTAGTATTCTTCTACATTATTTTCCATTTATTTAAGCCACTAATCACTACCCTAAGGTTCACCTTTATGGATACCATTTTCAAAGACTAAGTTTTGTCCCAAAATAATCCAATTTAAAATCACAAAACTTTAATCATTTTGGCCCCTTTAAATCAAACTCCTAAGCATTGATACATGCATTTAACCTTAGCCTAAAATTGATCAAAATTTGGGTCATGGGTTCGGCCATACACCATGGCCGAACCCATGATGTTTCTTTCCCCATTTTTCTTGGTTTCAATTACCCATTTAAACATACCTCCAATGAAAATTAAATCATCCATTTAGACCACCATCTTTATTCCATTTAAACATCACATATCATACTTGTGACACCCATACAATCTATCCATTTTTCTTAACCAATTTCTTTACTTTCCCATCATTAAAAATTATTAATTACCACCATAGGGTTCGGCCATACACCATGGCCGAACCCATGGTTCATGGCTCATCATCCATTGATGCCATTCTTAGACCAATGTTTTTGTCCAAAAGACATCCATTTTTTAAAATCAATAATCCTCATTCATTTTGGCCCTCTAAAAAAATATCATACACTTTGTAAATCCATTTATATTTCATCATTAATCTAACCTAATTTCTATTTTGTTTAACCACATATATAAACCATACTTAGCCCATGAATGACCTAAAAACATGGGTCCTAATCCTCATAGATCACTAATCATCACCATTTAAAACTTACCAACTTTTCAATCATTTTAAAATCTTGAAATCCTCATAACAACCATTAAGCATTCTCCAACATTTTAAACCATATAATCTAAATTAAATTATCCATCATTCACCATGGGGTTCGGCCATGCTACATGGCCGAACCCTATGGTCATCCATTCATCAAAATTTCTATTTTTCCTATGCTTAATAAAGACTTATAGCAATTCCATTTAAAATTTCCATGCTTCCATTCCTTAATCCATTCCTCCATTTTTCATCCATTTCTTATCTTATCTTTTGATGAATCTTAGATCCATGGCCCACAACATTTTTGGCCATGTTTAGTCTAAGAAATGGATTCCACATGCTATCTTTTAAAAAAAACATAAACTCTTGTTTTAAGAAAATCTTACCGCACCGACGACTCCTCCGGTCCTTCTTTCTTTTTCCTTAGCCCTTTCTCCTTCTTTCTCTTCTTGATGATCGGCTAGATGAGCTTGATCAATGGTGGGACATGCTTGGGTTGGCTAAGATAGGGTTAGGTTGAGAGGGAAAGAGTATGGAAATGGGGAAGAAAATTCTTCAAGGATCTTGATCTTGGGGTGGCCCAAGACTTAATCTTTTCCTTCTCTTTTCTTCTTCTTTCTTTCTAAGTTTTTCTTCTAAGCTTTGTTCTCTTTTCCTTAGTGCAAGGGACGTTTTTTTGAGAGTGCAAGAGAGAGGGAGAGAGAGAGATGGAAAGGAGATGAGAATGAGATCAAACACATCTCATTTTGGTTGACCAAACTACACTCCACCATTATGGCTCCACCAACCAAAGTATGGGCTCCCTTGACCTTGGTGGTGGTGGTTGAGACCAAACCACCACCAAGCCAATGGTTTTGGTGTTTGCACAAGGGTGGTTTGAGTCTTTCAACCTTGACCATTTGACCCACTCATGGCTAGGTATGGGTCACCATGTTTGGAGTGGTGGTGGTTGGGATAAAACCACCACCCTAAATCCATGGTAATTTTGTGTTTTTTCTTAGGTGGTTTGTGTTTCTTAGAGTGGTTTTGGTCTAGATAAAACCATCATTTGACTTCTTCCATTGACCCAAAATTGACCAATCTAATTAGTTTAATTAATTGGATCCTTTAGGTTAATTAATTCTTATCTAATTTAATTTCATTAATTTATTTCTCTAAGAAATCCACCCATGGTTGACCAAGTCAACCATGGTGGACGGCCCCCACCTATACCTACCCCACCCGCCACCTCACCTGATGAGGTGGAGGTGGGCCCCACTTGGCCATGTTATTGATTTTAACTTAAATCCTTCTCCAGTAATTTTAATCAATTTAATTCACCTTAGTACACCTTAGTCCTCTCAATTTATCCATGGTTGACCAAGTCAACCATGGTTGGCCCCACTTTTCCTTGGTCCACATGCCACCTCAATGAGTGAGGTGGAGGTGGGCCCCATTGGCCATGTTGCCTTGGTCCATTGGGTCCCACATGGCTCTTTGACCCAAATTGACTATCTTGACTCAATTACTTACCATTGACCAATTAAATGAATTAATTCTAATTCATGGTTTATTGGGTAATCATTGGGCCCATGGCCCAATTAGATTCTCTCTTTGCCCACTTACTTTAGGGTTGGAACCGATTATTTTGATCCATTGGGCCCCACATGGCTATCGGCCCACTTTGACCATCGTTGACCCGATTAGTCCTCATTGACCCCTTTAATGGATTTCATCCAACCCATGGCCCCATTGGGCCATCCTTGGGCCATTGTCCCAAAATTTGGTCCATTTGGCATTTTATTATATCAAATTTCAAATTAAAATGAATAAATGCCAATATATATATTTATCAAAAATTCGGGTTATTACACACACCCTCCTCATAGTGCCGTCATCTCACGAGTTTCATGTGGCAAGTTAACCCATGCATTCCGGTCTCTTTCAAGTACATTGTTTATCTAACATCTCTCAAAAGGGCACTTTGTTCATATGAGAACCTCTTATACCCCCTCACAAAGTGTTTACATCATCACCCATTATATGTCATAACACAAATCTCTTCACTTGGGTCATGACAAATTGTCAAGCCATGAGTCATCACCAATATAAAAGCCATTTCTAAAAACCAATGTACCATCCCCTAAGTATACCCATATATCACATTATCAAACACTCTCCACCCTTTTTATTCACATTTATCTCACTCATAAACATATGCAACATATAACCCACGTCAAACGTTCATGCATCTTATCATCATTTGATACATGTAGTTCATCATTGTACATTTTTACATCCTCTTTCCTCACTTAATTAGTATAATCATAACTATTAGTCTTTCCTCATTTCACCGCCTCATACACTCAACAATAACAATTCAGTACACGTATATTCACATGCACTCACAATACAAGTACGCTTGTGCAATTTAATATCACATAATATCATCAATAATAACAAAATCCCGTTCAACTTAATTTAAGCATACTCAAGTGCAAGGTTCCCTCATTAAAACCTCGTTAACTTCACTCACATTTATTCATTAACATCTTAAAATCATAAATCCCCCTTCCATGGTTTTGATCTTAAAAACCCCATTCCAATTTACTTAATTATTTACCATGATTCCTTTCAAAAATTCCATACATTCAATTCATCATTCCTTAATCATATTTAAGTCCATTAACTTAGCCACATTCCCATTAATACTATCAACATTAGGTTCACTTTGGTTCATCAACACCACCAACATTCCCCATTTATTTTTCCATTATTTTACACCCAATAAATCCACCATTTCATCACCATAGGGTTCACTTTCATCCACCTTTTTTGAGGCCATTGAAATCGCCAATATTTCCCATGATTTTTCCTCATTTAAATCCCTTTAAAAGTCTCTCACATTCATTCATTTAAAACCCTAAAATCATTAACCACCCTCCATGTATTCCATTCTTTAAAACCCTAAAAATCATACCTCACTTGCCATGGTTTCCATTTTAAAACCCTTTAAAATTACCCACATTTAATCATTTAAAAACTTAAAACCCTAAAACATTCTCCATACTTCCATTCTTATAAACCCTAATAAATAAATCAATCATCTACCATGGGGTGTACTTGAGAGAGGGAGGGAGAGGATGGGATGGAAAAATTACCTCAAGCTTTGGTTTTAAAGAGGTGGCCCAAAGTTTGCACTTTTCTTCTCTTCTCTTCTAAGTTTCCTTCTTCTTTTTTTTTTCCAAGCTTTTCTTCTTCTTTCTCTTCTTAGTTTTCTTCCTCTCTTCCTTGGGTGTGTAAGGGACGGTTTTGAGAGTGAAAGTGATGGAGGGAGTGAAAATGAGAATGGGATTTAAGAGATGAGATGAAACCATCTCCTTTTTGGTTGCTTAAGTCCTACTTTATCATTAATTCCTCCCACCAACCCACACAAGATATTTTCCATGCTTTATGGTGGTGGTTGGGATAACCACCACCAAGCCCAACGTTTTTTTTTTTTGTGCCTTGAAATGGGTGGTTTTGGTCTCCCCTCTTTGACCACCTTTTTTATTAGCTTAATTAATTAATTAATTGGATCATTAGGTTAAATTAATTAATTCCCACTTTATCTCCTTTAATCTCCTTGACTCTTCTCCATTACTCCACCCATGGTTGACCAATTCAACCATGGTGGCCGGCCCCACCAATCCTTGGTCCACACGCCACCTCACTTGGTGAGGTGGAGGTGGGTCCCAATCGGCCACATCATCTTGGTCTAATTAGAATTAGCTTAGGTGATTTTCACATCAACTAATCCAGTCCATTCACTCTTATTGGATCTCCATTGGGCCCATGGCCCAATTAAAATTTACTTGTTACCTATTTACCTTAGAGCTTACATTATCTTCACCCATTGGGTCCCAAATGGGTATTGGGCCCAATTTGACCATTCTTGGCCCAATTGACCATCATTGACCCCTTAAATGAATTTAAATCCAATCCATAGTCCATTGGGCCATACTTGGGCCTTTGTCCAAATCTTGATCCATTTACCCTTTATTCCATCAAATTTCCAATTTCCACCATTAAAATAAATAATATCCACCTACATATTGATTTACAAATTCCGGGCCATTACAATACAATCCTCTTTTGAAATTTTCGTCCCGAAAATTCGAGCGAAGTAGAGGTTCAAAACAACTCATACAAAGAGCTCCGGGTGAGCGGCTCTCATCTCTGATTCAAGTTCCCAGGTGGTCTCCTCATTGGCTTGTCGTTCCCATACCACCTTGACGAACTGAATTGCACGGTTTCGTAACACCCTTTGTTCTCTCCCGATCACTTTGACCGGCTTCCTCACATACGTCACATTGCTTTGTACATCGACGTCTTGAACATTCAACACATGAGAAGGATCGGGGTTGTACTTTCTTAACACGGACACATGGAATACATCATGCAAAGAGGATAACTGTGGAGGAAGCAACAACTGATAGGCCACCTCCCCCACCCTCTTCAGGATTGGAAACAACCTCACAAATCTAGGCGACAACTTCCCCTTCTTCCCGAATCTCATGTGTCCCTTCTGTGGTGAGACTTTCAAAAACACCAAGTCTCCCACCTTAAACTCGAGGAGCCTTCTCCTCTTGTCGGCGTAACTCTTCTGACGGCTCTGTGCAGTGAGTAGGTGTTACCGTATCAACTGGATTTGCGCTGTAATTTCCTCAACAAACTCTGGTCTAATCAGCGCAGGTTCACTAGCCTCTGCTCAACCCACTGGCGATCTACACGGCCTACAATATAAGGCCTCAAATGGAGCCATCTGGAGGCTTGCTTGGTAACTGTTATTGTAGGAGAACTCCACCAGTGGCAAATGATCCTCCCATTCACCCATGAAGTCCAGTATACATGCACTCAGCATATCCTCCAATATCTGTATTGTCCTCTCCGACTGTCCATCAGTCTGTGGGTGGAATGCTATGCTGGTCAACACGTCAGTCCCCATAGCCGACTGCATGTTCTGCCATACTCTGCTAGTGATTCGGCCATCTCTGTCGGACACAATAGTCCGAGGTACACCATGTAGTCTGATAATGTCCGGATGTACCGTCGACCCAAGGTTTCCGATGAATCTGTCGTCTTAACAGGAAGGAAATGTGCATACTTGGTCAACCGGTCCACCACGACCCATATTGCATCGTGGCCTTTGGAAGACCTTGGCAATCCTGTCACAAAATCCATGGAGATGTGCTCCCATTTTCACTCCGGTACAGGTGAGCGTTTGAGTAAACCCGGTGGCTTCTGACGTCCCACCTTGACCTGCTAACAAGTTAGGCAGCGAGCATAAACTCTGCCACATCTCTCTTAAGTCCATGTCACCAATAGTGCCTCTTAAGATCATGGTACATCTTTGGCGTTGTCCAGATGGGTAGAGAGCTTGGTTTGGTGTGCCTCAACCAACAACTCCCTTCCGCAATTCTTAGGCACATACATCCTACCTCGGAATACAAGACCATGTCCCGGTCGTAACTCTCATTCCGGTACAACCTCGCTTGTAGATATCTTGGTCCATATCTCCTCCATTTTCGGATCTATCCGTTGTTCCTGTTCAATCTTGTCAAGTACCATCTAATTATATCAAAGTCACTCATATCAACCTATGAGTTTTATCCTCGTAAAATTTACTCTGTCTCATGTTATCTCTTTTTCTTGTGAACCCATTTACAATTCCTATGTAAATCAATATACTCTGTTTCACTTTACCTGTTACCAAAATATTTTCCATACATACTCGCTCAACACGTTCATTCTCTACTCTCTGTGTGAGGTAACCTGCCAATACGAACCTATGCTCAAGTCTTTTCCTCATTCCATTTTAACTAGGTTTCTAGCTTCACTCTCCTGGAACTCCATCGGCTAACTACAGAGTCAGCTAGCCAGTCTAACTCGGCAGTAGCCCATAGCTTCCCATTCGAGTTTCACTAGACTCATAACTTTTCCCTTAAGTATATCTCTCAAAAGTAAGCATATCTTCCTTTACACATAAGTCACCATGTGACTAACACCTTTTATTCAAAACTTCTATGATAGTGAGTATCTTTCCACACTGATTTTCCTGTGATACAAGTCGTAATACGACTAACTCCTTTTCCTTATAACGTGGGACGAAAATCGAAACATGTCCCAATCATTAGGTCTAGATGTTATCTATGAGACAAACAGGTCCATCATACTACCGACATGTCTACCATGGTACCGATATTGACATTAATCCAAACCACCACGGGAATCACCATCCGCGGTTATACACATCCATCCCTGGTGCCACTATATCAGTGAGTATCATCTATCCATGATTAATAATTATCCATGAATATACCCCCCCCCCCCCCCTCAGGGTATAATCCATTCATGGGCATAACTAATCCATCCTTGATCATAATTAATCCAGACCCATCATCTATCATGAGATATTTTATCCATAGAAACTACACTCGAATGAGTCACTGCCTGACTGTGGCAACCATATCAAATCACAAATATACCCCGACCCCTAGCAAGACTTACTGCCATGACTTGCTAAGCGGCAGACCCACGTCCAACGTGATCATGTCTACCCCGCCCTGCATCCCTTCACCCCAAGGATGATTCAGTCAAGCTCTATGGCGGTCGGTCCACATCTAACGTAACTAGCACCACCCCCACGGGGTAAAATAGTACCTAGCTCTGCGCATCCATGCACGTCAAGTGTGCGAAATAGCCGTGAGAGCGTCCTCCAACGCGTAGCATGCGAGGGACCCACTCCTCAATGGTAACCCTACTAGACCTAGCCTCCGTATTTTACATCGAGGTTCCCACAATTTCATGGCTACTCTAAGCCATACTCACAAAATCTATACACTTATCTCATCAATATCCGGTGAGGGACGTACCCATACCACGTCTCAATAAAAACAAGTGGCCCCGTCACATACATTTCCATGCCCAAATCATTGCAAACTCTTAAATTTGAATACTTTATTGAAAATTATTCGAATTTTCATCACATTACAAGGTTTGGTAGGGTTAGCACAAACCCTTTAAAACGTACCCACAACCTTTACAAAATATTTCCTTTTTCCCCGACATTTCCTTACCCTTTCTTATCCTAATCTTCCATAGAAGACCCTGCATCATCACCAAATAATCATACTTAGTTTTGGGGGATTTCTTATGTATAGTACAATATATTTTGTTTGGGGGAAGTTGCCAAATTATTACTCTTTGTTTTCCTTCGTTTCTAGGGGGGGGGGGGGGAATCTCTAAATTCCTATTGTTTGTTGTTCAAATTGGGGATACCGGGGAAATGCATCCTACTTTGCTACATTTGATAAATCTATCACTGTTTCATCAATTCGGGGGGGAAATTTGCTAAGTGAGTATACCTTGTTCTTGGGGGGGAAATTTCCTAAGTATCAAATTTCTGTTCTCATTTTTGGGGGAAATAAGCCCTATCTCACTATGTGTGATAGATCTAACTTAGAATGAATTTTTTCTTCCCTTGCTATCATTCCTTTTCGTCAAACGTTGTTCTCAGATTGAATGCTTCAGTTTGAGTCAATCGAAGTAAATTAGCCCGGCCCCCGTGCAGCGGACTCCGAAGAGTCGGTCGGTTGGGATTCTTAGCTGTCAGTGAGCCATGCAACCGTCTTAGTCTTACTTCGGGAGATTCATTCTTCCGAGTTCGCTCTGATACCAACTGTAACGCTGCCCCTTTTCACCAAAATCAGAGTCTATTTTTTTTTCTTGAAGTAAAGAGTGACAAAGGGCGCGGACGTCACGACGTGAGTTAAGTCCAAGCTTCTAAAGCCTGGCCCTTAACTGGCCAACCCTACGTGTGCGTGGAACGGAGTCCACGGAGAATGGTTCACACGTAGAAGTAAGCTTGCGGAATATTAAACTAAGTGCGGAAATTATAATGTAGACTATCCTACAATTTCTTAGATAGCAGGGAAGATCACATCATTTAAATCACTACATTACCTCAAAATAATAATGTCCAAAATAAAATCCCAAAACATAGCAAGTAATCTAATTTATTACATTCCGACAAGCTAAGCTACTCAAATTACATTTTTCCAAAATAAACTAAGCCGCTCGCTTTACCAAGCTCCTAAGCTTGGCTCCCGTCTTGTCCTAAATTTCCACCTTCTCCTGCGTCATCAGCTAGGGTAGAAGTAGGGCGTTAGACAACGCGCCCAGTAGGACTCCGAGTAGGGCTAACACATGGATTAGTGATAATAAGCATACAGATAATAATATAATGAAAACCATAAAATGAATGCTATGCCATGGGTGTCTTATGTCATGAGTCCCACCCATCATCCATACCATCATACTGCCATATCCCCCATGACGGAAAAACCTCGTCAAGATATAAACAATCACAAATCATTCCCCTTGACGGCAAAACCTCGTCAAGATCTAAACAATCACAAATCATCCCCCTTGACGGCAAAACCTCGTCAAGATATAAAAAATCACAAATCATCCCCCTTGACGGAAAAACCTCGTCAAGATATAAACAATCACATATCATCCCCCTTGACGGCAAAACCTCGTCAAGGTGTAAACAATCACAAATCATCCCCCTTGACGGCAAAACCTCGTCAAGATATAAACAATCACAAATCATCCCCTTTGACGGCAAAACCTCGTCAAGGTGTCCCCATGTTTGCTTCTCGGTCGCCCCGACGGAGCATGGACTCCGGTTATAGCTCATAATGTCCCTCTTGATGGATGAAACACATCAAGATATCCCCATGCTTGCTTTTCTGTCGCCCCGACGGAGCATGGACTCCGGTTTCATTCCATCCTTCCCATGCCATATCCCTCCCATGTCATGCATGAGATGTAGATGCCATATGCCATGTAATATATATGATAGCACAAACCATGGCATTTAAAGTCCCATCAATAAAACTTATAATTTGATTATCAACAAATAGATCAAGCAAAGCATCAATATACACATCATAGCCTTAAAATCCATCTTAAAACAATTATATGCTTACCAAAATAAATCAAGGAAAAACCCATGCATAACACATCCATGGCTTACAAAAAGGTAAGAATCCTACCGAATACCAACTAGTACTCCTTAGCGTTTCCGTCCAATAATCCGATCGCCGATCGCGTACTGCTTGCGATGTCCGGTACCTTATTATATATCAATAATTAGTCCGTATTTTTAACCATTATTAAGTCCCTACTTCATGCCTTAGTGGGGTTTGGTCATACATCATGGCCGAACCTCACTATGCAGTTTTGCCGGTCCCATTTAATCTATCAAATATTTAAATCACATGCATCTAAAAATCAGCCACCCAAGGCTTTGTTTAACTATACATAAGTTTATTACTTAGAGCCCATAAGTCCATGATCATCTTCCATGGGTTCCTGAATTTGGCCATTAATTACGGTTTTGCCACTACCTTTCCCATGGTTAGACATTCACTTAACCATATACATTTCTTTGTCCATAATTGATCCATAGACTTGGATCCCTTAATGACTCCTTAGCCATGACACAACATCATAAAAAATCGGCCACTAACCCCATGTCGTGGTCTTCACTTTGAATCTGGCCATTACTCTCCCATTTCAAGGCCTATCATCACTCGTTCATAATCTACACTACACATTGGGAGAATGCAATTGCATTATAAATACAAGATTTTCATACCACATATTAGTCTTTGCAAGCTAGGCCCTTCACACCCTCCTTATAGTGTCGTCATCTCACGAGTTTCATGTGGCAAGTTAACCCATGCATTCCGGTCTCTTTCAAGTACATTGTTTATCTAACATCTCTCAAATGGGCACTTTGTTCATATGAGAACCTCTTATACCCCCCTCACAAAGTGTTTACATCATCACCCATTATATGTCATAACACAAATCTCTTCACTTGGTCATGACAAATTGTCAAGCCATGAGTCATCACCAATATAAAAGCCATTTCTAAAATCCATTGTACCATCCCCTAAGTATACCCATATATCACATTATCAAACACTCTCCACCCCTTTTATTCACATTTATCTCACTCATAAACATATGCAACATATAACCCACGTCAAACGTTCATGCATCTTATCATCATTTGATGCATGTAGTTCATCATTGTACATTTTTACATCCTCTTTCCTCACTTAATTAGTATGCTCATAACTATTAGTCTTTCCTCATTTCACCACCTCATAAACTCAACAATAAGAATTCAATACATGTATATTCACATGCACTCACAATACAAGTATGCTTGTGCAATTTAATATCACATAATATCATCAATAATAACAAAATCCCGCTCTACTTAATTTAAGCATACTCAAGTGCAAGGTTCCCTCATTAAAACCTCTTTAACTTCACTAACATTTATTCATTAACATCTTAAAATCATAAATCCCCCTTCCACGGTTTTGATCTTAAAAACCCCATTCCAATTTACTTAATTATTCACCATGATTCCTTCAAAAAATTCCATACATTCAATTCATCATTCCTTAATCATATTTAAGTCCATTAACTTAGCCACATTCCCATTACAACTATCAACATTAGGTTCACTTTGGTTCATCAACACCACCAACATTCTCCATTTATCTTTCCATTATTTTACACCCAATAAATCCACCATTTCGTCACCATAGGGTTCACTTTCATCCACCATTTTTGAGGCCATTGAAATCACCAATATTTCCCATGATTTTTCCTCATTTAAATCCCTTTAAAAATCTCTCACATTCATTCATTTAAAACCCTAAAATCATTAACCACCCTCCATGTATTCCATTCTTTAAAACCCTAAAAATCATACCTCACTTACCATGGCTTCCATTTTAAAACCCTTTAAAATTATCCACATTTAATCATTTAAAAACCTAAAACCCTAAATCATTCTCCATGCTTCCATTCTTATAAACCCTAATAAATAAATCAATCATCTACCATGGGGTGTACTTGAGAGAGAGAGGGAGAGGATGGGATGGAAAAATTACCTCAAGCTTTGGTCTTGAAGAGGTGGCCCAAAGTTTGCACTTTTCTTCTCTTCTCTTCTAAGTTTCGTTCTTTTTTTTTTTCCTTCCAAGCTTTTCTTCTTCTTTCTCTTCTTAGTTTTCTTCCTCTCTTCCTTGGGTGTGTAAGGGACGGTTTTGAGAGTGAAAGTGATGGAGGGAGTGAAAATGAGAATGGGATTTAAGAGATGAGATGAAACCATCTCCTTTTTGGTTGCTTAAGTTCTACTTTATCATTAATTCCTCCCACCAACCCACACAAGATATTTTCCATGCTTTATGGTGGTGGTTGGGATAACCACCACCAAGCCCAACGTTTTTTTTTTTTTGTGTCTTGAAATGGGTGGTTTTGGTCTCCCCTCTTTGACCACCTTTTTTATTAGCTTAATTAATTAATTAATTGGATCATTAGGTTAAGTTAATTAATTCCCACTTTGTCTCCTTTAATCTCCTTGACTCTTCTCCATTACTCCACCCATGGTTGACCAATTCAACCATGGTGACCGGCCCCACCAATCCTTGGTCCACACGCCACCTCACTTGGTGAGGTGGAGGTGGGTCCCAATCGGCCACATCTGTAACGTCCGCCCCTTTTCACCTAAATCAGAGTCTATTTTTTTTTTTTGAATAGTGACAAAGGGCGCGGACGTCACGACGCCAGTTAAGTCCGAGCTTCTAAAGCCAGGCCCTTAACTGGCCAACCCTACTTGTACGTGGAACGAAGTCCATGGAGAATGATTCACACGTAGAAGCAGCTCGTGAAATATTAAACTACGTGCGGAATTACCATAAAGACTATCCTACAAATTTGAGATAGCAGGGAAGATACATTCATTTAATTACCAAAATACCTCAACAACATAATATCCAAAAAAAATCCAAAGAAATCATCACTCAATCCATGGCTTGCAAAAAGGTAGGAATCCTACCGAATACCGACTAGCGTCCTTTCTCGCTTCCGTCCGATAATCCGGTCGCCGATCACGCACCGCTTGCGATGTCCGGTACCTTATTATACATATCAATTAGTCCATGTTTTTAACCATTATTAAGTCCATTAATCATACCTTAGTGGGGTTCCGTTTAATCCATTAAATATTTTAATTATATGAGTCCAAAACTCAGTCACCCTAGGCTTTATTAATTACATATAAAGTTATTACTTAGAGTCCCTTAGTCCATGATCATCTCCCATTCATTTTTGCCAATATTTACGGTTTTACCACTACCCTTCCATGGTTACTCATTCACTTAATCCATGTACATTTTTGTTCATAATTGATCCATACACTAGATCCATTAATGTTCCATAACTTAGGTTCGTTAATGACCCCTCAACCACGTCATAAGATCATTGAAATCAACCATTTAATTTACTTAACCTTTATCCATTCAACACATATATAACCCCATACTTAGCCCATTAATTGATCCATAGACTTGGATCCCTTAATGACTCCTTAGCCATAACATCATCACAAATTAGCCACTTGATTTTCTAATCCCCATTAATTAATCCATAAGCATATACCTTAACCTTAGTCCATCAATTGGTTCATAAAATGGGTCCATTGATGTCTCATTAACCATGACACAACCACATTAGAAATCAACCATTTAATTAACCTAATCTCCATCCATGTAAACATACTCATAACCCTATACCTAGCCCATCAAGTGGCTCATAAAAATGGGTCAAGGGTTCATCATTCGTTGGTGACATTTAAGACCATAAAACATTAAGCTTCATCCATGGATTCCCTCATTTAAAAACCCCTTTAAAAATTACTATTATTCTTTCATTCAAAACCTTCAAAATCATTAATAACTAGTCCATTAGTGACCCATTTAATCATGCCATAATATCATTAAAACAACCCTTTTTTTTTCTTAACTTAATCCACATTAATTAACCACATACGTAAAGCCTTTCTTTGCCCACAAAAATGACTTATAATCAAATCATCATTCTTAGCCACACCTTGGGTCCATAATTGACCCATCACCCATATCACAAGATCATTTACATCAGCCATTTAATTTAACCTAAACTCCATTCATTTAAACATATACATACACATTATTCTTAGGCCAAAAATGATCTACCATTGGGTTCATTAAAAATCAGCCCCTTATAACTTAACCAAATCCCCATTTTCCTTGGTCTTTGGTTACACATTAGATTCATCATAAGTCCCTCCATTGAGAGAACCTAAACCATACATTTGATTCATCATTCCTTAATCACATTTAAGTCCATTAACTTAACCACATTCCCATCCCAACTATCAACATTAGGTTCACATTGGTCCATCAACACCACCAACATTCCCCATTTATTTTTCCGTAATTCATAACCATTAAATCCACCATTTGATCACCATAGGGTTCGGCCATACACCATGGCCGAACCCATGGTTCATGATCCATCATTTTCCTATGCCTCTTGAGGCCACAAAATCATTCACACACTCCATGATTTTTCCTCATTTAAACCCCTTTAAATTTTCCAACATTTAATCATTTACAACCCTAAAAATCATAATCATTCTCCATGGCTTTAAACCTTAAAACCCTAATTAAAATCCTCAACTATTTACCATGGGGTTCGGCCATACTACATGGCCGAACCCTATGGTCCATCAATTCATTCAAAACCCACACTTCCATGCTTAATTATTTAATTACATATCATCCTTAATCCTTTTATTTATTTTCCTTAACCCTAATTTTTCATTAGGGTTTTGTCCACTTTCCATCCTTCCACTTGATAGATTTGAGATACAAGGCCATGATTTGGCCACCTCTAAATCCAAGAAATGGATTTCATAGCCTTTTAAACCCTAAGAAAATCCAAATCTCTTGTTTTAGAAAATACTTACAATCCATCGTCTCCTCCTGACTTTCTTTGCTCCTGTCGGACTCCTTGGCCTCCTTTCTTCTTCCTCTCCTTGTTTGATCGGCTAAGATGCTTGATCCATGGTGAAAACCTCAAGGCTTGGGTTCGGCCATGGTAAGGTTAGATTTGAGAGTGAGAAGGGAAGAATGGAGATGAGAAGGTGTCTCAAGGTTTTTACCTTGAGATGGTGGGCCAACTCTTGGCTTTTCTTCCTCTCCCTAAGCTCTTCTCCTTCTTCTTCCAAATTTTCCTTCTTTTTTCTCTTCCTAGTGTGGGACGGCCATGAGAGAGTGAAAGAGAGGAACGAGTGAAATGAGGATGAAATTTGAGAGATGAGACTGAAGTCATCTCTTTTTCTTTGATTGGTTAAGATACACTTTACATTAAATCTCCCAACCACCCATAAGATATTTTATATGCTTTATGGTGGTGGTTGGGATAAACCACCACCATGCCCAACGTTTTTCATGGTGTTAGAGATAATATGGCTTGGTCTCCCATTTGACCACCTTTTCGCCACCATTTTAACTTAGCTTAATTAATTACTTAATTGGGTCATTAGGTTAAGTTAACTAATTCCCACTTGAACTTAATTCCATTGGCTTAAATTGCCTTCATACATACACCCATGGTTGACCAATTCAACCATGGTGGCCGTCCCCACCAACCTTTGGGTCCACACGCCACCTCACTTGGTGAGGTGGAGGTGGGTCCCATTGGACCATGTCACCTTGGTCAACTTCAAATTAACTTAGGTGATTTGAACCCATTCCACACACTCCCACTTATTGGATCACCATTGGGCCCATGGCCCAATTACATTTTCCTCTTACCCATTTACCTTAGAGCTTACATCATCTTGATCCATTGGGTCCCACATGGGTATTGGGCCCAATTTGACCACCCTTGGCCCAATTGACCATCTTTGACCCTTTAAATGAATTTAAATCCAATCCATAGTCCATTGGGCCACACTTGGGCCTTTGCCCATATCTTGATCCATTCACCATTTATTCCATCAAACTTCCAATTTCCACCATTAAAATAAATAACATCCACCTATATATTGATTTACAAATTCCGGGCCATTACAACATCATCTTGGTCGAATTAGCTTAGGTGATTTTCACATCAACTAATCCAATCCATTCACTCTTATTGGATCACCATTGGGCCCATGGCCCAATTAAAATTTACTTCTTACCTATTTACCTTAGAGCTTACATTATCTTGACCCATTGGGTCACAAATGGGTATTGGGCCCAATTTGACCATTCTTGGCCCAATTGACCATCATTGACCCCTTAAATGAATTTAAATCCAATCCATAGTCCATTGGGCCATACTTGGGCCTTTGTCCAAATCTTGATCCATTTACCCTTTATTCCATCAAATTTCCAATTTCCACCATTAAAATAAATAATATCCACCTATATATTGATTTACAAATTCCGGGCCATTACACATTCTTTGGCGCTTTCCAGTCTTTCACTGCCACCACCTTAGCTGGATCCACAGCTATTCCTTCCTCTGATATAACATGTCCCAAGAAATTCACTTGAGATAGCCAGAACTTACACTTACTGACCTTGGCATATAGCTTATTCTGCCTCAAAGTATTTAAGACTATCCGTAGATGCTCTACATGTTCCTCCTGACTCTTGGAATAGATCAGGATATTGTCCATGAACACGATTACAAACTGGTCCAGATACGGACGAAAGATCCTGTTCATTAAGTCCATGAACACAGCCGGCGCATTTGTGAGTCCAAATGGCATGACTACAAACTTGTATAGTCCATTCCGCGTCCTGAAGGCTGTCTTCTCTATATCTTCCTCCCTGACTCAGATTTGATGATAACCAGACATCAAATCAATGTTTGAAAAATGGCTGGAACCCCTCAATTGATCGAATAAATCATCGATCCTGGGTAGAGGGTACTTGTTCCGGACAGTTAGCTGATTCAGCTTCCGATAATCTACACACATTCGGAGTGAACCGTCCTTCTTCTTTACAAACAGCACTGGAACTCCCCAAGACGACGTGCTGTTTCGGATGCAACCCAGCCTGAGCAGTTCATCGATCTGCTTCTTTAGCTCAGACATCTCTGCTGGCGCCATCCGATAATGTGGTAAAGACACTGGTGCAGTGCAAGGGTATAACTTGATTTCGAAATTAAGCTCCCTCATGGGTGGTAAACCAAGGAGTTCTTTTGGAAACACATCCGCAAATTCTTTTACAATTGCCGGAAGTTCAGTAATTGGTGCTTTATTTATGATGATATTATTCAATACCACGTGGTTCAACCCTTCATGCAGTCGACTCTGCTTGTCTGTACGAACCACATATTGCTTTCATTCGGGTGACCAAAATGTCACTCTTCTGCGATAACAGTCAATGTTAGCCTGGAACTTAGCCAACCAATCCATGCCGAAGATTATATCATACTCTGTCATGTCGAGTACTAGATAATTGAACTCAAATCTGAGTTCAGCTAGTTCAGTATTAACTGCCGTGCATATAAGTCCCAATGCCGAGTCTCCGACGGGGGACACATTTGTGAGTGTTGTGGCTAATTTTTGAACTAGGGTACCGGTAGCAGTTATAAATGATGTAGTTATGAAGGAGTGTGAAGCTCCAGAATCAAATAGTGCGTATGCATAAGAACTACTCACTACTGCCATACCTTGAATCATCGAATGATCCTCATCTGCTGGAGAAGTTAAAGTAAACAGTCGTCCAGCTCTAGTAGAATTAGGCACCGTCTTGCCTGGTTATACGTCCTGCCTCCTCGGGAGTTAACTGGCCTGGCCGGTGGACGAAACGATCCTCTGGAGTAAGAAAGCCTGTTGAGTTTTAGACAATCCTTCCGGAGATGACCCGGCTGATCACAGTGGAAGCAGTTACCCACTCCTCTAGAAGCCTGAGTGATTGCTACAGATTGAGAGGGTTGGTTGGGACGAAAGCCCCCAGTAGATCCAACAGATGTGAGGGTCTGCTGAAGTTCGGTAGGTTTTCTGATCAGGGTTATCACATGGTTAGTATATACAACATGCATCTATATAGTATATGATCATCCAAAAACATCTAAAATCAATGCTATGTATGTAAGTGCAAATGTAATGAGTCCCACCCATCACACATATACATGGCCATCATTTGACGAGACTCTCCTTGTCAAGGTAAACCACAGTACTCTTTCATTTCTTCTTGATGATATTCCCCCTGGCGGGACCCTCATCGCCTAAGGAGGCCGATGTGACTCTCATCATCATGATATTCCTCCTAGCGGGACCCTCATCGGTTCAGGAGGCCGATGTGACTCTCATCATTATGATATTCCTCCTGGCGGGACCCTCATCACTTAAGGAGGCCCCATAGTTGCATCACGTGCATACCGACGGAGTGTGGGCTCCGATTTCCATAATCATCATCCCATGTCCATGCATGAGATGCCAATGAATATATGCAACATGTAAATAAATCTCATCATTCAAATCCAATATGATAAATAATAGTATAACAATGTCTCATAAAAACCATCATAAAACCAAGTATAAATGTGGTTACAAGTAGGTAGGAAACCTACGGAAACTTCACTTAAGTGTCCATTCCTTTCAAGTTTTACTCGATCACGACTCGCACGCCGTTCAACTTCCGTTCCCTTGTTTATGCAACAGTAAGTTAATACTTAATCTTCTTGATTTTCGAATCAAGTCTAGATTCCATAAATCATCTTGTGGGGTTCGACCATACCCATGGCCGAACCTCGCCCACTTTAACTTGATCTCTTTTATTTTGGATTAACACCATCCAAATAATTTATTTACAAACCTTATTTTACTAAACCTCACTTGGTGGGTTTCAGCCATACCACATGGCCGAACCTCACAATTTTGGTTTGAGCCCCTCTTTTAAGTCCTTTGCTCTTTTCATACATATTTACCATAATGCCACTAGGCTAAGCCTTGTTTAATTTTCCTTAATAATCAAAGTCATACAACCAATCCACCTTAGTGGGGTTCGGCCATACAACTTGGCCGAACCTCACCATTTGATTTGGTCCTTCATTCACCATCTCCAATTACATTATAACTTAGCCTAAGTCCATCAAATAATCATTGATGAGTATGGCCGAACCTCATGCTATGGATTTTTATCCCATGTTCCACCATTTATCATGGTTGATCAATTTATATTCATAACTAAGCATAGATGATTCTAAACACAAAATCATAAAACAAGACATAAATTCCAACATGATCTTAATTCAATTACCCCATGAAAACAGTCCATGGGGTTCGGCCATGAGCTATGTTCTCTTTGGCTCAATGCTTCCATCATTCTTACATAACTTAGGCTCAACACTTTTGACCATAAACCATATGGTTCAGCCATCCAATGGCCGACCAACATATTACACTTTTCTTCATTCAAAAACCCCTTTTAAACTTTCATTACATAACATGGATTTCATCTCCCAAAAACAATCAAAGATTACCATGTAATTATCATATGATTTCATGGGGTTCGGCCATCCCAAGTGGCCGAACCCTATGGCCTATGATTTAAATCTTTTTAACAAATACTTTGCCTCATCAAAACATGTACAAATCTCCATGGTTTTGCATGGTTTTTAGCCTTCAAAACCATCAACCTAACTGAATAATATCATGGGGTTCGGCCATCCAAAGTGGCCGAACCCAATGATACATTTTTACCATTTTAAACAACCTTTATCCAAGGTTTAATTCCTTGATGCATTCAGCCATTCCTTGGCCCAAAACATGCTCCCGTTTTACCAATTTAATTAAACCAAATTCCATGGAATACTTACCAATTTCCTTTGCCTTTCCTCTTGCCTTTGATCTTTGCTTCCCTCTTTCTTGCTTCCTTAGTCTCTCGCCGAATATGTGCTTGATCAATGGTGAAAGCACCAATAGCTGGTTCGGCCAAGGAGGTGTGTTCTTGAGAGAGGGAGAGAGAGATGAATTCTATGGTTTCATGGAGTGACAATCGGCCAAATGAATGGTGTATTCCTTTTGTTAAACAGCCCCATATTATCTCATTACTCCTCATCATTCTTTGATCAAACCAAGGAGGCATTTGGTGCTAACCAAGGCACCCCTTGACACTCCCAACGTTGGAGCCTTGGGTTTCCATATGAGATGGAAACCCTCCCAATTCCCATGAGATTTTTATCTCATTTCATTGGTTTCCATGCATTACACATTACTTCCAACCCACCAACGTGTGGGACTTGTTCTCTTGGTGCTGTTTGAGATTAAGGCAACTCCTCACATTCCATTTGACTCACTTGAACTCAAGGTCCCTTTGATTTCCAACTCAACTCACCCAACTCACTACACTTAATGCCATTCATTTAATGTACTTGAGTCAACTCATTTCTTAATTCAAATCCAACTCATTTCAGTCCCAACTCAACCTGATTTGACTCATATTTAAGCTCACTTGAGGGTCCACACGGTCAACCATGGTCAACATGGCCAACCCGACCCATTGGGTCCCCATTTGGCTCATTGACCCAATTGACGTCATGACCGAATTATGGGTTGTTTTTGCCATTTGCATGTGATTTTCATATGTGCATCAAGCCTACCCATTTATACTCCATTTAATTTCCAATCGTTTCAGCTTAACCCCATTAAATTTGGGCTCACCCAATGGTCAAACAAGTCCATTATGACCCATTGGGTCCCAATTGGGTCCTTTGACCCAATTAACCATATTGACCCAAGGTGATGTTCATTACCCATTCATGATAAATTGACCCATATAATATGTTCATAGGACCTTAATTTGAACAATGGGCCCCGCCATTTTCTCATTTACAATCACATTTATTAAATTCACCAATCCAGTGGCGTTTTCGTAAATATTCATATTATTGAGAAATTGGGGTGTTACACATGGGGCATTGGTGAGAATCAAGGGAGGTGGAGTTACATAAGGGGTTATGGCATTTCAAATTCAAAATTCTAGTCTACACGTTGGAGGAAGGGGAAAAGTTTCATCTCAAGATGAAACCCCCATTTGAGACGTTAATGAGAGGAGGAGGTTAGGGGGAGGTTACACCAATGCAAACCATGGGAGACATTGGATGCTTTGGGAGTTTCATTTCATAGATGAAACCCCCAAGTAAACATAAAGGATTTTGGTTAATGGGTATGGGAGTTACATGTGATGCCAACCTTAGGCTGAATTTCATTAGCCAAAGGAGTATCCATTTTCACTCTCTCCCTCTCTCTCCCTTGGACGTTTTCACCTCTCAAGACCAAGAGCATTAGCTGGCTGTCTATCTCCAATCAGTTCTTGGTCGATCCTTCCAAGTCAAAGTACACATATAGCAAAGGAGTTTGGCATCAAGGTTGTCACTCTCATCCAAGGCCAAAAGTTCTACCTCTCTCCCTCTCAAATCAATACTTTGGCTAAACCATTTCAAGGAGTCTCCAAGCAAGATCAGTCTTAGCTAAAGGAAAAGGAGGGAAGGACTAAGAAAGAAACGGAAGAGCAAACCGGAGAAAAGATCAAGTAGTCAAAGAACCGAAGGAGTCGCGGTATTGGTAAGTGCACTACAAACCCTTGATAAAATAAGTTGGTTAAGAGAACATGATCCGGCCATTGTATGGTCGAATCTATCAAGGGTTCAGATCAAGTATTATGCTGTATAAAAATGACAAAACATGGATCATAGGGTTCGGCCACTTTGGATGGCCGAACCCCATGAAAGGATGTGGTGACTTTATGGTTTTAAGGGATCAAATCCATATCATGTAATGAGGGTGTTAAAAGGGTTTTGAATGAAGATAAGTTTAATATCTTGGGTCGGCCATGGGATGGCTGAACCATATGGTTGTGGTGGCTAAAGTGTTGAGCCTAAATGATGGAATGATTGAATTAAGAGAACCATAGGGTTCGGCCATGTGTATGGCCGAACCCCATGGACTGTTTTGATGGGATAATTAGATTAAAATCATGTTGGAAATTATGATTTGTTATATGCTTTGATTTAAGAATCACCTACGTTTAGTTATGGATTTAGTATTAAATTGATCAACCATGATAGATGATGGAACATGGGATAAAAATCCATAGGGTGAGGTTCGGCCATGTAGTATGGCCGAACCCCACTAATGGTCATTTGGTGGACTTAGTGTTAATTTATAATGTAAATGGAGATGGATGAATGAAGGATTTAAAGGACCAAAATTAAGTGGTGAGGTTCGACCATGTTGTATGGCCGAACCCCACTAAGGTGGATTGGATATGAATTTTGGTTTTTAAGAAAAATTAAACAAGGGTTAGTATAGTGGCATTATTGTAAATATGAATGAAATGATCAAAGATGAAATGACCAAAGGATTTGAAATATAGGCCAAAACCAAAGTGGTAAGGTTCGGCCATGTTGTATGGCCGAACCCTACCAAGGTTCATTTGGAAGATTAAGTTATTTAAATGATGTGTTTGGACTTAAGAATACAAAGAAGGGATTAAAACAAAATTAAGTGAGGTTCGGCCATGGTGTATGGCTGAGCCCCACAAGGTTGCATTTGGTGGATTGGGGTTTGTATATAAGTTATTGGAATGGTTTTAGTTAAATAAAAGAGAAACCAAAATTTAAGTGGGTGAGGTTCGGCCATGGGGTATGGCCAAACCCCACAAAGTGGTTTTGGGACTTAGACTAAGTTGGAAATTATATGGATAAATGTTTGATTTGCTGTTATATAAATAGGGTAACGAGGCTTCTTGAATGGTATACAAGTCGTGAACGGGTGACGGTTTTAAAAGATTGGTCAATCTAAGTGAACTTTGTGTAGGTTTCCTACCTTTTTGAACCACACTTATATTTGATGTTTTATCGTAATTTTGATGAATTATGTGTTCAGTTATTATGTTTCAAAGTGGTATTATATGTTAAGATGTACTTACAAATGGCATGAACTCATGAACATCTTATGCATGGCATGGGGTGGTGATTATGGAAATCGGAGGCCACACACTCCGTCGGGGTGTCCGAAAGACTACTGTGGGGTACCTTGGTGATGAGAATCCCATCAAGAGGAAACCGGAGGTCACACTCCGTCGGGGCGTCCGAAAGACCACTGTGGGGTACCTTGACGATGAGAATCCCGTCAAGAGGAGGCTATGTATATTTGTGATGGGTGGGGCTCATTACATGTGCATTACATACATAGCATTGTTTTTATGAGACTTTGATGAACATGTATTATCATATTATTTGCATGTTTTTATATTAACCTTGTGGTAGCCCTATTCGGAAACACCTACTGGGCGCGTTGATCTAACACCCTATCTCTATCCTTAGTGGATGACGCAGGAAAGGGGAAGAACGAGGATTTTGAAGGAAACCAAGTTATAGGAGCTTGGGCTTTGAATGGACTTGATTTATCGACTTTTACTTAAGTTTATTTTGACAATGTAATTTGATAATTAGATGATGTTGGCATGAAATAAGGTAGTTAACTATTTGCTATAGTTTGGTAGGATTTGGATGGTTTAGAATGAATGCTTATCGAAGGTTATTTTAAGTAATTTTGGAGAATATGATTATGTACTTTGCTATCTAAAAATATAAAATGGAGTAGTCTTAGGATCTATTATAACCCGCAGTTAGATTAAGATTAAGTATATTCCGCAAGTTTTATTTGTACCATGTGTGGATCGATTCTTATGGACTTAGTCCATACTCACATGGGATTGGCTAGTTAAGGGTCGGACTTTAGAAGTCCGAACTTAACTCGCATCATAACGTCCCGCCCCTATCACTTGTGTATTATTACTTAAAAAATATAAAATAATAAACTCTGATTATTATGGTGAAAAGGGTGGGGTGTTACATCGGCCATACACCATGGCCGAACCCATGGTCCATCATTTTCACCTTTTTACATCTTTGCCATTGTTTCCTTCCATAGGTAAACTCCTAATTTACCTATCCATACTTAAGTCCATAACATAGATCATGACTAAACATTTCATTCATTTAAACATGCCTAAGTCCATAACTGATCCAAACATAGAATCATTAATGATTTCTAATCATGCTTAAATCTCTAAATGGCCTATTAAAATGGTCCATGGGGTTCGGCCATACACCATGGCCGAACCCATGATGTTTCATTTCCATGTTCTCCATTAAATCAATTACAATATTTAAGTCCATAAACCAAGGTCCCTCCATGGGGGTTTAGCCATACATTTAGGTTCATCCTTTTAGATCATCATTAACCATATTTAACAACTTATTAAAATTACCAATATTCTCCCATCATTTTCATGGTCCAAAACATCTAAGTCCATCAATATCTTCTCATGGGGTTCGGCCATACACCATGGCCGAACCCATGATCCATGATTTTTATCCATTTACAACCTTTGAGACCATTTAAAATGATTAACATTACTCCATTGTTTCCCTCCTTTAGAACCCTTTAAAGTCACCAACATAAATCCATATAAAACCTTTTAAAATTATTAATAACCTTCCATGGGGTTCGGCCATGGTACCATACACGATGGCCGAACCCTATGGTTCAACATCTTCTCTTAAAATCATTTACTTATGATTATATCCTTTTGATGGGGGTTCAGCCATACATCATGTAATAGCCCAAATTTTCGAATCAATATATATTTGGCATTTATTGATTTTAATTTGAATTTTGACATGATGGAATACCAAATGGATCAAAAGTTGGGACAAGGGTCCAAGAATGGTCCAACGGGCCATGGATTGGATGAAATCCATTTAGTGGGTCAATGAGGACTAATCGGGTCAAGGATGGTCAAATTAGGCCCAATACTCATTTGGGACCGAATGGACCCAATTGAGGTAAGCCTAAGGTAAGGAGGGATTTAATTGGGCCATGGGCCCAATGTCTAACCAATAAACCATGAATTGGAATTAATACAATTAATTGGTCAATGGTAAGTAATTGGGTCAAGATAGTCAATTTGGGTCAAAAGGGCCATATGGACCCAATGGGCCAAAGTATGTAAGCCCTAAAATAAATGAGAAAGACAAAATATAATTGGGCCATGGACCCAATGGTGATCCAATTAAGATAAATTAAATGGATTAGATAATTATAAAATTATCTAAGTTAAGATGTATCAAGATTAAGTGATATGGGCAAATGGGGCCCACCGCCACCTCACCCATTGAGGTGGCGTGTGGACCAAGGAAAAAAGTGGGGCCAACCATCATGGTTGACTTGGTCAACCATGGATAAATTTAAGAAGACTAAGGTGGATTAAGGTAAATTAAATTGATTAAAATTATTGTAAAATTATCTAAGTTAAAATCAAGGGAATTAAAATAACATGGCCAAGTGGGGCCCACCTCCACCTCATCAAGTGAGGTGGCGGGTGGGGTAGGTATAGGTGGGGGCCGTCCACCATGGTTGACTTGGTCAACCATGGGTGGATTTATTAGATAGATAATTTAATGGAATTAAATTGGATGGAAATTAATTAACCTAAGTGAGGACTTAACTTAAGTAATTAGGTTGGTTAATTAGGGTCAACTAAAGACAAGTCAAAGAGGACAAGGGAGCCATGCTTGGTGGTTGGGTCTCAACCACCACCACCAAAGTCAAGCTAGCCCATGCTTGGTTGGTGAGGCCATGATGGAGGGGTATGGTCCAAGTAAGACCAAGGAATGAGATGGCTTTTCCATCTCATCCCTCTCAGTTTCACTCTATCTTTCCCTCCCACTCTCAAAACCATCCCATGCATTGGAGAGAAGAAAAAGAGAGAAGAAAACTTAGAAGAAGAAGAGAAGAAAAGAGAAGGAGAGAGCAAGCCTTGGTCCACCCCTTCAAGATCAAAGGCTAAGATCTTGTTTTCCATCACCTTCCCCTCTCCCTCTCTCAATCTAACCCCATCTACCATAGCCGATCCAAGCATATCTCACCGTTGATCAAGCTGATCTTGACTGTCCATCAAGGAGAAGAGAAGAGAAGGCTAAAGAAGGCCAAAAGCAAAGAAGGACCGGAGGAGTCGTCGGGTGGTAAGATTTTCTTAAGACAAGAGTTTATTTTTGAATATAGAATCCATTTCTTAGACTAAAAATGGCCAAAAACATTGTCGGCCATGGATCTAAGATCCATCAAAAGGTAGGATAAGAAATGGAAAAAAATGGAGGAATGAATTAAGAAATGTGAATGGGAGTGAATGGATGACCATAGGGTTCGGCCATGTATCATGGCCGAACCCCATGGTGAATGATGGGTAATTTATTTGAGATTAAGGTTTAAAATGTTGGAGAATGATTAATGGTTTTATGAGGATTTCAAGATTTTAAAATATTAGAAAGTTGGTAAGTTTTAAAGGTGTTAAATAAGAAAAATTATGAGGTATGTAGATGATTTCAAGTGGCCTCAAAATAATGGAAATATGATATTTTAAAAAAATCATGGACTATAGGGTTCGGCCATACAAGGTGGCCAGACCCCATGGTTAGTGATTTATGAGGGTTAGGGTCCTTAAATGCTCATTGATTAATAGTTTTTAAGGTTTGAAAATGACGGAGAATGGTTAGGGTTTCAAGGGTTAAATGTAGGCAAATTTTTGGAAAAAGTTTTATGATGGAATCCATGGATTATATTTTAGAATTTTTTTTATATATAAGAATGGAACTATGGTGATGGCTAGCTATTTTTATAACAATGAAAAGATGGAAGATGATGGAGGAAGTGATAATTTCAATGGATTTGAAAGTGTATGATATAAAGTATTAAAGGGACCAAATGAATGACAATTAGTGATTTTTAACTGGAATTTTAGCAAAGAAAACCATGGACTAACATTGAGGAAATAATGGCCTCATATGGCTCCAATGAAGGGAACCATGAACCATGGGTTCGGCCATGGTGTATGGCCGAACCCTATGGTGATATTTTAGGACTTTTATGAATAGAAAATGATGGAGAAGAATGATTAAATTTAAATGGATATATGGGACTATGTAACGTTTGAAATGGGATGAAAAACAAGGTTTTAAATGAATGATTTAAATTTCATTGGAGATTGGATTAAAGGGAGTAAAATGGACCCAAGAAAATGGAGATAGGGTACCATGGGTTCGGCCATGGTGTATGGCCGAACCCATGATCCCTTTGTGGGCCACCTTTAGGGCCAAATGTGAAAGGACATATGGGGATTAAATGTTTTTCAAAATTAAACAATAGGTGGCTGATTTTGGATATGTTATGGAATTATAAAAGGGTCTAAGTTATGGATGAAATTTAGACTTAAAATAGACATAAGTGGGTGAACGATTAATCATAGAGGAGAGAGTGGCAAAATGGTAATTATTAGCTACTTTGAAGAACCCTATGTGGATTGAACATGGAATTGGATATATTAGAAGGACATTATGAATGATTAAATAAAACGTATAGATGCTGTGTTTTAGGCTCGCTCAATGGAATATTTGAAATGGCCAAAAATCGGATTTATGTATGTGTTTTAAACCAATGGATAATGGGCTAAGTTAAGGACCGATTTTTGATAAACTTGTAATATATTTAAGGATCATTGAATGGATCTAGGGTTATGATCACTTAGGACCTTAATCATGGATAATGTATGGACTAATTCGGTAAATGTAATAAGGTATCGGGACGTCGTAAACGGTACGCGATCGGCGACCGGATTATCGAACGGAAAACGTAACGGAACACTACACGGTATTGGGTAGGATTCCTACCTTTTTGTAAGCGATGGATATATGATGGTATTTTAAATTATTTTGATTTGGCTTATGATGGTTTTATGATTATGATTTATCTAATGACGAGTTTTAGGTTATGAATCATATGGATTATATTTTAACATTATGCATTATATGGCTATGTATGGTATATCAAAATTATGGTTTATCTATATACTACATAGCATAATGCAAGTACATCTCATGCATGGCATGGGCGGGAAAATAATGAAACCGGAGTCCATGCTCCGTCGGGGCGACCGAGAATCAGACATGGGGATAGCCTGAGGGCTATAACCGGAGTCCATGCTCCGTCGGGGCGACCGAGAATCAAACATGGAGATAGTTCTATAACCGGAGTCCATGCTCCGTCGGGACGACCGAGAAGCAAACATGGGGATAGTACATTGTATGATCATACGGATGATGGGTGGGACACATGACATTGGCACCCATGGCATAGCACTCATTACATGCTTATTTTGTTATATTTTATTGTATCGGTATGCATGTTATCCCTAATCCATATGCTAGCCCTACTCGGAGTCCTACTGGGCGCGTTGACTAACGCCCTACTTCTACCCTAGCTGATGACGCAGGGGATGGCGGAAGCGGTGGACATGACAGGAGCCAAGCTTAGGAGCTTGGGAAGCGCAATCTTAGTTTATTTACGTTTATATTTTGGAGATGTAATTTTAAAGTAACTTAGCTTGTCGGGTTGTATAAATTTACATTTCTTGGGATGGTTTGGACGTTACTTATGGACAATTACATTTGGTGATATAAATATGATCATAGGGGCATTTTGGTAATTTAATGTTGTATCTTCCCTTCTATCTAAAAACCGGTAGGATAGACTCTATTATCATGTTCCGCAATGATTATAATCCGCGAGCTTACTTCCTACGTGTGAACCATTCTCGTGGACTTTGTTCCGCGCACGCGTGGGGTTGGCCAGTTAAGGGTCGGGCTTTAGAAGCTCGGACTTAACTCGCGTCATGGCGTCCGCGCCCTCTCTCACTCTTCTATTTCAAAAAAAATAGACTCTGATTTTCAGAAAGCGGGTGAAAAAGGGGCGGGCGTTACACATCATAGCCGAACCTATCCACCCCTTTTTGTTGTCCTTGATGGTTCTCATACATATAGCTTAGGGTTTGGCCATGCAATGGCCAAACTGTAACACCCCAATTTCTCAATGAAGTGGAAAATTATAAAAATGCCCCTGAGTTATTAAATTAATTATTTTGTGATGTCAAATAAGGAAATGGTGGGGCCATTGCTCAAATTAAAATCATATGAGCACATTATGAATGTTAAGTTTGATTGGATGGGTAATTTTCATCATTTGGGTCAAAAATGGCTAAATGGGTCAAAGGGCCCAAAAGGGACCCATCGGGTCTTACTGAATTATTTGACCGTTTTGTGAACTTAAATTAAAAGGGGTTAAGCCTATTTGATTGGAAATCAAGTGGAGAAAAAATGGGCAGGCTTGATCCATATGTAAAAGCCAATTACAAATGACCAAAATACCCATAATTGGGTCATGGAGTCAAAAATGGGTCAAGGAGCTAAAGGTGGACCCAACGGGTCGAGTTGACTATGGTTGACCGTGTGGACCCTCAAGGGAGCTAAAATATGAGTTAAATCAGTTGAGTAGGACTGAAGTGAGTTGGAATTAAATCAAGTAGTGAGTCAACACATGTGCATTAAATGAAATGCATTAAGTATGTGAGTTGGGTGAGTTGAGATGGAAATCTAAATAGCCTTGAGTTCAAGTGAGCTAAAAGGGAAATTGAAGGGGCTGTAAAATCAGTGAGTTGAGTGGAAATTTGAAGAGGTTGGCTGGTCTCAAACTAACCAAAACAAGTCCCACACGCTGGGGACTTGTTTTGGTGATTTCCATAATGTATTTTAAATGAGAATACATGGGATTGAGATGAGATGAATGGTAAACTGAATGGCTGCATGGGTAGGTGCCAAGTGGTGCCTTGGATGGCACCCAATGCCCATCGATTTTGTTAAGAAGTTATGAGGGAATTGAGAGGTCATGGTGGCTGAAATACAAAAGCAATGAACCCCATGTTTAGCCGATTTTTGTCATTGCAAACCCAAGTTTTTCCCATCTCTTTCTCCCTCTCTCCAATTCGTGTTCTTGTCTGGAACAACAGAGGTTTTTGGCACCAATTATTCAAGCTTAAACCAGCAAGGAATTAAGGAAGAAAGGAAGAAATAAAAGATAGGAAGCAAGGATCAAAAGTCAAGAAGAACGGCTTGGAAAATTGGTAAGTATTTCTATTGAGTTTTGTTGAAAAATATGGAACAAATGGGGTGTGTATTGGGCCATGGTCATGGCCGAATACACCAATGTTTGACCTTGATTAATGGAGGTTTAGAAATGGTAAAGATGACCATTGGGTTCGGCCACCATGAAGGGCCGAACCCCATGTAAAAGATTGCTTGGTTTTCATGTTTTGGAAACATGAAAACCATGGGTTTTATGAATTGTTTTTGGGTTGATTTAAGATTCAAATGCATGTCTTAGAAAGGTTTAAAACATGGATTCGGATGTCAAAAAAGGCTGAAGTTTATGTGGTCTAAATCAGTGGATTAAAATTGGAAAAATGGACCATGGGGATCGGCCATCTTGGATGGCCGAATCCCATGAAATCGTGTTGGTTTTTGGATGGTTTCTTTGAAAGGTAAAACCTGATAATAATATAATATTTATTACATGATTATTGGAGGTTTAAAAATAGTAAACATAACCATTGGGTTCGGCCACCATGGAGGGCCGAACCCCATGTAAAAGAGTGTTGGTTTTCATGTTGGGAAACATGGAAACCATAGACTTTTATGGACTGTTTTTGGATGGTTTTTGAAAGGTAAAACCCGACAATATTATGCTGATTCTTACATGATTTAATGGACATGTGATGTAAGTTACAAAGGGTCCAAAACATGGGCATAGGGTTCGGCCACATTGGATGGCCGAACCCCATAAAAATGTTTGATAAGTTGGTATGGTTTTGGAGAGATAAAACCATACCAAATGGTGGAGATTTTTATGTGATAAGGTTACTGATTTTGGTTGGCCATGGGATGGCTGAACCATGTAGTTAACATGGTTAAAAAGTAGAACTTAACTTGTGAACAAATGATGGGTCATTGAGTAGGAGAATCATAGGGTTCGGCCATATGAATGGCCGAACCCCATAGATTGTTTTGTTGGAAATTATGATTTGTTTGTATGAGTTGGATTAAGTAAACACATGATTTATCTTTGGACTTAGTGATAAGTAAGTAACCAGCCACTATATATGATGAAAGAAGAGACCAAAATCAATATGGTGAGGTTCGGCCATGTAGTATGGCCGAACCCCACTAGTGGTCATTTAGTAGACCTAGTGGCTAAGTTGTAACTTGATTGGTTAAAAATCAAATTGAAGATTGATGTATGAAAGATGTAAAGGATCAAGAATAAAGTGGTGAGGTTCGGTCATGTTGTATGGCCGAACCCCACTAAGGAAGATTACTTTTATGATTTTTGTTTATGAGCAAGATTAGACATTGGTTAGACCAATGGTAAATCTGTGAATACAAGTCAAATGAAGGGATTGATCAAAGGACTTACAAGATGTTTTGGGTTTTATATGTGAATGGACACTTAAGTGACAATATGATCTACTGATTATTGTATCACAAGGTGACGAGAGTTGAACGACGTGCGAGTCGTGACCAGGTGAAGCTCAAAGAGGAACGGACACTTAAGCAAAATTTCAGTAGGTTTCCTACCTACTTGTAACTACACTTTTACCCCAGTTTTCTTATGAGACTCTTGTTTTATTTTATGTGTTTTAAATGTTATATTATGCATTAACAAATGGCATACAGGCATTGGCATCTCATGCATAGACATGGGATTACGAATGAGGTTCTACAGTGTTTCAAGTTATGAGTTACGTCCTCCTTCGGCGGTGCAAGTCACGCCAGGAAGAGTAACATGATGATCATAGTCACAATGGTCTCCTTAGGCGATGAGAGTCCCGCCAGGAGGACTCATACGTGATATGAATCAGTCAATGATGAAGAGATGAAAGTGTGTTGTAATTTACCTTGTCGTTGCAAGGCACGTCAAGTGATGGCTATGAATGTACATGATGGGGGAAGGCTCATTGCATGTCCATATTTCATAGCATTGTTTTACCTATTTTTACTAATCATGTACTATGATATATATGCATGTTTTATATGCTAATGATGTGGTAGCCCTGATTCGGGAACCTACTGGGCGCGTTGATCTAACGCCCTAATTCTATCCTCAAAGGAGAATGCAGGTACAAGGAAAGGGAAGGAAAACGTCGTTGACCGGGAGGGGAGCCAAGCCTAAGCGCTTGAATGATGGACTGGACTACTTTATATTACTGTCATTTGAATACTTTTGTTGGACATGTAATAATTCATTACTTGCTATGGTTTGATTAGGTTAATAACCTTTGGATCATTGATTTATCTTAATTAATGTCTGAGACTGTTACTTGTTATCTAGTCTTTCTATTCCGCAGTTAATCTAGGTTATTCCGCATGTTGATGTTAGTTCCATGTGTGATTCATTATCATGGTCTAGTCCATGTACACATGGGTGGCCAGTTAAGGTTTAGACTTGAGTAGTCTGAACTTAACTCGCGTCGTGGCGCCGCCCGCTCTCTTTCGATGTTTTATTATTACTTTAAAAAAAAAAAATTAGACTCTGAAATTCTCGGAAAGGGCGGGGCGTTACACAAACCATGTTCCTTGACCATCTTTTCCATGCTTATAAAATCTTATCATGTACTTACCAATTCCACGACTCCTTCGGTTTCTTTCACTCCTTCTTGCTCCTCCAATCTTCTCCCTCCTTAGCCTCTTCTTCCTCCTTGATCCTTGGCCGAGAGTGAGCTTGAGAGGTCTTGAAATGAAAACCCAAAGAGAGGGTTTGGCCAAGAGAGTGTAGGTTTGAGAGAGAGGGAAACTGGGGATAGAAAATACTCTAAGTCCTTTGTCTTTTGTCAATGAGAGAGGGTCGGCCTTGTGTGAAAGCTTGAGAGTGAGATGGAGCAAAGAATCCTCTTTGTTTGTCCAATATAATTCAGCCAAGGGTGGTATCCTTTGTTTGATATCCCTTTTGTAACTCCCATGACCTTTCACCTCCCCATTGATACTTACTTTGGGGGTTTCATCCCATGAGATGAAACTCCCAATCTTATGCCCCTTGGGCTTCCATGTTCCAACGTGTAGCCTTGTGTGTCTTTGTGTAACAACACAACTCTCCAACTTCCTCATCTCGATCAATGAGGGTCGACCAAGGATGGTGTCCTTTGGTGATACCCCTTTGTAACCACCATGGCTCTTCACCTCCCTCATTAAAGCTTCCTTTGGAGTTTCATCCCATGAGATGAAACTCCCACCATTCCAATGTGTAACCCTTGAAGGTGTCTTTTGAAACAACAAAACTCTTCATCTTCCCACTCCACTCACTTAAGATGGAAGACCCAGTAGCTCCCCATTCCACTCACCTCCTTAACTAAACTCACTTTACCTCACTTAAAAACAACTCAGTTATTTGATTCCATTTCCAACTTAATTCAGCCCCAATTTAATTAAGCTTGAACTCACTTGGTGGTCAACCAAGTCAACCATGACCCATTGGGTCCGAATTGGGCATTTGACCCAATTGACAATCATGACCCAATTAAATAAATCTCACCCATTTATTTCAATTTGAACCATATCTACAATCCGTTAGGTCTTAATTGGGCAATTGACCCAACACCTTACCCATCCAATGTCCATGTCCATTAATTCACAAATTAAATGGGAAATTTCCATAAATATCCATAGCTTGAAAATCCGAGGTGTTACAATACAACCCACTTTTTAAAATTTTCGTTGCGAAAATCGAGTGAAGTAGGGTTTCAAACAGATTACCTAAATTGCTCAGGGTGAGCTGTTCTCATTTCCGATTCAAATTCCCAAGTGGCTTCCTTATTACTATGTCGATCCCATACTACTTTGACGAACTGAATCAGTTTCATATCACCTTCTGTTCTGTCTCATGTTATATCTTTTTCTCGTGAGCCCATTTGTGATCTCATGTAGATCAACGTACTCTGTTTCACTTTACCTGCTACCAAGATATTTTCCTGGAACTCCATCGGCTAACTACAGAGTCAGCTGATCAGTCTAACTCGGCAATCGCCCATAGCTTCCCATTCGAGTTTCACTAGACTCTTATCTTTTCCACTAAGTACATCTCCAAAATTAAGCATATCTTCATTTGCACATAAGTCACTATGTGACTAACACCTTTTGTTCAAAACTTCTACGATACCGAGTATCTCTCAACACTAACTTCCCTGTGATACAAGTCGTAATTCGACTAACACCTTTTTCTTATAAAGTGGGATGTAGATCGAAACATGTCCCAATCATTAAAACAATACGTCATCTATGGGACTAACAGGTCCATCACACTACCAACATGTCTACTATGGTATCGATACCCGACATCAATCCAAACCACCATGGGAACCATCATCCACAGTTATACACATCCATCCCTGGTATCACTCTATCAATAAGTATCATGTATCCATGGTTAACAACCATCTATGAATATAATCCTTCCATGGGCATAATTAATCTAGGGCACATCATCTACCATGAGATATTCTATCCGTAGGAACAACACTCGAATGAGTCACTACATGACTGTGGCAACAATATCAAATCATAATTATACCTCGACCCTTAGCAAGACTTAGGGCCTATGACTTACTAAACAAAAGACCCACGTCCAACGTGATCAAGTCTACCTAGCCCTACATCCCTTCACCCAAGGGTGATTCAGTCAAACTTTGAGGCGGTCGAACCACGTCTAACGAAGCTAGCACCACCCCTATGGGGTAAAATAGTATCTAGCTATGCGCATCAATGCACATCAAGTGTGCGAAATTGTAACGCCTCGCCCCTTTTCACTATGCTCAGCTGAAAAATCAGAGTGTATCCTACCAATTTTAGATAGCAAGGAAGTTACATCACTTAAATTACTAAAATACCTCAAAATTAGAATGTCCAAGGTAAAGCCCAAACCATAGCAAGAAATCTAAAATATTACAGTCCAACGAGCTAAGTTACTCAAATTACATTTCCAATATAAAACTTAAGTAAATAGACTAGCTTGCTCCTCCAAGCTCCTACGCTTGGCTCCCATCATGTCCTTCATTTCCTCCATTTCCTGTGTCATCATCTAAGGTGGAAGTAGGGCGTTAGAAAACGCGCCCAGTAGGTACTCCGAGTAGGGTCAACACATGGATTAGTATAACCATACACATAGATATAAGTATATCAAAACCATGCAAGTAAATGCAATGCCATGCAATGGGTGTCATATGCCATGAGTCCCATCCATCATCCATATCACCATCATACAATGTCCCTCTTGATGGAAAAACACATCAAGGTATCATAAACACATAGTATCCCTCTTGATGGAAAAGCCTCATCAAGATAGTCATCAACACATAGTAACCTTCTTGTTTGAATAGCCTCATCAAGGTATCATAAACACATAGTATCCCTCTTGATGGAAAAACCTCATCAAGATATCATAAACACATAGTATCCCTTTTGATGGATAAAGCACATCAAGGTATCCTAAACACATAGTAACCTTCTTGTTTGAATAGCATCATCAAGGTATCATAAACACATAGTATCCCTCTTGATGGAAAAGCACATCAAGGTATCATAAACACATAGTATCCCTCCTGATGGAAAAGCCTCATCAAGATAATCATAAACACATAGTAACCTTCTTGTTTGAATAACCTCATCAAGGTATCATAAACACATAGTATCCCTCTTGATGGAAAAGCCTCATCATGATATCATAAACACCTAGTATCCCTCTTGATGGATAAAGCACATCAAGGTATCCCCATGTTTATTTATCGGTCGCCCCGACGGAGTTTGGACTCCGGTTCCATTTCATCCCTCCCATGCCATGCATGGGATGCAAATGTTAACATGCTATATGATATTACAAACCATGGCATTAAAATCCCATCATTAAAACATAAAATTTGATTACCAAAATAGATCAAGTAAAACATCCATATATACATAATCCATGGCTTACAATGAGGTAGGAATCCTACCAATACCAACTAGTGTTCCTTTGCGTTTCCGTCCACGAATTCGGTCACCGATCGCGCACCGCTTGCGATATCCTGATACCTTATTACACATCAACAAATTAACCCATGTTTCAACCATGCCTATGTCCATTACTCATACCTTAGTGGTGTTCGGCCATACACCATGACCGAACCTCACTCACTTGATTTCGGGTCCCATTTTAATCCTTAGATCATTTTAGTTATATGAGTCTAAAAACCAGCAACCCTATGCTTCACTAATCAACACATAAGGTTATCATAGAAGTCCCTAAGTCCACAACCATCCTCCATGGGGTTCGGCCATGGTATATGGCCGAACCCATGGTCTTCCATTTTGGCCATATTTACCTCTTTGCCATCCTTCTTTTCCATAGCTAAACTCTCATTTTATTTTTACGTCCTTAGGTCCATAACTGATCCATAGACATGGATCCATGATTGATTCATTTAATCATGCCATAAAATTTATTAAACCCCTAACAATTACCTCCATTTTCTTAGCTTAATATTTATTAATTTTACTACATGTATGGATCCAACTTTGCCCATAAAATGGCTCATAAAATGGGTCATGGGGTTCGGCCATACACCATGGCCAAACCCATGATATTATTTTCCCCATTTTGCATGGATCTTGTACAACATTCTAAGACCCACTTAAATCCTTAACATGCATCCATTCAAAAACCCTTAAAAAAATCCTTAACACACCTATGATTTTCATCCTTGAAATCTCACCAAAAATCATCAATACACCCCCATGGGGTTCGGCCATAAACTATGGCCGAACCCATGGTCCATGGCTCATCCTCATTTACAACCTTTGAGGCCATAAAAATCATCAACATCCTCCATGACTTTCCTCATTAAAAACTCCTTTAAAATTTACAAATATTTAACCATTCAAAACCCTAAAATCATTAACCATTACTCCATGGTTTCTATCCTTTAAACCCATGGAGGGAAACTTAATATCATTCCATGCGGTTCGGCCATACACCATGGCCAAACCCTATGGTACATTATATCTTCCAAAAATCATATTTTCCATGACTTATTATTTGATAGTTTTCATACAAGAAACCCTAGGGTTTGGCCATGCAAAGGCCAAAGCATCTATCTGGATCATCCACCATATTTTGACATGCGTGAGGTCCTCTCCATGAATCCATAACGTTTAGGGTTCGGCCATGCAATGGCCGAACCATGATCCTTGACCCATCATGCCATGCATGCATATGTAACCCAAATATATACATAGTGTCCTTAGCATTTATCTTTCTTAATTTATCTTACCCTTTAGGGTTTGTCCATTTCTCATCCCCTTTCTTGGATGGATTTTAGACCTATGGCCCATAATATTTTGGCCACCAATTAATCCAATAAGGATGGACCCCATGGTCTCCTTTTTAATCCTTAAAAAAAATATAAAATCTTGTTTGAAGATACTTACCAATCCCACGGCTCTTCCGGTTTCCTCTTGATCCTCTTGATCCTTAGCCTTTCTCCTTCCTTCTTTCTCCTTGATCTTCGGCCAAGATATGATCTTGATCCAATGAAATCTCCAAGGGTTGGTTCGGCCAAGATGTAGTAGGTTTGAGAGAGGGAGAGGAGGAGAGGATGGAAAAATACCCTGAGGTTTTTGGTCTTGAGAGTGGTCAGCCAAGCTTGGGATCTTCTTGTTTTTCTTCTAAGACTTTTCATCTTCTTTATCCTTGTGTTTTCTTTGTATTGGATTAGAGAGGGTCGAATAGGAGAGGGAGGGAGAGAGGGAGAGAGTGTGAGATGGAAAATGAGATGGAAAACCTAGATTTTTCCATCTCATTTTGGTTTGCTTGAGTTGGACTCCTCCACCTCCCCTTTTGCCCAACCATAGTCCATGCATGCCCTTAATCTTAGGACTCTTGTCTAGCATACCACTCTTGTACACGGTTTTGGGCTTGGTTGTTTGGTGACTTGGGTGAGGTGGAACCACCACCTCACAATGGGCCAATGCATGCCCTAGCATGCTCCCATTTTATGGATCTTTGTCTAGCCATACCACTCTTGTACACGGTTTTGGGCTTGGTTGTTTGGTGCTTTGGGTGAGGTGGAACCACCATTTCACAATAGGCCAATGCATGCCCTAGCATGCCCCCATTTTATGGATCTTTGTCTAGCCATACCACTCTTGTACACGGTTTTGGTCAAGGCATGCTCTCCACCTAGGCTTTTGGTCTAGCCAAGGGGGAAGCATGCCCTCCATGTGGCACTCCAAATCAGCCAACGGTTTTGGTGGGTCTTGCTTGGTGGTTTGGGTGGTTTTTGATGAGATGAAACCACCCATTTGACTCACCCATTTCCTAGGTGACTCACCCCATTGAACTCACCCCATTCATTTAATTAATTTGATTTTTAACTTAGGTCACTTAATTACATAGTTTAATTCCATTTATTTCTCTTTAATTTCTCCATGAATCCACCCATGGTTGACCAAGTCAACCATGGTGGCCGGCACTACTAATTCCTTAGCCCACCCGCCACCTCACTTGATGAGGTGGAGGTGGGTCCCACTTGATCATGCCACCTTGGTTTATTCAAGATTAACTTAGGTGATTTAAATTAATTCATTCAACTCAACTTACTTTGATCCCCCTTAATTCACCTTTGAAAACCCATGGTTGACCAAGTCAACATGGTGGTCAGCCCCACCTATGTCTTGGTCCACACTAGACCATAACACTTGGATAATTCCAGTTTAACTTAGGTGATTTTTAATCACTTCAATCCATTCCACCTACTTGGATCACCATTAGGCCCATGGCCCAATTAAATTCACCTCCTACCCATTTACCCTAATGCTCAAACCATCTTGACCCATTGGGTCCCAAATGGGTATTTGACCCAATTGACCATCATTGACCCAATTAACCATCATTGACCCATTTAAATGAAATTAATCCAATCCTTGGTCCATTGGACCCTACTTGGGCCATTGCCCCAATTTTGATCCATTTAACATCCATCCCATCAAAATTCTAAATTTTAACCATTATAATAAATAATTGCCAACATATGTATTGATTTAGAAATCCGGGCTATTATAGAAATAGTCGTGAGAGCGCCCTCCAGCGCTAGCATGGAAGGGACCCACTCCTCAACGGCAACTCTACGGGACCAAGTCTCCGTATTTCATATCGAGGTTCCCACGGTCTTACGGCTACTCTAGGCGATACTCATGGAATCTATATACTTATCTCATCAATATCACGTGAGGGACGCACCCATACCACATCTCAATCATCAATATCATGTGACATACATCTCAATGCCAAAGTCCTCATAGACTCTTAAGTTTGCATACTTTATTAAAAATCATTCAAACTTCCATCACAATACAAGGGTTGGTAGGGTTAGAACAAACCCTTCATAACATACCCGCAACCCTTACAAAATCTCCCCTTTCCTCGACATTCTCTTACCATTCCTTAGCCTAACCTTTCGTAGAAGACCCTGCATCATCACCAAAATTGAAGAAATTGTCTGGGCATGTCGTCGACGTGTGCCCCAACACTCTACAAGTCAGACAGGTTATTATTCCAGGTCCCCCAATGTAAGGACAGTTAGTGCTCTCCTTCCCGTGCCCGTGAAGTCCACAAACAGGGCAAATAACCTCAAGGGAGTAGGGGCAGAAAGTACAGTTGTGCCCTTCCTGGTTGCACAACTCGTACATATACCCGGGCGATATCTCCCCTACGGATTCTCCTATCATTGGGATATCTCCCATATTCACTTCTGGAAAAGGGCCTGGAATCACTTCAACATCCTTGGGTGATCCTACTTGGACGTCTACGTCTCACAGAGCGGTCTGGCCTGCTGGAGTTGTTGGAAGAAGAAACCATATCTATAGGACAACTAGGGGTTCCTCTGTCCCACAACTCTGTATACTTTATGTTGCTCGACATATCTGTATCACAATAGCAGGAGCATATTAATGACAACCATGGTTCTAATCAAACTAATCTTTGTTTTGGGGAATTTCCCTATGTATCACATAATTTTGCTTATTTTGGGGAAAATCTTGACGTTCCTTGTTTTGGGGAAATTGCCAAATAAGCACTCTTTGTATTTCTTTGTTTTTGGGGAAACTTCCTAAGTATCAAGCGTTGTTTCTTGTGTTGAGGAAATCGGGGAAATATCTCCTATTTTGCTTTGTTCAATAAATCCAATTTGTAGTGACTGTACGTCCCTTGCTATCATTCTTTTTTCGTCAAGTGTTCTCAGATTGAATGTTTCAGTCTAGCGAAGTAAATTAATCCGGCCCCCATGCAGCGGACTCTTAAGAGTCGGTCAGTTGGGATTTCTTATCTGTCAGTTAGACATGATACCGTCTTAATCTTACTTCGAAAGATTCATCCTTCCGGTTTCGCTTTGATACCAACTATAACGCCCCGCCCTTTTTCACTTGCCGAAAATCAGAGTCTATTTTTTTTTAATAAAAGAGTGAGAGAGAGCAGGAACGTTACGACGCGAGTTAAGTCCAAGCTTCCAGAGCCCGACCCTTAACTGGCCAAACATACGTGGGCATAGACCAAGTCCACTAAAACGGTTCACACGTATTCAAGTTAACTTGCGGAATAAATCATAGATGCGGAATAATAATAGAATAAAAATTCTATTCCATTTTTTATAGCAAGGATGTCCATCACTTAACAATAATTATCTTAACATATCCAAAGTTAACATTCAAACCATAGCAAATAATCTAAGTTATTACATTCCCACGAACTAATTACTCAAATACATTGTCCATGAGTAACTTAAACAAAATGGAACTTAATCATCCAAGCTCCTAAGCTTGGCTCCGATCGCATCCTTTGCTTTGTCCATTTCCTGTGTCATCAACTAGGGTAGAAGTAGGGCGTTAGACAACGCGCCCATTAGGTATTCCAATTAGGGTCAAACACATGGGTTAGTATAATAATCTAGATATAATACATCATATCATATCTGTAAAACATCGTATCCAAAATAGTGTATGATAATAGAAATCCAATCATACAGATAAAACCAGAAACCGTGCATGATAATAGAGATCATAATCATGCTGATACAATGCCATGCCATGTGTGCTATATGCCATGAGTCCCATCCATCAGCCATAACACAATCACAAAACATCCTCTTGATGGAAAGCTCCTCATCAAGGTATCACAAACATAGTATCCTCTTGATGGAAAACTCGTCATCAAGGTATCCCCACAGTTGTCTTACGGACGCCCTGACGGAGTGTGGTCTCCGGTTACCTCTTGACGGGATAATGCACATCATGGTACCCCTCACAACTTACGGACGCCCCAACGGAGCGTGGGTCTCCGGTTACCTCTTGATGGATAATGCACATCAAGGTACCCCTCAAGACTTACGGACGCCCCGACGGAGAGTGGGTCTCTGGTTACCTCTTGAGGGATAATGCACATCAAGGTACCCCCACAGTTGCCTTACGGACGCCCCGACGGAGTGTGGTCTTCGGTTACATATCATCCTTCCCATGCCATGCATGAGATGCAAATGTCCACATGCTATGCAATTATACAAATCATAGCATTAAAATCTCATATTTGAAAACTATCATTTATACAAAATAACTCATCCAAATAGGAATTAAAAACCATCATACATATTCCATGGTATCAATTAGGTAGGAATCCTACCAATTACAAACTTATGTGTCCTTGCATTTTTGTCCGAAACCGCTCCCGATCACGTCAAGCCGATCGTATACCACTTGTGAGACCCCGTTGCCTTATTACATATAAATAAGTCAAACCAATGACCCCTTTGATTTCCAACCATGTTTAAGTCCATAAACACATCTTTGTGGGGTTCGACCATACAACATGGCCGAACCTCACCCACTTGAATTTGGGTCCGTATTTTTATTTATTAACCAATCCATACAAGTTTAACCATCTAACAAACTCTAAATCCACAAATATTCTCGCGGACATCAGGATGCGAGTTAAGTCCGAGCTTCTAAAGCCCGGCCCTTAACTGGCCAACCCTACGTGCGCGTGGAATGAAGTCCACGAGAACGGTTCACACGTAGACGTAAGCTCGCGGAATATAACTTAGTGCGGACATTATAATAGAGACTATCCTACCAATTTTAGATAGCAAGGAAGTACGACGCTTAAATTACTAAAACACCCCTAAATTCATAATTATATCTCAAAATGATAATGTCCAAAGTAAAATCCAAACCACAGTAAGTAATCTAAATTATTACATTCCGACGAGCTATGCTATTCAAATTACATTTCCAAAATAAATTAAATAAACTAAGTAGTTCGCGTTCCCAAGCTCCTACGCTTGGCTCCCGTCTCGTCCTTCTTTTCCGCTATCTTCTGTGTCATCAGCTAGGGTAGAAGTAGGGCGTTAGACAACGCGCCCAGTAGGACTCCGAGTAGGGCTAACACATGGATTAGTGACAACAAGCACATAGGTCTAATGAAATGAAAACCATAAAATGAATGCCATGCCATAGGTGTTTTATGTCATGTGTCCCACCCATCATCCTTACCATCATGATGCCATATCTCCCTTGACCGAAAAAACCTCATCAAGATATAAACAATCACAAATCATCCCCCTTGACTGTAATACCCTAGATTTTTCAATATATCAATATTTACGAAAATGCCCTTGGATTTATAAATTGAAGGGTTATGATTATAGATGAGAAAAATGGTGGGACCCATTGTTCAATGTTCTTGTATAAGGTTTAAATTAAGTTAAATGGGCAAGGTACATTTATTTGAGTCAAAGAGGTTAAATGGCTCAAAGGACCCAAATGGGATCCAATGGGTCGAGGTGGATATGATTAATCAATTTGTGAGTTCAAAACTTAATTGGGTTAAGTTTAATTAATATTTGAGTTGGTTTGAGTTGAAATAAATAATGGAAATAGTTGAGTTGAATTTATGGGTTGAGTTGCATTAAATGAATGAGTTGAGTTGGGTGAGCTAAATAAATGAGTTGGATGGAATAATTATTTTAAGTGAGTAAAGTAGGAAAATAAGAGTGGAGTGTTTGTAATTCAAATTCTAAACAATGGAAATGTGGGCTGCATGGGGAAGTTATCTTATGCATGTAACTTCTACTTAAGTGTTAAATGTTGGTGGAGGTTTTGGGAGTTACATGTGGTGGGGAGTTGTATTTCAAAGTTTAAATCCATATACACGTTGGAAGTGTATGGGAGTGTTATGTTTTGCATGAAACTCCAAATGGAGGGGTTATGTTTTAAATGTAAGATGTAAAACACGTTGGATTGCATGAGAATTATCTTATGCATGAGAATTAAAGGGGAGTTGGAAGGTTGAGTTGGTCGAAGTGAATCAAATGGGTTAAGTTTTACTTAATTGGGTCAAAGTTTGTGAAATGGATCAAAATGGTCAATTTGGACCCAATGGGTCGGGTTTGACTTTGTTGACCACTAAGTAAGTCCAAGATTGATTAAATTGGGGCTGTTTGGAGTTTGAAATAAAATCATATAGTTGAGTTAAATAAGTGAGCTGATTTGGAAATAAATTATAAGTGAGTGAGTTGATTTGAAATAAGTTATGAGTTGTTTTAAATTATAAATGAGTGGAGTATGAAGTTGAAGGGCTGGTTTCCATATTCAAACAAGATGGTCCACACGTTGGATGCATGGGTGGGCATCCCATGCATGAAACTCCAAGATATGAAATAAATGGAAGGTGCCGTTTCTATGGAGTTACATTTTGGAGAGGTGGTGGTTAACTTAGGCCAAACAATGGCCACAACGTTGGAAACATGGGAATTATGGTATTATTTGCATGTAACTCCAAGGATGGAGAGTGAATGGAGCTACTGTTATGTGGAGCTTCAAAAGGGGTTTTTGACATTTTAAATTCAAAATACAAGACTACACATTGGAGGAGGATGAAAAGGTTTCATTTCATGGGGAAACTCCTATTTGGTTTGTTAATGAGAAAATGAGCTAAGAGGGGGGTTACACAAATTCAATCAGCAAGGGACGTTGGGAACATGAAAAGGTTTCATTTCATGATGAAACCCCCAAGTAACATATGGATTTTGGGTTAAGGCAATGGGAGTTACACAAGGTTAACTTTGGGCTGAATTTGAGTAGCCAAAGAAGTTTCATTTCTTACTCTCTCTATCTCTCTCTTCCTTGGTCGTCCTTCATCTTTCCAAAAGCAAGAACAACAGCTGGTTATTGATTTGTAATCAGTCCTTGGCTGAATTCTTTCACCAAGACAAAAGCACACTTTGAGCAAAGGAGTTTGACACCAAGGTTTAAGATCAAAGTTTCCTGTCTCTCTTTCTCCCTCAAATCCATATCACCTGGCTGAAGTATTCCAAGGAGGTTACAGCAAGGTCAGTCTCAGCCCAAAGAACAGTAAGAGAAAAGGAGAGGTCAACGAAATAAAGGGTCAAGGAAGGAGTCAAAGAACCGAAGGAGACGCGGTATTGGTAAGTGCACTATGAACCTTGTCAAATAAGTTGGTTAAGGGATGTGATCCGGCCATTGTGTGACCAGATCCATCAATGGTTTAGATTAGGTATTATGCTGTCTTTAAATAACAAAATATGGACCATAGGGTTCGGCTCCTTTGGATGGCCGAACCCCATGGGAAAACTTGGTGATTTTTACGGTGTTTGAAAGACAAAATCCATATTATGAAATGAAGGTTTTAAAGGATTTTAAATGGAGATAAGCTTACTGTTTTGGACCAGTTATGGGATGGCTGAATCATGTGACTTTCACGGTTAAAGTATGGAGTCTCATATGTACATAATTGATGGAAGTATTGTGTTAAGAGAACCATAGCATGACCGAACCCCATGGACTGTTTTTGATGGACTTAATGATTAAATTGTATGGATGAGTTAAGGATTTAAAATGACCAAATTAAGATGGTGAGGTTCGGCCATGGGGTATGGCCGAACCCCACTAAGATGGTTTTATTTTAGGCGATGGAAGTTAGCAAAAATAAGCATTGGTTAGACCAATGGCAAAATTGTAAATACAAGATAAATTGTATATGTGAATGGATTGATTAAAAGACTTGAAAAGAGGGGTCCAGAATCAAGTGGTAAGGTTCAGCCATGTTGTATGGCCGAATCCTACCAAAGTATGTTTGAGGTGTGAGGTGAATTAATAATGACTATTGGTGTTTAAGATAAATTAAACAAAAGGATAGTCTAAATGGCATAATGGTAATTATGGATGAAATGATCAAAGATGAGATGATCATATGATTGGATATATGGGCCAAAACCAAAGTGGTAAGGTTCGGCCATGATGTATGGCCGAACCGTATCAAGGTTCATTTGGAAGTTTGGGTTAATTAAATAGTTTTAATTAAATAAAAGAGTGACCAAAGTCTTAAATGGGTGGGGTTCGGCCATGGGGTATGGCTGAACCCCACATAATGGATTTTTGGGACTTAGACTAGGTTGAAATCTTATGGTTACAAGCTTGACTTGCTGTTATATAAATAGGGCCACGAGATTTGCTTGAACAACGTAGAAGTTGTAAACAGGAGACGGTTCAAAAGAAGAGCCAAACTAAGTCATTATTGTGTAGGTTTCCTACCTTTTTGAACCACACTCATACTTGATGTTTTATCATAATTTTGATAAGTTATATGCTAAGTTATTATGTTTCAATGTGGTTTTACATGTTATGTTATGTTTTACAAATGGCATGAAACCATGGACATCTCATGCATGGCATGGGGTGGTGATTATGGAAACCGGAGGCCACACTCCGTCGGGGCGTCCAAAAGACCACCGTGGGGTACCTTGATGATGAGAATCTCATCAAGAAGAATCCGGAGGCCACACTCCGTCGGGGCGTCCGAAAGACCACTATGGGGTACCTTGATGATGAGAATCCCGTCAAGAGGAAGCTATGTATGTTTGTGATGGGTGCGACTCGTTACATGTGCATTCCATACATAGCATTGTTTTATGTGATTTTGATGAACATGTAATATTCTATTATTTGCATGTTTTGTTACTAACCTTGTGGTAGCCCTAATCGGAGACCTACTGGGCGCATTGATCTAACGCCCTATCTCTATCCTTAGTGGATGACACAGGAAAGGGGAAGAACGAGGATCGAGAAGGAAACCAAGCATAGGAGCTTGGGCCATTCGAATGGATTTGAATGGGTTTTGAATTGACTGTTTATGGACTTTTTATTTAAGTTATTTGGACAATGTAATTTGATAATTAGTGGTGTTGGCATGTAATAATGTAGTTAAGTAGCTACTATGGTTTGGTTTATTTGGATGGTTTGGAATGAATGGTAGACTAAGGTTATTTAGTAATATTGGAGAATATGATCATGTACTTTGTTATCTTAAGTTATAAAATGGATTAGTCTTAGGATCTATTATAACCTCAGTTAGACTAAGACTAAGTATATTCCGCAAGTTTATTGTACCATGTGTGGATAGATTCTTATGGACTTAATCCATATGCACATGGGCTTGGCCAGTTAAGGGTCGGACTTTAGAAGTCCGAACTTAACTCGCGTCGTGACACTCCGCCCCGATCACTTGGTTGATTATTATATTTAAAAATAAATAAATAAACTTTGATTATTAGAGTGAAAAGGAGGGGTGTTACAGTTGGTATCAGAGCGAAATGGGAAGTTGAATCTTCCGAAGTAATATTAAGACGGTTTCATGTCTCACTGACAGATAAGAATCCCAACTGACCGACTCTTCGAATCCGCTAACTGGGGGCCAGATTAATTTACTTCAATAGACTCAGACTGAACAATCAATCTGAGAACAACAGTGAAAGATAGCAAAGGAAGTACAGTCAACATAAATGGATATACCAAACATAGCAATGTAGAAGATATTTCCCCGATATCCCCAAATGTAGAAACAAACACATGATATTTAGGGAGGTTTTCCCGAGAACAGGAGAACATCAAGATTTCCCCAAATTGAGAAATGATACTTGATACTTAGGAAGTTTCCCCAAAAACAAAGAAAATACGAAAAGTGCTTATTTGGTAATTTTCCCCCAGGACAAGAAACACAAGATGTTTATTTGGCAAAATTCCCCAAACACGAGACATTATATGATACATAGGAAAATTCCCCAAAAAAGAAATACAAGATGATGATTAGGGAAATTCCCCAAAACAAAGATTAGTTTGATTTGATTTATGGTTGTTATTGATATGTTTTTGTTGCTGTGATACAGATATGTCGAGCAACATAGAGTACACCGAGTTGTGGGACAAAGGGACACCTAGCTGTCTGATAGATCTAGTTTTTTCTTCCGACGATGCTAGCATGCTAAACTTCGTCAATGAAGTTGAAATCAGTCATGATATGGAGGTAAGATCGCCCGAGTACCATGTTGGGGTTGCTCCAGCCTTTTTACCTGAGGAGGATGAGGAATATGTCCCAAACTTAAGAGAATTTGTGGGGGAGATAGAGCCTAATTATATGTGCGAGTTGTGCAATCAAGATGGGCACAACTGTACATACTGCCCCCACCCTCTTGAAGTTGTTTGCCCGGTTTGTGGACTTCATGGGCATGGGAAAGAAAGGACTAACTGTCCTTACATTGGAGGACCGAGAATAATACCCTGTCTGACTTGTGGAGTGTTGGGGCACACGTCGACGACATGCCCTGACAGCTTTCTCGATTTTTATGACGATGCAGGGTCTTCGACAGAAGAGTAGACTAAGAAAGGGTAAAAAAATGTCGGGGAAGAGGAAAAGATTTTGTAAAGGGTTGTGGGTATGTATTGAAGGGATTGTTCTAACCCTACCAACCCTTGTATGGTGATGGAAGTTTAAAAGATTTTCAATAAAGTATGCAACTTTAAGAGTTCATGAGGACTTTGGCACTGAGATATATGTGAATAAGTCATTAGAGTATATTGAGACGTGGCATGGGTGCGTCCCTCACGTGATATTGATGATTGAGACTGTGGGAACCTCGATACAAAACACAAAGACTTGGTTCCGTAGGGTTGCCGATGAGGAGTGGGTCCTTCGCATGCTATGCGTTGAAGGACGCTCTCACGGCTAGTTCGCACACTTGGTGTGCGTAGATGCGCAGAGCTAGGTACTATATTACCCCGTGGGGGTGGTGCTAGCTTCGTAAGACGCGGACTGACCGCCTTAGAGCTTGACTGAATCACCCTTGGGGTGAAGGGATGCAGGGCTGGGTAGACCGGATCACGTTGGACGTGGATCTTCCTCTTAGTAAGTCATGGGCCCTAAGTCTTGCTAGGGGTCGGGGTATATTTGGGAGTTGTTATGGTTGCCACAATCGGGTAGTGACTCATTTGAGTGTTGTTTCCATGGATAAAATATCTCATGGTAGAGGATGTCACTTGGATTAATTATGCACAAGGATGGATTAGTTATGCCCATGAATGGATTATACCCAAAGGAGGGTTATATTCATGGATGGTTATTAACCATGGATGATGGTTCCCATGGTAGTTTAGATTGATGCCACGTATCGGTAAAAGGTGTTAGTCACATAGTGATTTACGTGCAAATGAAGATGTACAAAATTGTGGAAATGTATCTAATGGAAAAGATAACAGTCTAGTGAAACTTAAATGGGAAGCTTTGGGCGACTGACGAGTTAGTCTAGCTAGCTGACTCTGTAGTTAGCCAATGGAATTCCAGGAGGGTGAAACTAGAACCTCGTTAAAGTGGAATCAGCGGAAAATTTGGAACCCTACTTTGTTCGATTTTCGGGACGAAAATTTTAAAAAGAGCATTGTATTGTAATACCCTAGATTTTTCAATATATCAATATTTACGAAAATGCCCTTGGATTTATAAATTGAAGGGTTATGATTATAGATGAGAAAAATGGTGGGACCCATTGTTCAATGTTCTTGCATAAGGTTTAAATTAAGTTAAATGGGCAAGGTACATTTATTTGGGTCAAAGAGATTAAATGGGTCAAAGGACCCAAATGGGATCCAATGGGTCGAGGTGGATATGATTAATCAATTTGTGAGTTCAAAACTTAATTGGGTTAAGTTTAATTAATATTTGAGTTGGTTTGAGTTGAAATAAATAATGGAAATAGTTGAGTTGAATTTATGGGTTGAGTTGCATTAAATGAATGAGTTGAGTTGGGTGAGCTAAATAAATGAGTTGGATGGAATAATTATTTTAAGTGAGTAAAGTATGAAAATAAGAGTGGAGTGTTTGTAATTCAAATTCTAAACAATGGAAATGTGGGCTGCATGGGGAAGTTATCTTATGCATGTAACTCCTACTTAAGTGTTAAATGTTGGTGGAGGTTTTGGGAGTTACATGTGGTGGGGAGTTGTATTTCAAAGTTTAAATCCATATACACGTTGGAAGTGTTGGGAGTGTTATGTTTTGCATGAAACTCCAAATGGAGGGGTTATGTTTTAAATGTAAGATGTAAAACACGTTGGATTGCATGAGAATTATTTTATGCATGAGAATTAAAGGGGAGTCGGAAGGTTGAGTTGGTCGAAGTGAATCAAATGGGTTAAGTTTTATTTAATTGGGTCAAAGTTTGTGAAATGGGTCAAAATGGCCAATTTGGACCCAATCGGTCGGGTTTGACTTTGTTGACCACTAAGTAAGTCCAAGATTGATTAAATTGGGGCTGTTTGGAGTTTGAAATAAAATCATATAGTTGAGTTAAATAAGTGAGCTGATTTGGAAATAAATTATAAGTGAGTGAGTTGATTTGAAATAAGTTATGAGTTGTTTTAAATTATAAATGAGTGGAGTATGAAGTTGAAGGGCTGGTTTCCATATTCAAACAAGATGGTCCACACGTTGGATGCATGGGTGGGCATCCCATGCATGAAACTCCAAGATAGGAAATAAATGGAAGGTGCCGTTTTTATGGAGTTACATTTTGGAGAGGTGGTGGTTAACTTAGGTCAAACACTGGCCACAACGTTGGAAACATGGGAATTATGGTATTATTTGCATGTAACTCCAAGGATGGAGAGTGAATGGAGCTGCTGTTATGTGGAGTTTCAAAAGGGGTTTTTGACATTTTAAATTCAAAATACAAGACTACACATTGGAGGAGGATGAAAAGGTTTCATTTCATGAGGAAACTCTTATTTGGTTTGTTAATGAGAAAAGGAGCTAAGAGGGGGGTTACACAAATTCAATCAGCAAGGGACGTTGGGAACACGAGATGGTTTTATTTCATGATGAAACCCCCAAGTAACATAAGGATTTTGGGTTAAGGCAATGGGAGTTACACAAGGTTAACTTTGGGCTAAATTTGAGTAGCCAAAGAAGTTTCATTTCTTACTCTCTCTCTATCTCTCTCTTCCTTGGTCGTCCTTCATCTCTCCAAAAGCAAGAACAACAGCTGGTTACCGATTTGCAATCAGTCCTTGGGTGATTTCTTTCACCAAGACAAAATCACATTTTGAGCAAAGGTGTTTGACACTAAGGTTTAAGATCAAAGTATAATTTCTCTCTCTTTCTCCCTCAAATCCATATCACCTGGCTGAAGTATTCTAAGGATGTTTCAGCAAGGTCAGTCTCAGCCCAAAGAACAGTAAGAGAGAAGGAGAGGTCAAGGAAATAAAGGGTCAAGGAAGGAGTCAAAGAACCGAAGGAGACGCGGTATTGGTAAGTGCACTATGAACCTTGTCAAATAAGTTGGTTAAGGGATGTGATCCGGCCATTGTGTGACCAGATCCATCAATGGTTTAGATTAGGTATTATGCTGTCTTTAAATAACAAAATATGGACCATAGGGTTCGGCTCCTTTGGATGGCCGAACCCCATGGGAAAACTTGGTGATTTTTATGGTGTTTGAAGACAAAATCCATATTATGAAATGAAGGTTTTAAAGGATTTTAAATGGAGATAAGCTTACTGTTTTGGACCAGTTATGGGATGGCTGAATCATGTGACTTTCATGGTTAAAGTATGGAGTCTCATATGTATATAGTTGATGGAAGTATTGTGTTAAGAGAACCATACATGGCCGAACCCCATGGACTGTTTTTGATGGACTTAATAATTAAATTGTATGGATGAGTGAAGGATTTAAAAGGACCAAATTAAGATGGTGAGGTTCGGCCATGGGGTATGGCCGAACCCCACTAAGATGGTTTTATTTTAGGCGATGGAAGTTAGCAAAAATAAGCATTGGTTAGACCAATGGTAAAATTGTAAAAAAGAAGATAAATTGCATATGTGAATGGATTGATTAAAAGACTTGAAAAGAGGGGTCCAAAATCAAGTGGTAAGGTTCAGCCATGTTGTATGGCCGAATCCTACCAAAGTATGTTTGAGGTGTGAGGTGAATTAATAATGACTATTGGTGTTTAAGATAAATTAAACAAAATGATAGTCTAAATGGCATAATGGTAATTATGGATGAAATGATCAAAGATGAGATGATCATATGATTGGATATATGAACCAAAACCAAAGTGGTAAGGTTTGGCCATGATGTATGGCCGAACCCTACCAAGGTTCATTTGGAAGTTTGGGTAATTAGATGGTTTTAATTAAATAAAAGAGTGACCAAAGTCTTAAATGGGTGAGGTTCGGCCATGGGGTATGGCTGAACCCCACATAATGGATTTTTGGGACTTAGACTAGGTTGAAATCTTATGGTTAAAAGCTTGACTTGCTGTTATGTAAATAAGGCCACGGGATTTGCTTGAACAACGTACAAGTTGTAAACAAGAGAGGGTTCAAAAGAAGAGCCAAACTAAGTGATTATTGTGTAGGTTTCCTACCTTTTTGAACCACACTCATACTTGATGTTTTATCGTAATTTTGATAAGTTATATGCTAAGTTATTATGTTTCAATGTGGTTTTACATGTTATGTTATGTTCTACAAATGGCATGAAACCATGGACATCTCATGCATGGCATGGGGTGGTGATTATGGAAACCGGAGGCCACACTCCGTCGGGGCGTCCGAAAGACCACCGTGGGGTACCTTGATAATGAGAATCTCATCAAGAAGAATCCGGAGGCCACACTCCGTCGGGGCGTCCGAAAGACCACTATGGGGTACCTTGATGATGAGAATCCTGTCAAGAGGAAGCTATGTATGTTTGTGATGGGTGCGACTCATTACATGTGCATTCCATACATAGCATTGTTTTATGTGATTTTGATGAACATGTAATATTCTATTATTTGCATGTTTTGTTACTAACCTTGTGGTAGCCCTAATCGGAGACCTACTGGGCGCGTTGATCTAACGCCCTATCTCTATCCTTAGTGGATGACACAGGAAAGGGGAAGAATGAGGATCGAGAAGGAAACCAAGCATAGGAGCTTGGGCCATTCGAATGGATTTGAATGGGTTTTGAATGGACTGTTTATGGACTTTTTATTTAAGTTATTTGGACAATGTAATTTGATAAATAGTGGTGTTGGCATGTAATAATGTAGTTAAGTAGCTACTATGGTTTGGTTTATTTGGATGGTTTGGAATGAATGGTAGACTAAGGTTATTTAGTAATATTGGAGAATATGATCATGTACTTTGCTATCTTAAGTTATAAAATGGATAAGTCTTAGGATCTATTATAACCTCAGTTAGACTAAGACTAAATATATTCCGCAAGTTTATTGTACCATGTGTGGATAGATTCTTATGGACTTAATCCATACGCACATGGGCTTGGCCAGTTAAGGGTCGGACTTTAGAATTCCGAACTTAACTCGCGTCGTGACACTCTGCCCCGATCACTTGGTTGATTATTATATTAAAAAAAAGAAATAACCTCTGATTATTAGAGTGAAAAGGGCGGGGTATTACATTGACGGCAAAACCTCGTCAAGATATAAATAGTCACACATCATCCCCCTTGACGGCAAAACCTCGTCAAGATATAAAAAATCACAAATCATCCCCCTTGACGGTAAAACCTCCTCAAGATATAAACAATCACAAATCATCCCCCTGGACGGTAAAACCTCGTCCAGATATAAACAATCACAAATCATCCCCCTTGACGGCAAAACGTCGTCAAGATATAAACAATCACAAATCATCCCCCTGGACGGCGAAACCTCGTCCAGATATAAACAATCACAAATCATCCCCCTTGACGGCAAAACCTCTTCAAGGTGTCCCCATGTTTGCTTCTTGGTCGCCCCGACGGAGCATGGACTCCGGTTTCTTTATTTTCATCATTCCCATGCCATATCCCTCCCATGTCATGCATGAGATGTAGATGCCATATGCCATGTAATATATATGATAGCACAAACCATGGCATTTAAAGTCCCATCAATGAAACATATAATTTGATTATCAAAAATAGATCAAGTAAAGCATCAATATGCACATCATAACCTTAAAACCCATCTTAAAACAATCATATGCTTACCAAAATAAATCAGGGAAAAACCCATACATAACACATAATCCATGGCTTACAAAAAGGTAGGAATCCTACCAAATACCGACTAGCGTCCCTTTACGCTTCTGTTCACGAATTCGGTCGTCGATCGTGCACCGATTGCGATGTCCCGATATCTTATTATACATTTCCAAATCAGTCCATATTTTGTCATGATTAAGTCCCTAATGCATGCCTTAGTGGGGTTCGGCCGTACACCATGGCCGAACCTCACTATGTAGTTTTGTGGGTCCCGTTTAATCCATTAAACCTTTTAATCCCATGAGTCTTAAAAATCAGCCACCCTAGGCTTTATTAATCACATACTTAAGGTTACCATAATTGCACTTAAGTCCATGATCATTTCCCATGGAGTTCTTGAATTTGGCCATTATTTATAATCTTGCCACTACTCCTCCATGGTTAGGTTCTCATTTCATTTCTCCATTCTTAGGCCCATAATTGATCCATAATCTTGGATCCATTAATGACTCACCAATCATGAGATACAACCATTAAAAATCAGCCACTATCTTAACCTAATTCCCAATAATTAAAGCATATTCATAGACCTTAATCTTAGCGTATCCATTGATTCACAAAATGGGTCCATTGATGTCTCATTAACCATGACATAACAACACTAGAAATCAACCATTTAATTAACCTAATCTCCATTCATTTAAACACATACATAACCCCATACTTAGCCCATTAAGTGGCTCATAAAAATGGGTCATGGGTTTGGGCATACATCATAGCCGAACCTGTAACACCCCGCCCTTTTCACTGTTATTTTCAGAGTTTATTTTTTTTTTTAAATAATAATAATCAATAAGTGATCGGGGCGGAATGTCACGACGCGAGTTTAAGTTCGGATCTCTAAATCCGACCCTTAACTGGCCAAGCCCATGTGCGTATGAACTAAGTTCATAAAACTGATCCGCACATGGTACATATTTATCTAGCGGAATTAACTTAGCCTAGATCTAACTGAGGTTATAATAGAACCTATGATTAATCCAATTTCCATTTTTAGATAGCAAAGTACCTTATTTATTTTCCAAAATTATTATATAACCTTAGTCTACTATTCATTCCAAACCATTCAAATAAATCCAACCATAGCATCTACTTAACTACTTATTACATGCCAACATCTAATTTAACAAATTACATTGTTCCAAATAAATCAACTAACAAATCCATAAATAATCCGTTCATAGTCTATTGCAATCATTCAAATCGCCCAAGTTTTCGTACTTGGTCCTCTTCTCCAACCACGTTCTTTCCTTTCCCTGCATCATCCACTAAAGATATAGATAGGGCGTTAGATCAACGCGCCCAGTAGTGTTTCCGAATAGGGCTACCACATGGTTAGTCAAAAACATACAAATAGGATAATAGTTATGCAAGTGTGACAAATTCTATAAAAATATGCTATGTATGAAATGAACATGTAATGAGTCCCACCCATCACCATTCAACATAGCCATCACTTGACGGGATTCTCATCGTCAAGGTAACCCACAGTGGTCTTTCGGACGCCCCGACGGAGTGTGGCCTCCGGATTCCTCCTGATGGGATTCTCATCATCAGGGTACCCCACAATGGTCTTTCGGACGCCCCGACGGAGTGTGGCCTCCGGTTACTTCCCCATCATCCCATGCTATGCATGAGATGTCTATGCAAACATGCCATTTGTAAATATAACATTTGATTCAAATAACTTATGCAAATAAACATAAAACAACGAATAAGTTGTGTGGTTACAACAAGGTAGGAAACCTACTGTAGTTTACTTTGTTCGATCCTTCCTTTGGACCGTCTTCCGATCACGTCTCGCTCACCGTTCTAAAAATCCGAATACCCTATGCACATGGCAGCAACTTAATCATTTATCCACCTAATTTCCAGCAAAGCTTTATGTTCCAAGAATCACCTAATGGGGTTCGGCCAAAGCCATAGCCGAACCTCATCCATTAAAACATTGGTCATTCATTTATTTAATTAAAACCTATCTAATTACCCAAACTTCTAAACGAACCTTAGTAGGGTTCGGCCATACATTATGGCTGAACCTTACCACTTTGGTTTTAGCCCATTTATCCCATCATATGATCATTTTATTTTTGATCATTTCAGCCATAATTACAATTGTGCCATTGAGACCAACCTTTGCTCTAAATTAACTAACTTTCATCACCATACATAAAACCATCTTTAGTGGGGTTCAGCCATACACATGGCTGAACCTCATCACCTAATTTGATCCTTCTTTAACCCTCCATATCCTCATATAAACCAACAATTATGTCCCACAATTATCATTAGTGGGGTTCGGCCATACACATGGCCGAACCTCACCAATGTGATTTTATTCTCAATTTCCATCATTCATATTGGCCGATTACCTACCCATACTAACTCCATAAACAACATATATTATTCTTAAATCAAAGCATATAAATAATACCTAATGTTCATCATAAACTTAACCCAATTATTCTACAAAACAGTCCATGGATTTTCATGGTTTCCATGGTTTCCATGGGGTTCTCAACATGAAAACCCACACCGTTTTACATGGGGTTCAGCCCTCTATCATGGCTGAACCCAATGATTACATTCACTGTTTTTAAACCTTAATTAACTAGGTAATAACTGTATATTTAAATCAGGTTTTTAACCTTCAAAACAATCCTCCAAAATTAGCCCAATTTCATAGGGTTCGGCCATGTATATTGGCCGAACACCATGAGATTAATTTTGAACATTTAGTCCTTCATCTTAGGTCTGAAACCAGCACCCTAATCCATGTTTTTTTTAACCATTGTAAAACATGTATTTACTTCTTAAAATAACAACCCAAAACAGTCCATCACTTCATGGTTTATTTGTTCCAAATACATCAAAACAATACCATTATTTGCATGGGGTTCGGCCCTCCATGGTGGCCGAACCCTATGACCTTTGGTTTTGAACTTCTTGATCATTCATTTTTGTCCAAAACAAACTTCCTTATTTATGTTTTAACCTTTTTAAAACACATACTTAAAATCATCTAAAAACGGTCCCAAATTTGTATGGTTTTAATTTCCAAAAACCATCTAAACAAATCCATCATTTCCATGGGGTTTGGCCATCCAATGGGCCGAACCCTATGGTCCATCTTTTGATCTCATTCTTGTACTTCTAACCAACATTTAACACTTGTTAGATTCAGCCATCCAATAGCCGGATCATATTTCTTAATTAAACAACATAGTTTATCGAACACCTACCGTTTCCGCGACTCCTCCACTTGATCTTTACTCCCGCTTGTTCCTTCTCTTTTTGCTGAACTTGTCTTGATGAAAAGGAATCAAACCAAGGACTGATTAACAACCAGCTACTGCTCTTAGTTTTTAGAAAGATAGAGGACGTCCAAGAGAGATAGAGAGATAGAGAGAGTGAAAATCCTTTGCTTGATCAAAAAACAGTCCAAGGTTAATTCAGCCCTTGTGTAACTCATCTCTCCATAATTAGAATCCTTTAAGTTCCTTGGGGTTTCATCTATGAAATGAAACACCAAGGGTTCCCAACGGTTTTGCTGTGTGCATTCCTCACACTATCCATTTTGCATTAATTTTGCATGTGGGAGTTTCACATGTAAATGAAACTCCCACGTGCTTCATCCTCCCTCCATTGGTTGTCTCTTTGAATACTTAAGCATGGAATAAACCCTCATGCCCTTTCCAACGTGTAATCTAACCTTTTTGAATTTGAAAAGTCAAGGACCCCTTTTGTAACTCCATGAAACGGCAACTCCAATTGTCTCCATCTTTGGAGTTTCATGCATAGGCCATAATTTCCATGCAACCAAATGAAACTCCCATGTGCTTCATTCTCCTTCATTCATACATTTGTAACTCTCAAAGCCATCATTCTCATATCTCCATGGTAGCCGTTACATGCATGAAATTGCTCATGCATGCAGCCAACGTCCCTAGCAACCTTTGTGTTTTCAAGAAGTAACTCCCATTCAAAATGTAACTCCCATTGTATTCATCACCTAAATGGGGGTTACATGCATGGTAATTTCTCCCCATGCACCAACGTTTTTCTTGCTCAAAGTTGGAATTTAAACCACTTCTCCTCCCATTCACACACTTCACTCACTTACATTAAAAATACATATTCATTCAACTCATTTATTCAACTCACCCAACCTAAGTCACTCATTTAATTTAACTTAACTAATAAATTCAACTTAACTAAACCAACCATTCATTTCAACTCAAACCAAACTCAAGTAATTAATAAACTTAAATTTACTAAGCTTGAACTCAATCCATGGTTAATCATGCCATTCACACGACCCATTGGGTCCCATCTAGCCATTTTGACCCATTTATCAAAATCTGACCCAAATATGATTCTTGACCCGTTTAAATTTATCTTACCCATTTATTTGTTTTGTAAACCAACTATCATCCTTTGGGTCTCGATTGAGCCATTGACCCATTTAAATTCCAATCAATTTTTATCACAATGGCAATTCCGTAAATATGAATATTTTCACATAAACTGATAACTTTGAAATTCCAGGGTGTTACAATACAATAATCTTTTTATAATTTTCGTCCCGAAAATCGAACGAAGTAGGATTTCAAAGTAAATCATACAAACAATTCAGGGTGAGATGTTCTCATCTCCGATTCTAATTCCCAAGTGGCTTCCTCAACACCATGTCGATCCCATACCACCTTGACGAACTGAATCGCTCGGTTACGCAACACCCTTTGCTCACTTTCCAATATTCCAACCGGCTTCTCGACATAAGTGACGTCGCTTTGCACATCTATATCTTGCACATTCAAAACATGAGATGGATCAGGGTTGTACTTCCTCAGCATAGATACATGGAATACATCATGTAGAGACGTCAATTGCGAAGGAAGTGCCAACTGATAGGCTACATCTCCCATCCTTCTGATAATTGAAAACGGTCCCACATATCTTGGCGACAATTTTCCTTTCTTCCCAAATCTCATGTGCCCTTTTCGTGGCGAGACCTTCAAGAATACCATGTCTCCCACTTCAAATTCGAGAAACCTCCTCCTTTTATCCGCATAACTCTTTTGCCGACTCTGTGCGGTCAACAAATGTTGACGTATCAACTGGATCTGTGCAGTAGTTTCTGCAACCAACTCAGGTCCTATCAGTGCAGGTTCGCCGACCTCGGTCCAGCACACTGGTGACCTGCATGGTCTACCATACAAAGCTTCGAATGGTGCCATCTAGAGGCTTGCCTGGTAGCTATTGTTATAAGAAAATTCCACCAATGGCAAATGATCCTCCCATCCACCTTTGAAGTCTAGCATGCACGCCCTCAACATGTCCTCCAACGTTTGTATTGTTCTTTCCGATTGTCCATCGGTCTGTGGATGGAATGCTGTGCTAATAAGTAAATCGGTTCCCATGGCCGACTGCATGCTCTGCCATACCCTGCCGGTGAATCGGCCATCTCTATCAGACACTATAGTCTGTGGAATACCATGTAATCTGATGATATCTTTGATATATCTCCGACCCAATGTCTCTGATGAATCCATCATCTTGATAGGAATAAAATGCGCGGACTTGGTCAATCGGTCTACCACAACCCATATAGCGTCATTGCCCTTCGAGGACCTCGGCAACCCCGTCACAAAGTCCATGGAAATGTGCTCCCATTTCCATTCCGGCACTGCTAAGGGTTTAAGTAACCCTGGTGGCTTCTGATGTTCCGTCTTAACCTGCTGACAAGTTAAACAATGAGCCACGTAGTCTGCAACATCCTTCTTGAGTCCATGCCACCAATAATGTCTTTTTATATCATGATACATTTTTGTGCTACCTGGATGAATGGACAACTTGCTCTGATGTGCCTCTATCAGTAATTCTTTTCTGCAGCTTCTTGGCACATAAATTCTACCCCGGAACATAAGACCCTGTCCTGGTCGTAATTCCCAATCCGGTACAACCTCGCCATTAGACATCTTGGCCCATGTCTCAGCCATTTCCGGATCTGTTCGTTGCTCCTGTTCAATCTTTGTAGCCATGTTGGATCGTATGATCAAATTGTACATACTCCCATGGTTTGTGATGTATAGATTAAACTCACGAATGGAATTCAACATCTCCCATTCAGTCCTGATCAAACATGCCACTGATGCATGAGACATGCGGCTGAGAGCATCCGCCACTTTGTTGGCCTTTCCCGGATGATATCGGAGTGCAAATTCATAGTCCGCCAGATATTCCATCCATCTGCGCTGCCTCAGGTTGAGCTCTTTCTGATCAAATAAATACTTCAAGCTCTTGTGATCTGAAAATACTTCAAACTTCTCCCCATATAGATAGTGTCTCCAGCTTTTGAGAGCAAAGACCACCGCAGCTAATTCCAGATCATGTGTGGGGTAGAGGCGTTCATGTATCTTTAGTTGTCTTGAACCATATGCCACCACCCGATTACGTTGCATGAGTGAACATCCCAGTCCCTCTCCTGATGCATCACATTGTACTTCATAACCTTTGCCTCTTTCCGGCAAAACTAGAATAGGAGCAGTTGTAAGTCTCTCTTTCAGCTCCTCAAATCTCTGATTGCACAGCTCTGACCATTCATATTTGACTCCTTTCTGCGTGAGTCGAGTCAATGGGGATGCAATTTTGGAGAAGTCCATGATAAACTTCCTATAATATCCAGCCAAACCCAGAAAACTACGGATTTCGGTGACATTCTTTGGTGCTTTCCACTCACTTACTGCTGCCACCTTAGCCGGATCAACGGCTATACCATCTGCTGTTATAACATGCCCTAAGAATTTGACCTCAGGTAGCCAAAATTCGCATTTGCTTGCTTTGGCATACAGCTGGTTCTGTCTCAAGGTGTTCAATACTATTCGAAGATGCTCAGCATGATCCTCCTGACTCTTGGAATAGATCAGGATATCGTCAATGAACACTATAACAAACCGATCCAAATATGGACGAAATATTCTGTTCATTAAGTCCATGAACACAGCCGGTGCGTTGGTAAGCCCAAATGGCATGACTACAAATTCAAATAGTCCATACCGTGTTCTGAAAGCTGTTTTCTCGATGTCTTCCTCTTTGACCCGGATTTGATGATAACCGGACATCAGATCAATCTTGGAAAAATGACTGGATCCCCTCAACTGATCGAATAAATCATCAATCCTGGGTAGAGGATACTTGTTCCGGACAGTTAGCTGATTCAACTTCCGGTAGTCCACACACATTCTAAGTGAACCATCCTTCTTTTTCACGAACAACACTGGAGCTCCCCATGACGATGTGCTGTTCCGAATGCAACCCAGTCTGAGTAATTCATCAAGCTGCTTCTTCAACTCGGACATTTCTGCTGGTGCCATTCGATAATGGGGTAGAGACACTGGTAAGGTACCAGGATATAGTTTGATCTCAAAATTGAGCTCCCTCATAGGCGGTATACCAGGAAGTTCTTTTGGAAAGACATCAACAAATTCTTTCACAATTGCTGGAAGTTCAGTAACTGGTGCTTTGTTGATGACAATATTGTTCAACACCAAGTGATGCAACCCTTCCTGCAATCTGCTTTGCTTGTCGGTACGAACTATATACTGTCTTCCCTCGGGTGACCAAAATGTCACTCTTCGGCGATAACAATCAATATTGGCTTCATAACTAGCCAACCAGTCCATGCCAAATATAATATCGTACTCAGTCATGTCGAGTACCAAATAATTGAACTCAAATCTGAGTCCAGCGAGTTCTGTATCTATGGCCGTGCATATGAGTCCCAAAGACGTGTCTCCGACAGGGGATACTACTGTGAGTGTGGTGGACAGCTTTTGTACTAGTGTTCCAGTAGCAGTTATAAAGGATGCAGATATAAAAGAGTGCGATGCTCCAGAATCAAACAATGCATAAGCATAAGAACTATTGACAACGGCCATACCTTGAATCACAGAATGATCCACATCCTCAGGAGGTTCCAGAGCAAATAGTCGTCCAGATCCGGTAGGAGTAGGCGCCCGTCCCGCCTGATTATATGTCCTGCCTCCTCGGGAGTTAGCTGGCCTAGCTGGTGGACGGAAAGATCCTCGGGAATATGAGAGCCTATTGAGCTTTGGACAGTCTCTCTTGAAGTGACCCGGCTGATTACAATGGAAACAGTTGTTCACCCCTTTGAATGACTGGGTGACTGATGCAGATGGGGAGGGCTGGTTGGGACGAAAGCTCCCCGCGGACCCAGTAGATGGTGAGGGTCTACTGAAGTTCGGACGGAACCTCTTGTTGGGCTGAAACCCACCCCTCCCACTTGGAGCTCGACGGTTGTCAAACCGTACTATTGCATTCAACTCCTGTTCTGCTATTGTGGCCTTGCTGACCACCTCAGCCAATGTGGTGCACTTAAATATGGTCACTTTGGCTCTGATGTTTGGCCGTAGACCCCTCTCAAACTTCCTTGCCTTACGAAGTTCTGTGTCCACCATATAGAATGCATAAATGGATAAACTGAGAAATTCACGGTGATACTCTGCCACCGTCATAGAGCCTTGTACCAAGGACAGAAAAAGTTCCGTCTGTCGCTCCTTCTCTTCCTCCGGAAAGTAATGTTCCAGAAAGGTTGCTGAAAACTCATTCCATGTCATGGCCGTCCTCTCCCTAGCTGGTATGAGTTCCCTCTGCTTCTCCACCACCTCCCACCATTTACCGGCATCTTCTATCAATTGTGATGTAGCCAGTAAAATCCTGTCAGCATGACTCGAGATCTTAAGTAACTTTAAGATCTGAGTGATCTTCTTTAGCCAGTGCTCGGCTCCGACAGCCCCTTCCTTCCCTTTGAAGTAGGGAGGACGCTGTTGTTGAAATTCTCGTGCCATACTACGGTCACTGGCATCCCTGGAACTTTCACTCCCATTCATATGTTGCTGGAGTACTGAGGTTACCACTGCTTGGACTAAGCCCTGAAGTTCAGGTGGCACATGTGGTATATGTACACCACTGTTCCCTTCTCCCTCCTTCTGTGATGCATTCTCACTCCCCTTTTCTTCCCTCCATGAGTGCTGTGATTCTTCCGCATTGTGAGACTTTTCATGAACAGATCGCTCCCCATCAGGTTGGGTTACCTCTTTCTCATGTACAGATGGCTCCTTCTCATGCACAGATTTTTCGTGTTGTGATAACACTTTCTCATGTTGCGTGATTTGCAACACCTTTTCCTTCCCTTTCTGATTCTGAGGGATCTTTTTCTTTGGAGCCATTTCCCTAAGTCATAAAACATTATTGACTTAGTTTCCTCATATAGTTTGTATTTTTCACAATTTTGGGGAGATTTCCAAATAAGCAAACTTGATTTTTCTATTTGTTTTTGAGGGGAGAGTCTCTAAATTCCCTATGTTTGTTTTTCTCAATTGGGGAGTATTGGGGAATGTATATCCTATTTTGCTACGTTTGATAGATGAATTATAATAATGTACTTTTGCTATCTTTCACTGTTGTTCTCAGATTGATTTGTTCAGTCTGAGTCCACGAAGTAAATTAATCCGGCCCCCAGTCAGCGGACTCCGAAGAGTCGGTCAGTTGGGATTCTTATCCGTCAGTGAGACATGAAACCGTCTTAATCTTACTTCGGAAGATTAAACTTCCCGTTTCGCTCTGATACCAACTGTAACACCCCGCCCTTTTCACTGTTATTTTCAGAGTTTATTTTTTTTTTTAAATAATAATAATCAATAAGTGATCGGGGCGGAATGTCACGACGCGAGTTTAAGTTCGGATCTCTAAATCCGACCCTTAACTGGCCAAGCCCATGTGCGTATGAACTAAGTTCATAAAACTGATCCGCACATGGTACATATTTATCTAGCGGAATTAACTTAGCCTAGATCTAAGTGAGGTTATAATAGAACCTATGATTAATCCAATTTCCATTTTTAGATAGCAAAGTACCTTATTTATTTTCCAAAATTATTATATAACCTTAGTCTACTATTCATTCCAAACCATTCAAATAAATCCAACCATAGCATCTACTTAACTACTTATTACATGCCAACATCTAATTTAACAAATTACATTGTTCCAAATAAATCAACTAACAAATCCATAAATAATCCGTTCATAGTCTATTGCAATCATTCAAATCGCCCAAGTTTTCGTACTTGGTCCTCTTCTCCAACCACGTTCTTTCCTTTCCCTGCATCATCCACTAAATATATAGATAGGGTGTTAGATCAACGCGCCCAGTAGTGTTTCCGAATAGGGCTACCACATGGTTAGTCAAAAACATACAAATAGGATAATAGTTATGCAAGTGTGACAAATTCTATAAAAATATGCTATGTATGAAATGAACATGTAATGAGTCCCACCCATCACCATTCAACATAGCCATCACTTGACGGGATTCTCATCGTCAAGGTAACCCACAGTGGTCTTTCGGACGCCCCGACGGAGTGTGGCCTCCGGATTCCTCCTGATGGGATTCTCATCATCAGGGTACCCCACAATGGTCTTTCGGACGCCCCGACGGAGTGTGGCCTCCGGTTACTTCGCCATCATCCCATGCTATGCATGAGATGTCTATGCAAACATGCCATTTGTAAATATAACATTTGATTCAAATAACTTATTCAAATAAACATAAAACAGCGAATAAGTTGTGTGGTTACAACAAGGTAGGAAACCTACTGTAGTTTACTTTGTTCGATCCTTCCTTTGGACCGTCTTCCGATCACGTCTCGCTCACCGTTCTAAAAATCCGAATACCCTATGCACATGGCAGCAACTTAATCATTTATCCACCTAATTTCCAGCAAAGCTTTATGTTCCAAGAATCACCTAATGGGGTTCGGCCAAAGCCATAGCCGAACCTCATCCATTAAAACATTGGTCATTCATTTATTTAATTAAAACCTATCTAATTACCCAAACTTCTAAACGAACCTTAGTAGGGTTCGGCCATACATTATGGCTGAACCTTACCACTTTGGTTTTAGCCCATTTATCCCGTCATATGATCATTTTATTTTTGATCATTTCAGCCATAATTACAATTGTGCCATTGAGACCAACCTTTGCTCTAAATTAACTAACTTTCATCACCATACATAAAACCATCTTTAGTGGGGTTCAGCCATACACATGGCTGAACCTCATCACCTAATTTGATCCTTCTTTAACCCTCCATATCCTCATATAAACCAACAATTATGTCCCACAATTATCATTAGTGGGGTTCGGCCATACACATGGCCGAACCTCACCAATGTGATTTTATTCTCAATTTCCATCATTCATATTGGCCGATTACCTACCCATACTAACTCCATAAACAACATATATTATTCTTAAATCAAAGCATATAAATAATACCTAATGTTCATCATAAACTTAACCCAATTATTCTACAAAACAGTCCATGGATTTTCATGGTTTCCATGGTTTCCATGGGGTTCTCAACATGAAAACCCACACCGTTTTACATGGGGTTCAGCCCTCTATCATGGCTGAACCCAATGATTACATTCACTGTTTTTAAACCTTAATTAACTAGGTAATAACTGTATATTTAAATCAGGTTTTTAACCTTCAAAACAATCCTCCAAAATTAGCCCAATTTCATAGGGTTCGGCCATGTATATTGGCCGAACACCATGAGATTAATTTTGAACATTTAGTCCTTCATCTTAGGTCTGAAACCAGCACCCTAATCCATGTTTTTTTTAACCATTGTAAAACATGTATTTACTTCTTAAAATAACAACCCAAAACAGTCCATCACTTCATGGTTTATTTGTTCCAAATACATCAAAACAATACCATTATTTGCATGGGGTTCGGCCCTCCATGGTGGCCGAACCCTATGACCTTTGGTTTTGAACTTCTTGATCATTCATTTTCGTCCAAAACAAACTTCCTTATTTATGTTTTAACCTTTTTAAAACACATACTTAAAATCATCTAAAAACAGTCCCAAATTTGTATGGTTTTAATTTCCAAAAACCATCTAAACAAATCCATCATTTCCATGGGGTTTGGCCATCCAATGGGCCGAACCCTATGGTCCATCTTTTGATCTCATTCTTGTACTTCTAACCAACATTTAACACTTGTTAGATTCAGCCATCCAATAGCCGGATCATATTTCTTAATTAAACAACATAGTTTATCGAACACCTACCGTTTCCGCGACTCCTCCACTTGATCTTTACTCCCGCTTGTTCCTTCTCTTTTTGCTGAACTTGTCTTGATGAAAAGGAATCAAACCAAGGACTGATTAACAACCAGCTACTGCTCTTAGTTTTTAGAAAGATAGAGGACGTCCAAGAGAGATAGAGAGATAGAGAGAGTGAAAATCCTTTGCTTGATCAAAAAACAGTCCAAGGTTAATTCAGCCCTTGTGTAACTCATCTCTCCATAATTAGAATCCTTTAAGTTCCTTGGGGTTTCATCTATGAAATGAAACACCAAGGGTTCCCAACGGTTTTGCTGTGTGCATTCCTCACACTATCCATTTTGCATTAATTTTGCATGTGGGAGTTTCACATGTAAATGAAACTCCCATGTGCTTCATCCTCCCTCCATTGGTTGTCTCTTTGAATACTTAAGCATGGAATAAACCCTCATGCCCTTTCCAACGTGTAATCTAACCTTTTTGAATTTGAAAAGTCAAGGACCCCTTTTGTAACTCCATGAAACGGCAACTCCAATTGTCTCCATCTTTGGAGTTTCATGCATAGGCCATAATTTCCATGCAACCAAATGAAACTCCCATGTGCTTCATTCTCCTTCATTCATACATTTGTAACTCTCAAAGCCATCATTCTCATATCTCCATGGTAGCCGTTACATGCATGAAATTGCTCATGCATGCAGCCAACGTCCCTAGCAACCTTTGTGTTTTCAAGAAGTAACTCCCATTCAAAATGTAACTCCCATTTTATTCATCACCTAAATGGGGGTTACATGCATGGTAATTTCTCCCCATGCACCAACGTTTTTCTTGCTCAAAGTTGGAATTTAAACCACTTCTCCTCCCATTCACACACTTCACTCACTTACATTAAAAATACATATTCATTCAACTCATTTATTCAACTCACCCAACCTAAGTCACTCATTTAATTTAACTTAACTAATAAATTCAACTTAACTAAACCAACCATTCATTTCAACTCAAACCAAACTCAAGTAATTAATAAACTTAAATTTACTAAGCTTGAACTCAATCCATGGTTAATCATGCCATTCACACGACCCATTGGGTCCCATCTAGCCATTTTGACCCATTTATCAAAATCTGACCCAAATATGATTCTTGACCCGTTTAAATTTATCTTACCCATTTATTTGTTTTGTAAACCAACTATCATCCTTTGGGTCTCGATTGAGCCATTGACCCATTTAAATTCCAATCAATTTTTATCACAATGGCAATTCCGTAAATATGAATATTTTCACATAAACTGATAACTTTGAAATTCCAGGGTGTTACAGAACCCATGACGTTAATTTCCTTATTTCTCTTGGATCTTTTCCCACATTTTTGATCCACATCTTAGATCCCTTAATGCCTTACCACTTCATGTCATAGGATCTTTAAAATGAGCCCCTTTAATTAACATTAGGCTCACTTTCTTGAGTCCATCAAAACTACCAACATTCCCCATTATTTTTCCCTATTTACATATCCATTAAAATTATGAATACATTACCATAGGGTTCATCATTCATTGGTGACATTTAAGACCATAAAACATTAACCTTCATCCATGGATTCCTTCATTTAAAAACCCCTTTCAAAATTACTATCATTCTTCATTTAAAACTTTAAAAATCATTAACCACTTAACATAGCCTCCATTCTCTAACACCATTAAAATTCTAACACCATCACCATAAGTTCATGGTCCATCATTCATTCATGCCTTTTAAGGCCACAAAAATCATTCACATCTTCCATGAATTTCATCATAAAAACCCCTTTAAAAATTACCTACATTTAATCATTAAAATCTTAAAACCCTAAATCATCCTCCATGGCTTCCATTCTTTATAAACCCTAATAAATCAATTAATCGCCTACCATGGTTTTGACCTTAAAAACCCCATTCCAATTTACTTAATTACCCACCATGATTCCTTCCAAAAATTCCATACATCCATTGCTTAAATAATTTAATTACATAATGTCCTTAATCCATTTATTTTTCTTAACCCTAATTTACCCATTAGGGTTTGTCCATTTTTCATCCTTCCATGGGATGGATTTGAGATCCAAGGCCCATAATGTTTTGGCCACCACTAAATCTAAGAAATGGACCCCAAATCTTAAACCCTAAAAAAATCCAATCTCTTGTTTAGAAATACTTACAATCCGTCGGCTCCTCCAGCTTTCTTTGCTCCCTTCGGACTCCTTGGCCTCCTCTCTTCTTCTTCTCCTTTGTTGATCGGCTAGGATGCTTGATCAAGATGAAAAACCTCCAAGCTTGGGTTCGGCCATCATGGGGTGTGTTTGAGAGAGGGGGAGGAGGAGAAGAGGATGGTGAGGAAGAAGATATTATGGCTTGATCTTGGGGTGATGGCCAAGCTTGGCTTCTTTCTTCTCTTCTTCTCTTTTTCTTCCAAGCTTTTCTTCTTCTTTTCCCTGGGGTGTGGGACGGCAATGTGGGAGAGCAAGAGAGGAAGAGAATGAGATAAGAATGGGATTTGAAAGAAAAGATAAAAACAACACCTTTTGGTTTCTTAAACTTTACTCCACCATTAAGGCTTCCAACCACCAACATGGGATTTTTTTCATGCTTTATGCTTTATGCTTTATGGTGGTGGTTGGGATAAACCACCACCTAAGCCAACGTTTTTGTGTGTTTGAAATGGGTGGTTTGGTCTTCCCATTTTGACCATTTGACCCTCATTTGATTAGTTTAATTAATTAATTAATTAGATCATTAGGTTAATTAATTCCCATTTAACTTAATTCCATGTTCTTAAATTTCCTCCATATATCTACCCATGGTTGACCAATTCAACCATGGTGGCCGCCCCACCAATTCTTGGTCCACACGCCACCTCACTTGGTGAGGTGGAGGTGGGTCCCAATCGGCCATGTCACCTTGGTCAATTCATCACCAACTTAGGTGATTTAATTTTAATTAAATCCATTCCAACTAGTTGGATCACCATTGGGCCCATGGCCCAATTACATTCACCTCCTACCCATTTGCCTTAGAGCGTAAATCATTTTGACCCATTGGGTCCTGGATGTGCATTGGGCCCAATTTGACCATCCTTGGCCCAATTGACCATCATTGACCCTTTAAATGAATTTAAATCCAATCCATGGTCCATTGGGCCACACTTGGGCCTTTGTCCAATTTTTGATCCATTTACCATCTACTCCATCAAATTTCTCAATTTCCATCATTAAAATAAATAATAGCCATATTTTTATTGATTTAAAAATTCCGGGCCATTACAACCACCACCCAAGTCCCTCCATGGGGGTTTAATAATACACTTAGGTTCATCCTGTTAGATAATCATTAACCATATTTAAAACCTATTAAAATTATCAACATTCCCCCATCATTTTCATGGTCCAAAACATCTAAGTCCATCAATATCATTCCATGGGGTTCGGCCATACACCATGGCCGAACCCATGGTCCATGGTTCTACACCAATTTCAACATTTGAGACCATTTAAAAATCAATAACATTTCTCCATTATTTCTCTCCTTTAAAACATTTTAAATCACTAACACCCTTCCATGGGGTTCGGCCATACAACGTGGCCGAACCCTATGGTTCATCATTTCCATTAATATAAATCATACATCCATGATTGATCCTTTGATGGGGTTCGACCATACATCATGGCCGAAGCTCATCCACCCCTTTTTGTCCTTGATGCTTAGGGTTTGGCCATGCAAGGGCCATACCATGATCCTTGATCATTCACCATTCTGTACATGGGTCATGCATAAAGTCCTTAGCCATAATAAAATTAGGGTTCGGCCATGCAATGGCCAAACCATGTTCCTTGACCATCTTTTCTTACTTATAACATCTTATCCAGTACTCACCGATTCCACGACTCCTCCAGTCTCTTTCACTCCTTCTTGCTCCTCCGATCTTCACCCTCCTTAGCCTCTTCTTCCTCCTTGATCTTTGGCCGAGAGTGAGCTTGAGAGGTCTTCAGATGAAAACCCAAGGAGAGGGTTCGGCCAAAGAGTGTAGGTTTGAGAGAGGGAGAGGAGCTTGAGATAGAAAACTCTTAAGTCCTTTCTCCTTTGTCTTTGAGAGAGGGTTGGCCAAGAGAGAGGGAGAGAGTGAGATGAAAACCAAGTCTTGTCTTGTTCAATGAGGGTCGGCCGTGAGTGGTGTCTTTTGGGTGATGCCCCTTTGTAACCACTATGACTCTTCACCTCCTCATTAATACTATCTTTTGGGGGTTTCATCCCATGGGATGAAACTCCCAACCGTTTGCCCCTTGGGTTTCCATCTTGAGATGGAAATCCTCCATCTCTCCAATGTGTATGCCTTGTGTAACAACCAAAAACCCTTCACCTCCTCATTAATGATCCATTTGGAGTTTCATCCCATGAGATGAAACTCCCATCTCTCCAACGTGTGTACCCCTTGGGGTTGATCTTATGAGATGCAACTCTCCATTTACTCTCCTAACTCACTTAAGATGAAAGTCCCATTAACTTCCCATCCAATTGACCTCTTTAACTCAACTCATATCTTTAATTCAACTCTATTTAACTCAGTTAAAATCAACTCAATTCCTTCATTTCATTTTGAACTTAATCCAATTTAATTCAGCCATACTTTAATTAAGCTTGAACCCATTTGGTGGTCGACCAAGTCAACCATGACCCATTGGGTCCCAATTGGGCATTTGACCCAATTGACAACATTGACCCAATTAAATAAATCTCACCCATTTATTTCAATTGAACCTTATCCATAATCCGTTGGGTCTTAATTGGGCAATTGACCCAACACCTTAAACATCTAAGGTCCATCTCCATTAATTCACAAATTAAATGGGTAATTCCGTATATATTCATAAATTGAAAATCCGAGGTGTTACAATACAACCTTCTTTTGAAAATTTTCATCCCGAAAATCGAGCGAAGTAGGGTTTCAAACAGATTACATCAAAATCACTCATATAGAACTATGAGTTTCATTCTCGCAGAATTTACTCTGTCTCATGTTATCTCTTTTTCTCGTGAGCCCATTTGCGATCTCATGTAGATCAACGTACTCTGTTTCACTTTACCTGCTACCAAGATATTTTCCATACGTACTCACTCAATATGTTCATTCGTCTATTTTCTGTGTGAGGTTAGTGATGACCTTTCTCCTTATTGAAATTTGTTAGTGAGGAGCCTGCCAATGCAAACCTATGCTCAAGGCTTTTGCTGATTCCATTTTAACTAAGTTTCTAACTGCACTCTCCTGGAACTCCATCGGCTAACTGCAAAGTCAGTTGATCAGTCTAACTTGGCAGTCGCCCATAGCTTCCCATTCGAGTTTCACTAGACTCTTATCTTTTCCACTAAGTACATCTCCAAAATTAAGCATATCTTCATTTGCACATAAGTCACTATGTGACTAACACCTTTTGTTCAAAACTTCTGCGATACCGAGTATCTCTCAACACTAACTTCCCTGTGATACAAGTCGTAATACGACTAACACCTTTTTCTTATAACGTGGGATGTAGATCAAAACATGTCCCAATCATTAGAACAATATGTCATCTATGGGACTAACAGGTCCATCACACTACCAACATGTCTACTATGGTACCGATACCCGACATCAATCCAAACCACCATGGGAACCATCATCCACGGTTATACACATCCATCCCTGGTATCACTCTATCAGTGAGTATCATCTATCCATGGTTAACAACCATCCATGAATATGATCCTTCCATGGGCATAATCCACTTCCATGGGCATAATTAATCCAGGGTACATCATCTCCATGAGATATTCTATCCGTAGGAACAACACTCGAATGAGTCACTACGTGACTGTGGCAACAATATCAAATCGTAAATATACCCCGACCCCTAGCAAGACTTACGGCCCATGACTTATTAAGCGGAAGACCAACGTCCAACGTGATCAGGTCTACCTCGCCCTGCATCCCTTCACCCCAAGGGTGATTCGATCAAGCTCTATGGCGGTCGAACCACGTCTAACGAAGCTAGCACCACCCCCATGGGGTAAAATAGTATCTAGCTATGCGCAACAACGTACATCAAGTGTGTGAAATAGCCGTGAGAGAGCCCTCCAGTGTGGCTTGTGAGGGACCCACTCCTCAACGGCAACCCTATGAAACCAAGTCTCCGTATGTTCATATCAATGCTCCCACAGTCTCACGGCTACTCTAGGCCTTACTCATGGAATCTATATACTTATCTCATCATTTTAACTACACAAAAGTGAGACGCAATGATCTACTAATCGGACAGTCTCCTTTTTCCAAGGACTAAGGCATAACGTTATCAATATCAGGTGAGGGACATACCCATACCACATCTCAATCATCAATATCGCGTGAGGGATACACCCATACCACGTCTCAATATAATCAAGTGACCTCGTCACATACATCTCAGTGCCAAAGTCCTCATAAACTCTTAAGTTTGCCTACTTTATTAAAAATCATTCAAACTTCCATCACAATACAAGGGTTGGTAGGGTTAGAAAGAAAAACCCTTTCAAGAACAAAACGTAACCACAACCCTTACAAAATCTCCTCTTTCCCCTACATTTTCTTACCATTCTTAGCCTAACATTCCATAGAAGGCCCTACATCATCACCAAGATCGAAGTTGTTGTCAAGGCATGTCGTTGACGTGTGCCCCAACATTCCCCAAGTCAGACAGGGTATTATTCCCGGTTCCCCAATGTAAGGACAGTTAGTCCTCTCATTTTCGTACCCGTGAAGTCCACAAACAAGGCAAATAACCTCAAGGGGGTAGGGACAAAAAGTACAATTGTGCCCCTCCTGGTTGCACAATTCGCACATATACCTGGGTGAGTCTATCTCCCCTACGGATTCTTCTATCATTGGGATATCTCCCATATTCTCTTCTGGAAAAGGGACTGGAATCACTTCGACATCCTCGGGTGATCCTACTTGGACGTCTACGTTAACTCCCACAGTGCGGTCTTGCCTGCTGGAGTTGTTGGAAGAAGAAACCAGATCTATAGGACAGCTAGGGGTTCCTCTGTCCCACAACTCTGTATACTTTATGTGGGTCCCATGGGTCCCATTTAGTCCATTAGATATTTCAATCACATGAGTCTAAAAACCAGCTATCCTAGGCTTCATAGAACCACACATATGGTCATCTTTAAAGTTTTTAAGTCTATGATCATCCCCCATGGGGTTCTTCATTTTGGCCATTATTTACGGTTTTGCCACTACCTCTTTTCCATTGTTAATCACTCATTTAACCATGTACATTTTTGTTCATAACTGATCCATACACTCAAATCCATTAGTGACCCATTTAATCATGCCATAACATCATTAAAACAGCTCTTTTTCCTAACTTAATCCTCATTAATTAAACACATACATAAACCCCTCCATAGCCCATCAATTGTCTTGTAAAATGGGTCATGGGTTCGGCCATACACCATGGCCGAACCCATGATGTCTTTCTCCCCATTTTTTATTGGATCCATTCACAACATTTAGATCCACCATAATTCTTTCCATAAGGTGGTTTCCATCATGCATTCAAATCACCCCTTTTTATCACCATTAGTTTCATTTTAAGTCCATCAAAGCTACCATTACTCCCCAATATTTTTCCATGGTTCCAAAACACCTAAGTTCACCAAAATCTCTCCAATGGTTTTATTTTTTAAGACATTATTTCCATCTTTTCATATCCATTAAAATTATAAATACATTACCATAGGGTTTAAAGCATTCCATCCATAAAATCTCTCCATGGTTTTCCTTATTTAAAAACCCCTTTAAAAATCACTAACATTCATTCATTTAAAACTTTTAAAAAATCATTAACCACTTAACATAGCCTCCATTCTCTAAACCCATTAAAATTCTAACACCATCACCATAAGGTTCATGGTCCATCATTCATTGGTGACATTTAAGACCATAAAAACATTAATCTTCATCCATGGATTCCCTCATTTAAAAACCCCTTTACAAAATCACTAACATTTAATCATTCAAAATCTTTAAAACCATTCATCATATTCCATGGTTTCCATTCTTTAAGACCCCATTAAAATTCTTAATCACCTACCATGGTTCCTTCAAAAATCACATCTTCATACTTAAATAAACTTAAATCCATAATGTCCTTAATGCATCCTTTATTTTCCTTAACCTAATTTATCTTTCCATTTTGTCCATTTCTCATCCTTTTATTGGATGGATTTGAGATCCAAGGCCCATGATAAACTTGGCCACCATTAAATCCAAGAAAATGGATTCCAAATCTTAAACCTTAAAAATGTAACCTCTTGTTTAGAAATGCTTATAATCCGACGGCTCCTCCGATTTTCTTTGCTCCCTTTGGATTCCTTGGCCTCCTTTCTTCTTCTTCTCATTTGTTGGTTGGCCAAGATGCTTGATCAAATGTAAAACATCAAAGCTTGGGAGGCTAAGATGGATTAGATTTGAGAGAGAGAGAGATGGGGAGAGGATGTCTCAAGCTTTGGTCTTGAGGTGGAGGGCCCAAGCTTAGCTCTTTCTTCTCTTCTTCTCTTCTTAGTTTTCTTATTTTCTTCCCCTAGGAGGTGAGGGATGGCAATGAGAGAGGAAGAGAGGGAGAGAGTGAAAATGAGAATGGGATTTGAGAGATGAGATGAAAACCATCTCCTTTTGGTTGCTTAAGTTATACTCAACCATTAATTTTCCCACCAACCACATGGGATATTTTTAATGCTTTATGGTGGTGGTTGGGATAAACCACCACCCAAGCCAACGTTTTTTGGTGCCTTAGAGATAAGATGGTTTGGGTCTTCCATCTTTTGACCCTTTTTGACCACCTGTTTGGATAGTTTAATTATTTAATTAATTAGATAATTAACTTAGGTTAATTAATTCCCACTTAACCTAATTACATTCTCTTAAATTCCCTCCATGTATCCATCCATGGCTGACCAATTCAACCATGGTGGCAGGCCCTACCAATACTTGGTCCACACGCCACCTCACTTGGTGAGGTGGAGGTGGGTCCCAATCGGCCATGTCATCTTGGTCTAATTAAAATTAACTTAGGTGATTTAATTAAATCCCTTTCAATTATTGGATCACCATTGGGCCCATGGCCCAATTACATTCACCTCTTACCCATTTACCTTAAAGCTTACATCATCTTGATCTATTGGGTCCCAAATGGGTATTGGGTCCAATTTGACCATCCTTGGCCCAATTGACCATTTAAACGAATTTAATCCAATCCATGGTCCATTGGGCCATAATTGGGCCTTTGTCCAAATTTTGATCCATTTACCATCTATCCCATTAAATTTCCCAATTTCCATCATTAAAACAAATAATAACCACATATATATTGATTTAAAAATTTCGGGCTATTACAGATTGTGTTATGGCTGATGGGACTCATGGCTTATGACACTCATGGCATGGCATTGAATCAGCATGATTATGATCTCTATTTATCATGCACTGTTTCTGGTTTTATCTATATGATTGGATCTCTATTATCATACACTGTTTTGGATATGATGTTTTACAGATACGACATGATGTATTATATCTGGATTTTTATATTAACCCATGTGTTTGACCGTACTTGGAATACCTACTGGGCTCGTTGTCTGACGCCCTACTTCTACCTTAGTTGACAACACAGGGAATGGACTGAACGAGGATGTGATCAGAGCCAAGCTTAGGAGCTTGGATGATTAAGTTTCATTTTGTTTAAGTTACTCATGGATAATGTATTTGAGTAATTAGTTCGTGGGACTGTAATAACTTAGATATTTGCTATGGTTTGGAATGTCTATACAAGGCACCATGACTATGGCGGAGTACCACTAGGAGTTCCTCCGTCTATCTTGTTATACCTTATACCTTATACATGGTAGACACAGAGTATAGAAGGGCTCGTAAGTTTGAACGGGGCCTTAGACCGAGCATCAGGGCCAAGGTGGCTATCTTCAAGGCACCTACACTGGCGGAGGTGGTCAATAGAGCCGTCATAGTGGAGCAAGAGATGACAAAGGCAGTGCAGTTTGTGGACAACCACCGGGGCCAGAGTGGGGAAGTACCTTTCGTCCCAACAAAAGATTCTGACCTAACCTTGGGAGACCCTCACCTTCCACTAGGTCAACTGAGGACTTTAGTCCCAATCAGTCCTCCCCATCAGCATCAGTCTCTCAAGGTGTGAACACCTGTTACCAGTGTGGCCAGCATGGCCACTTCAAGAGGGAATGCCCACATATCAGCAGACCCTCTCACTCCAGGGTTCCTTTCGCCCTCCAGCCAGATCAGCTCATTCACAAGGAACCAGGGCGTACAACCAGGCGGGTAGGGCACCTAACCCAATAGGATCTGGACTGCTGTATACTTTAGCTCCTCCCCAAAGGAGGTGGATCACTCCGTGATTCAAGGTATGGCAGTAGTCGGTAATTCCTATGCATTCGCATTATTTGATTTTGGAGCATCCCACCCATTTGTATCTGTTGCATTCATATCTGCTAAGGGCACCTTAGTACAAAAATTGTCCACATCATTTACTATAGTATCCCCCATCGGAGACACATCATTGGGACTCATATGCACAACAGCAAACACTGAACTTGTTGGATTCAGATTTGAGTTCAACTATCTGCTACTCGATATGTCTGAGTACGACATCAACTTTGGCATGTAGTAGTTGGCTAACTCTCAGGCCAACATTGATTGCCATCTCTGCAGGGTGATATTTTGGTCACCCGATGGAAAGCGATATCTTGTACATGCTGAGAAATAGAGTATCCCTATGACCCGAACACTGCATGAAGAGTTGAACCACCTTGTCTTGAATAGCATCAGATTAGACAACGCACCGATGGATGAATTTTCAGTGGTAGTGAAAGACTACGTGGAGGTATTCCCAACAGAGCTCCCTGGATTGCCACCCAAGAGGGAGATTGACTTTGAGATCAAGTTATATCCTGGCACTACGCCAGTGTCATTGCCACATTACCGGATGGCACCAGCTGAGATGTCTGAGCTAAAGAAGTAGATTGATGAATTGCTCTGACGGGGATTCATCCGGAACATCACATCAGCTTGGGGAGCCCCGGTATTATTTGTGAAGAAGAAGAACAGTACACTTCGGATGTGTGTGGATTACAGGAAATTGAACCAGCTGACTGTCAGGAACAAGTACCCTCTACCCAGGATTGATGATTTATTCGATCAACTTAGGGGTTCCAGCCACTTCTCTAAGATTGATCTAATGTCAGGCTACCATCCAATCCGAGTTAGGGATGAGGACATAGAGAAGACAGCCTTCAGGATGCTGTATGGACTATTTGAGTATGTGGTCATGTCGTTTGGACTTACCAACGCACTGGCTGTGTTCATGGATCTGATGAACAGGATCTTCCATCCTTTCTTTGACAAGTTTGTGATTGTATTTATTGATGACATCCTAATCTATTCCAAAAGTGAGAAGGAGCATACCGAGCACTTACAGATAGTCCTGGACACCCTAAAGCCAGCAACTGTGAATTGTGGCTATCTGAGGTCAACTTCTTGGGGCATATTATATCAGCAGAAGGTATAGCTGTGGACCCAGCTAAGGTGACGGCAGTGAGAGAATGGAAGGCACCGATGAATGTGACCGAGATCCGTAGCTTCCTAGGATTGGTAGGCTACTATAGGAAATTCATCATGGACTTCTCCAAGATTGCATCTCCACTTACCCGACTCACTCAAAAAGGAGTCAAATTTCAGTGGTTGGATGTATGCAATCGGAGATTTGAGGAACTGAAGGAGTGGTTTACAACCGCTCCTATTCTGATCTTGTTGGAAAGGGGCAAGGGCTATGAAGTATATTATGATGCTTTAGGAGAGGGACTTGGGTGTTCTCTCACTCAAAGTCAACGTGTGGTGGCTTATGGCTCAAGATAGTTGAAGATTCATGAACGCCACTATCCCACGCATGATCTGGAACTAGACGCAGTAGTCTTCTCCCTCAAAGTGGGTCAAAGTGGATCAATTGGGTCAAATGCCCAATTGGGACCCAATGGGTTAAGATGGATTGATGATTAGGGTAAATGGGTAAGGAGTGGATTTAATCGGGTCATGGACCCAATTAAGATCAAAGGCATGGGGTCCACCTCATCAAGTGAGGTGGCAAAGGTATGAGGTAATATCCAAGTGGCATAACCAAGTTGGGTCCCACTCCACCTCATCAAGTGAGGTGGTGTGTGGACTATGGCACAAGTGGGGCAGGCCACCATGGTTGACTTGGTCAACCATGGGTGAGATCATAGGTTATTTAAAGATGATCAAGTGAAGTAAGCTGAATTAAATTATTTAATTAGATCACCTAAGTTAGATGGAAATAAAATTAATGCTTGAGTTAGGAGTTGAGTTGCATTTAAATGGAGTGAGTCACATGGATAATAAGATGGAGTGAGTCAAAAGGAGAGGAGGGTGGTTTCCATCTCATGGAAACCACTAGCCAAGCCCAAAACCGTTGGATGAGGGTGGTGTGTGCCATGTGGAGGCATGCAAGATCATGGTTGGTCAAAGGAGAGGTGGTGGTTCCATCTCATGCAAACCACTAGCCACCAAAGGAAACCACCAAGGCAAAACCGTTGGATGAGGGTGGTGTGTGCCATGTGGAAGGCATACACCCTCTTGGCTAGACAAAGAGCCCATGTGGAGGACATGCATTGGTCAAAGGAGAGGTGGGGGTTCCATCTCATGCAAATCACTAGCCACCAAAGGAAACCACCAAGCCAAAACCGTTAGAGAGGGTGGTGTGTGCCATGTGGAGGGCATGCACTCCCTTGTTTGGTCAAAGGACTCGGGGAAGACTCCACATTGATGAGGGTGGAGTCTTGCTCAAGGAAACCCTAGACAAGATGGAAAAGGGCTTTCCATCTCATTCACTCTCTCACTCTCTCCCTCCCACTCTTGGCCGACACTCTCTCATTGAACAAGACAAGAAACACTTAGAGTTTTCTATCTCACTCTCTCCCTCTCTCAAGGTCAACCCTCTCACAAGACACAAGAAAAAGACTAAGGGATTTTCCACTCACTCCTCCTCTCCCTCTCTCAAACCTTCACCAAGGCCGAATCATCTCTTTGGGGTTTTCATCTTGAGCCCTCTCCCTCTCAAGCAACACACACTTTGGCCGAAGATCAAGGAGAAAGAAAAAAAAGGCTAAGGAAGGAGAAGATCGGAGGAGCAAGAAGGAGTGAAAGAAAACGAACGAGTCGCGGAATCGATACGTATGGTTTAGTATAGTTTATAAATTTAAAGGAAGTTAAAGGAAACCATGGAATTCCATTTTGGATTCGAGAGTTGGCCAAAATATTATGGGCCACGGATTTAAAATCCATCCAATGAATAATAAGATGGAAAAATGGACAAAACCCTAACTGGTGAGATAGATGCTATGAATGAAGATTAAGGACAATATGTACGCATGCATGGCTTAAGCATGTAAAATGGTCAAGGATCATGGTTCGGTCCTTACATGGCCGAACCCGAATTACTATGTATATATGGCTAGGGACCACATGCATGACCAAGATAAGGAATATGATCAAGATCATGGTTTGGCCCTTGCATGGCCAAACCCTAGATTTTATGCATGGACCATTAAGGACAAAGGAAGGATTGGATGAGGTTCGGCCATGATGTATGGCCGAACTCCATCAAAGGATCAAATCATGGGTGTATGATTTTTTAAAAGAAAATGATGAACCATAGGGTTCGGCCATATTGTATGGCCGAATCTCAAGGAAGGATATTGATGATTTTAATGGGTTTAAAGGATGAAAACCATGGAAGTATGTTAATGATTTTTAATGGGTTTAAAGGATGAAAATCATAGATTATGTTAAGTGATTTCAAAAGGTCTTAAAGGATGATAATGATGGAAGATTATTGGTGATTTTAAGTGTGTTTTAACTGTTGTAAAACATGATTTAAAATGAGGAGATGGTGAAGAACCATGGACCATGGGTTCGGCCATGTTGTATGGCCGAACCCCATAGAGAGATATTGATGGACTTAGATGTATTTGGACCATGAAAATGATGGAAGACATGTTGATGGATTTTGGGTTTTAAAATGATGGACCTAAGTATATGATTATACCCCCATGGAGGGACTTTTGTTATGGACCTATGTTATGTTAATGAATGATTTATGGACCTAAGTCATGTGTAAATAAGCTAAGTGATTATCTATGGAAAGAATAATGGCTAAGATGAAAATATGGTGAAAATGAAGGACCATGGGTTCGGCCATGGTGTATGGCTGAACCCCATGGAGAATGTTTTGTGGACTTAGGGTTTTATTAATGTTAAATGGTTAGCTTATGTGTGTTTGATTAATGAATCAAAAGATGGCATGATCTTGGACCCACATGATTAAAATGATCAAAGGACTAAAAAGAGGGGCCCAAAACCAAGGGAGTGAGGTTCGGCCATGTTGTATGGCCGAACCCCACTAAGGTATTTTGTGGACTTAAACATGGTTGGAAATCAAATGGAGCATTGGTTTGATTTATTGATATGTAATAAGGTAACGAGATCTTACAAGCGGTGCACGATCAGCTTGACGCGATCGCTGATTGATTTTTGGACGGAAACACAAGGACCCGGTATTTAGACGTTGGTAGGATTCCTACCTCATTGAAAACCGTGGAATATGTATATGTGATGTTTTTACTTAAATTATTTTGGTATCAAATGAAATGTCTTAATGATGGGATTTTTAATGCTATGATGTTTTTACATAGCATGTTGCACTTGCATCTCACGCATGGCATGGGAGGGATCAAACGAGGGGAGTCCACGCTCCATTCGGATTTCTGAGACATAATCGTGGGGAGGAATCTACACTGATTCCAAGGGATGTATGATTCAATTGTAATCGGAGTCCACGCTCCGTCGGGGCGATCGATAAACAACCGTGGGGAGATGTAACTGCAGTCCAAGCTCCGTCGGGGCAACTGATAAAGTATTCGTGGGGAGTCATGACAATACCTTGATGAGGATTTTCCATCAAGAGGGATACTATGTGATTGTGATATGGATGATGGGTGGGACTCATGGCATATGACACCCATGGCATGGCATTGACTTGCATGGTTTTGATATTATTTATATCTATGTGTTTTTGTTATACTAATCCATGTGTTAACCCTATTCGGAGTACCTACTGGGTGCGTTGTCTAATGCCCTACTTCTACCTTAGATGATGACACAGGAAATGGACGAAGCAAAGGACGTGGTCGGAGCCAAGCTTAGGAGCTTGGATGAGCTAGAGTTATTTATTTAAGTTTTACTTATGTAAATGTAATTTGAGTAATTCGCTCGTTGGGACTGTAATAACTTAGACTATTTACTATGGTTTGGACTTTTATTTTGGACATTTTAATTTAAGGTAATTATCGTTAAATGATGTACTTCCTTGCTATTTAATAATTGGTAGGATAGAACTCTATTATAATTCCGCGTTATATTTAATTCCGCAAGCTTAACTTATTACGTGTGAACCGTTCTCGTGGACTTAGTTCCACACACACGTACGGTTGGCCAGTTAAGGACCTGGCTTTGGAAGCTCGGACTAAGCTCGTGTCGTGACGTCCCGCTCTCTCTCACTCTTGTATTTTAAAAAAAAAAAGTAGAATCTGATTTTCAGCGAGTGAAAAAGGGCGGGGCGTTACATCCATAGGCTTTATCAAGCTTCTTTAAGTTTATAATTAAAGGAGATTTAATAAACCTTGAACCCACTTTCGTTAATAAGGCCACATCTTAAAGACCATCCAAATTCTAATACTAACCCAAAGGGCAACGTCTTCTTGCTTGCTGATTGGGTAATCTCAGTTGAAACCATGGAAAGGTAAATTATTTCTCTGAACAATTTTAGAACCAAGGCAAAGGTGGAAAGATACTTTCCCCTACAACACTACCCCCACACAACCATTTTCTCAAACAATGGGTGGGCAAACCTCATTGACCATGAAAACATCATTAAATGTTAATGATTTAAATAGCTGAATTAAACACAATGGAGCAACAAGGAGGGTGGGTAACACTGTGGGATTTGGTCTGAAAATTACAATACTTTTATCCTTCCTTTACTTTTTGTTCCCCATTTCGATTTGCCAACCTCCAAATTGTTATTTAGACTAAATCCAAACATCTCAATATGCTTTATTAGCTCTAAAATATAATAAATTCACCATACCTCTAAGAAATTTGGGGGATTTCACGAATGAGTGAATATTAAGTTTGGACTTGAGCTCTTTCGCCCTTTTTGTTTCTCTTTCTTCTCTCTTCCGATCTCCTTGTTTTTCGTCTCTCAGTTTCCTCTTATTTTCTAGATTTTCTTCTCCTTTAACGCTTACTGATTTAAATGTGAGAGAATGGAGGAGAAATGGGAGGGGATGTAATAGCCCGGATTTTCAATGCAATAATTATATTGGCTATTATATAATTTAATTGTTAAAAATTTAGATTTATAGATGGAGTGGATACTAGATGGATAAGAATTGAGGCAATGGCCCAAGTATGGTCCAATGGATCATGGATAGGGTTAATTCTATTTAATTGGGTAAATGTGGTTAATTGGGTCAAATGTCCAATTGGGACCCGATGGGTCAAGATGAATTGATGATTAGGGTAAATGGATAAGGAATGGATTTAATCGGATCGTATACCCAATTAAGATCTAAGGCATGGGGTCCACCTCATCAAGTGAGGTGGTACGTGTAAGAGTTGACATCAAAGTGGCATAGCCAAGTGGGACCCAAGTCCACCTCATCAAGTGAGGTGGTGTGTGGACTAAGGCACATGTGGGGCTGGCCACCATGGTTGACTTGGTCAACCATGGGTGAGTTCATAGGTGAGTCCAAGAGGATTAAGTGAAGCGAGTGGAGTTAAGGAATTAATTAATTTAGAATAAATCCAAGTGCTTGAGTTAAGAGATTGAGTTTCATTTTAAGTGAGGTGAGTTGAATGGGTGGTGAGTCACTTGGAAGTTGAAAAGGCTAGGTGAGTCAAAGGGGAGGTGGAGGGTTTCCATTTCATGAAAACCCTAGACAAGAAAACCGTTGGGTAGAGGGAAATGGGCAAGTGTAAGGCATGTATCTTCTTGGTTAGCCAAGGGACACATGGGAAAGACCCCATCTTGATGAGGGTGGTGGGGGAGATTAGGGTTAGCATCAACCAAAACCCTAAGGCTCTCATCTCATTCACTCTCTCCCTCTCACTTCACTCTTGGCCGACCCCCACTAGACAAGAAAAGACTTAGGGTTTTTCCATCTCAACTCCTCTCCCTCTCACCAAAACCCTAGGGCAAGATAGAAAGGGCTTACACAAGAACAGTCCTCCTTTGGCCGAACCACTCCTTGAGAAAGAGAGAGAAAACTCCCATCTCATGCTCTCCCTCTCTCCCTTTCTCAGACCTTCACTCCTTGGCCGAACCCTCTCTTAGGGTTTTACCTCAAACCCTCTCCCTCTCAAGCAACACTCTTTGGCCGAAGATCAAGGAGGAAGAAGAAAAGACTAAGGAAGGAGAAGAATGGAGGAGCAAGACGGAACGAAAGAAAACGGAAGAGTCGCGGAATCGATATGTATTGGCTTAACAAGATTTATTAATTAGAAAGAGGCTAAGAAAATCATGGTTTCGGCTATGGAATGGCCGAAACCATGGGGTTCCATTTCGGATTGGAAAGTTGGCCAAATGGTTATAGGCCAGGGATTTAAAATCCATCCAAGGAATGTCAATGAGGTGGACATAAAAGTGAAGTATGATACAAAATCTGAAATATGGTTTTTAGAGATGGAAAAATGGACAAAACCCTAATGAGTAAGATATGTTATATAAATAAAGTTGTTAAGGACAATATGTATACATGACTTATGACAACATGCATGATTGAATATGAGGAATGGGGAATGATCAAGGATCATGGTTCAGCCCTTGCATGGCCGAACCCTAATATTTATATATATGGATCATGGAGGAAAAATGATGAACCATAGGGATTCGGCCATGTTGTATGGCCGAACCCCATGGAAGAATGTTGGTGATTTTAAATGGGTTTTAAATGATGAAGATGATGAAAGAATTTTTATGGGTCTAGAGTTGTTTTTTTAAATAATTGAACCATTGGCTATCAAGTTAGGAAATGATGAAAAATGATGGACCATGGGTTCGGCCATGTTGTATGGCCAAACCTCAAGGAGGGATGCTTATAGATCTAATTACGTTTTAAATAAGTAGCTTTCGACTATCAAGTAAGATATGAAAAGATGGAAATAAGGAACCATTTTGACGAATCATTTTATGGACCATCAAGTTAAAAATGGAAGATGGAATGTCTATAGATCTAAGTATGTTTTAGATAAAAAACTTTGGACTATTAAGCTAAGGACTAAGATGACAAAAATGAAACACCATGGGTTCGGCCATGTTGTATGGCCGAACCCCTTGGATGATATTTTATGGACCTTTGTGGATCTAGGTATGGTTGGATTAATAAATCAAAGATGGAGTGATGTTGGACCCGCATTGGTTAAAATAACAAAGACTAAAAGAGGGGTCAAAACCAAAAGGGTGAGGTTCAGCCATGTTGTATGGCCGAACCCCACTAATGCATTTTTATGGACTTAAAACATTTTTAGCCCTAAGGTATGGCCGAAACCCCTTCGGGGTCTTAACCGGGCTAAGAACTATAATCTTAGGTGGAAATGAACATGGAATGATGGGAACCAAATGGGTCATCGTTTTGATCAATTTATGTGTAATAAGGTAACATGATTTCACAAACAGACGTACGATCGGCTTGAAGCGATAGGTGATCGGTTGTTGGACGAAAACACAAGGACCGGATATTTGGACGTTGGTAGGATTCCTACCTCATTTTTACACTAGGATCTATGTATATGAATGGTTGTTTTAACTTCATGTTTTGATGATTTATTTTGGTATCAAAGTGCTATGTTTTAATAATGGGATTTCTATTATGAAATGGCATGTGTACACTTACATCTCATGCATGGCATGGGAGGGATCACATGAGGGGAGTCCACGCTCCATTCGGATATCCGATAACCAAATGTGGGGAGGAATCCGTACTGATTCCGGATATGATGTTTGAAATGAAAAAAGGAGTCCAAGCTCCATTCGGTGAGACCGATAAGGCATACGTGGGGGTTCATGACAATACCTTGATTTGTCTTGTACATCAAGAAGAATACTATGTGATTGTGATATGGATGATGGGTGGGATTCATGGCATATGACACCCATGGCATGGCATTCACTTGCATGGTTTTGACATTATATTTATCTATGTGATTTTTTATACTAATCCATGTGTTTGACCCTACTCGGACTACCTACTGGGCACGTTGTCTAACGCCCTACTTCTACCTTAGATGATGACACAGGGAATGGACGGAGCGAAGGACGTGATCGGAGCCAAGCTTAGGAGCTTGGATGAGCTAGATCTATTTTATTTAAGTTTTTATTTTGGACATGTAATTTGAGTAATTAGCATTTTGGGACTGTAATAATTTAGACTATTTGCTATGGTTTGGATTTTAATTTTAGACATTTTAACTTAAGATGATTATTATTAAGTGAAGGACTTCCTTCCTATTTAAAATTGGATAGAATAGTAACTCTATTATAATTCCGCACTATGTTTATTTCCGCATGTTTAGCCTTATTACGTGTAAACCGTTTTAGTGGACTTAGTCCACGCACACGTATGGTTAGCCAGTTAAGGGCCGGGCTTTGGAAGCTCGGACTTAGCTCGCGTCGTGACGTCTCGCCCTCTCTCACTCTTTTACTTCAAAACAAAAAAATAGACTCTGATTGTTCGGTGAGTGAAAAAGGGCGGGCCGTTATAGTTGGTATTAGAGCGAAACCGGAAGGATGAATCTTTCGAAGTAAGATTAAGACGGTATCATGTCTCACTGACAAGATAAGAATCCCAACTGACCGACTTTTCAGAGTCCGCTGTACGGGGGCCGGATTAATTTACTTTGTTAGACTTAGAGTGAAATATTCAATCTGAGAGCAACACTTGACGAAAAAGGAATGATAACAAGGGAAGGATAGTCACTATAAATTGGATTTATCAAACATAAAAAAATAGGACATATTTCTCCGAAAAAGAGAAACATCAATGATTTTTTCCCAAATTCAGAAACAACACTTGATACATAGGAAAATTTCCCTGAAAATGAGAAACATCAGGATTTTTCCCCAAATTGAGAAACAACACTTGATACTTAGGAAAACTTCCCCAAAAACAAAGGAATATAAGGGTACTTATTTGGCAATTTCCCAAAAAAAAAAAAAATGTAAACACGAAACTTTACAAAGAAGCTAAGTCAACGATGTTTCAATGACTTAGGAAAATGCCTCATAGAAGAAGAACCCGACAAAACCTGCATGTGGATGAAGAGGTGCAGCAATCACACCAAGAGGAGGAACAGAATAGCGTGAACATTCTCGTGGTACCTCCTGAGCTGCAAAACTCGGTACAAGCCGTGGTCACTTCCATTCTACAACAACGTATGAATGGCAATGGAAGTGCGACCACCAACGAGGCACATGATCGGAGGATGGTTAGAGATTTCCAACAGCAGCGTTCCCCTTACTTTAAATGGAAAGAAGGACCTGCCGGAGCGGAGAACTGGCTGAGGAACATTACCCAGATCCTGACATTATTGAAGATCTCCAGTAATGAGGATAGAATATTTCTAGCTATTTCACAGTTGATTGATGATGCCGGCAAATGGTGGGAAGTGATTGAGCGACAGCGGGCACTGATTCCGAAAGGGGAAAGGACTGCGATGACATGAGACCAGTTCTCGGCTATGTTCCTGGATCAATACTTTCCAGAGGAGGAGAAGGAGTGCCACACACAAGTGTTCATATCTTTGGTGCAAGGCACCATGACTGTGGCAGAGTATCATCAGGAGTTCCTCCGTTTATCATGTTATGCCTTATACATGGTGGACACGGAGTACAGAAAGGCTGGTAAATTTGAGAGGGGCCTTCGACCGAGCATCTGGGCCAAAATGACTATCTTTAAGTCACCTACATTGGCGGAGGTGGTCAGTAGAGCTACCATAGCGGAGCAAGAGATGATAGAGACAGTGCAATTTGTGGACAACCGCCGAGGCCAGAGCGGGGGAAATACTTTTCGTCCCAACAAGAGGTTCCGACCTAACTTTGGGAGACCCTCACCTTCCACTAGGTCAACTGGGGGCTTTCGTCCCAATCAGCCCTCCCCATCAGTATCCGTCTCTCAGGTCCCTCGAGGTGTGAGCACTTGTTTCTAGTGTGGCCAGCAGGGCCATTTTAAGAAGGAATGTCCACAGAACAGCAGACCCTCTCACTCCAGGGGTTCCTTTAGCCCTCCACACAGATGAGCTCATTCACGAGGAACTAGGGCATACAACCAGACGGGATGGGCACTGAACCCTACAGGATCTGGACGGCTGTATACCTTAGCTCCTCCCCTAGAGGCGGTGGATCACTCCGTGACTTAAGGTATGACAGTAGTCGGTAGTTCTTATGCTTTCGCATTATTTGATTCTGGAGCATCCCATTCATTTGTATCTGCTCCACTCATATCTGCCACTGGCACCCTAGTACAAAAATTGTCCACATCACTTACTATTGTATCCCCCATCGGAGACACATCATTGGGACTCATATGCACAGCGGTAAACACTGAACTCGTTGGATTTAGATTTGGGTTCAACTACCTGATACTCGAGATGACTGAGTATGACATCATCTTTGGCATGGACTGGTTGTCTAACTTTTAGGCCAACATTGATTGCCATCTCTACAGGGTGATATTTTGGTCACCCGAGGGAAAGCGATATGTGGTACATGCTGACAAACAAAGCATCCCTGTGACCAGAACATTGCATGAAGATTTGAACCACCTGGTATTGAACAACATCACATTAGACAAGGCACCGGTGGATGAACTTCTGGCGGTAGTGAAAGACTACACGGAGGTATTCCCTATAGAGCTCCCTGGCTTGCCACCCAAGAGAGAGATTAATTCTGAGATCAAGCTGTACCCTGGCACTACTCCAGTGTTGTTGCCACATTACCAGATGGTCCCAGCTGAGATGTCCGAGCTAAAGAAGCAAATTGATGAACTGCTCAGGCTGGGATGCATCCGGAACAACACATCATCTTCGGGAGCCCCGGTATTATTTGTGAAGAAGAAGGACGGTACACTTTAGATGTGTGTGGATTACAGAAAATTGAACCAACTGACTGTCAGGAACAAGTACCCTCTACACAGGATTGATGATCTATTCGATCAACTTAGGGGTTCCTGTCACTTCTCCAAGATTGATCTAATGTCCGGCTACCATCAAATTCGGGTCAGGGATGAGGACATAGAGAAGACAGCTTTCAGGGCGCAGTATGGACTATATGAGTATGTGGTCATGCTGTTTGGACATACCAATGCACCGGCTGTGTTCATGGATCTGATGAACAAGATCTTCCATCCTTTCTTGGACAAGTTTGTGATTGTTTTTATTTATGACATCCTGATCTATTCCAAAAGTCAGGAGGAACATACTGAGCATTTGCGGATAGTCCCGGACACCTTGAGGAAGAACCATTTTATGCCAAAGCAAGCAAGTGTGAATTTTGGTTATCTGAGGTTAACTTCTTAGGGCATGTTATATCAGCAGAAGGTATAGTTGTGGACCCAGCTAAGGTGGCAGCAGTTAGAGAATGGAAAGAACCGAAGAATGTGACCGCGATCCGTAGCTTTCTGGGATTGGCTAGTTACTATAGGAAATTTATCATGGACTTCTCCAAGATTGCATCTCCACTTACTTGACTCACTCAGAAAGGAGTCAAGTTTGAATGGTTGGATGTATGCAACCGGAGATTCAAGGAACTAAAGGAGAGGGTTACAACTGCTCCTATTCTGATTTTGCCAGAACGTGGCAAGGGATATGAAGTATTTTGTGATGCATCAGGAGAGGGACTTGGGTGTTCTCTCACTCAAAGTCAACATGTGGTGGCTTATGGTTCAAGACAGTTGAAGATTCATGAATGCCACTATCCCATCATGATCTGGAACTAGCCGCAGTGTCTTCACTCTCAAAAGCTGGAGACACTATCTTTATGGCAAGAAGTTTGAGGTGTTTTCAGATCACAAAAGGCTGAAATATTTGTTTCATCGGAAGGAAATCAATATGAGGCAGCGCAGATGGATGGAATATCTGCAAGATTATGAGTTCGCTCTTCGATATCATCCTAGCAAGGAGAACAAAGTGGCGGATGCCCTCAGCCACATGTCGCATGCAACAGTGGCCAGTTTGATCAAGAATGAATGGGAGATGCTGAATACCATTTGAGAGTTCAATTTGTATATCATGAAACATGGATGTATGTATAATTTGATCATACAGTCCAACATGGTCTCCAAGATTGAACAGGAGCAACGGACAGATCCGGAAGTGGAGGAGATATGGGCTAAGATGTCCACTGGTGAGGTTATACCGGAATGGGAGTTACGACCGGGACAGGGTCTTATATTCCGAGGTAGGACATATGTGCCTAAGAACTGCAAAAGAGAGTCATTGATCGAAGTAAACCAAACCAAACTCTCTATTCATCCGGGCAGCACCAAGATGTATCGTGATCTTAAGAGACACTATTGGTGGCATGGACTCAAAAGGGATGTGGCAGAGTTTGTTGCTCACTGCCTAACTTGTCAGCAGGCTAAGACTGAACATCAGAAGCCACCAGGGTTACTCAAACCCTTACCAGTGCCAGAGTGGAAATGGGAACATATCTCCATGGATTTTGTGGTAGGGTTGCCAAGGTCATCAAAGGGCAATGATGCAATATGGGTCGTGGTAGATCGATTGACCAAGTCCGTACACTTTCTTCCTATCAAGATGACAGATTCATCTGAGAGCTTGGGTCGATGGTACATCGAGGATATCATAAGACTACATGGTGTTCCCAGGACTATTGTGGCCGACAGAGATGGCCGATTCACCGGCAGAGTGTGGCAGAGCATGCAATCGGCTATGGGGATAGATCTATTGATTAGCACAACATTCCGTCCACAGACTGATAGACAATCGGAGAGGACAATACAGACATTGGAGGATATGCTGAGAGCATGTATGCTAGACTTCAAGGGGGATGGGAGGATCATTTACCGCTGGTCGAGTTCTCTTACAACAACAGTTAGCAGACAAGCCTCCAAATGGCTCCATTTGAGGCCTTGTATGGTAGACCATATAGATCACCTGAGTGCTGGACACAGGCCGGTGAGCCTGCACTTATTGGACCCAAGCTAGTTGTAGAGATTACAGCACCGATTAAGTTGATACGACAACACTTACTTGCTGCACAGAGTCATCAAAAGAGCTACGCTGACAAGAGGAGGAGGTTCCTTGAGTTTGAGGTGGGAGACTTAGTGTTCTTGAAAGTCTCACCACGAGAGGGACACATGTGATTCGGGAAGAAAGGGAAACTATCGCCTAGATTTGTGGGGCCCTTTCCAATCCTAAAGGGGGTGGGGGAGGTGGCTTATCAATTGGCACTTCCTCCACAGTTATCATCTTTGGACGATGTGTTCCATATAACGCCCGGCCCTTTTCACCGAAATCAGAGTCTATTTTTTTTTTAAAGTGACAAAGGGCTCGGACGTCACGACGCGAGTTAAGTCCGAGCTTCTAAAGCCTGGCCCTTAACTGGCCAACCCTGTGGGTGCGTGGAACGGAGTCCACAGAGAATAGTTTACCCGTAGAAGAAAGCTCACAAAAAGTTACATTAAATGCAGAAAGACATTACAGACTATCCTACCAAATTTTCTTTTCTAGATAGTAGGGAAGATTTCATCATTTAATTACCAAAATGCCATAACTTCATATGTTTACCACTAAATTCAAAACATAGCAATAAGTCTAAAATATTACATTTCCGACAAGCTAAACTATTTCAAATTACAGTATCCAAAATAAACATTAGTAACTATCCAAGCTCCTTAGCTTGGCTCCCGTCTCATCTTTCCGCTTCGCCACCTCCTGCGTCATCAGCTAGGGTAGAAGTAGGGCGTTAGACAACGCGCCCAGTAGGACTCCGAGTAGGACTAACACATGGATTAGTGATAACAAAGCGTATAAAAATATTATATCAAAATAATGCCATTTGGTACAATGTAATGCAATGGGTGTTTTATGTCATGAATCCCACCCATCAATCTCATCATCGTTGTACAATGCCCCTTTTTCATCCATACATAATATTCAAAATATAATCCATACCATCATCGTGCCATGACCCTCTTGATGGAAAAAACCTCATCAAGATATGATCCAATCGTAAAATATCCCCCTTGACGGCAAAGCCTCGTCAAGGTGTCCCCATGCCTGTTTTCGGTCGCCCCGATAGAGCATGGACTCCGGTTTCATTTCATCCTCCCCTGCCATATCCCTCCCATGCCATGCATGAGATGTAGGTGCCATATGCCATGTAATGAATATAATAACAACCATGACATTTAAAAAAATCCCATCAATCAAACATATGACTTGATTATCAAAAGTAGATCAAGTAAAGCCTCAATAAACACATCATAGCTTTAAAAAAACCCATTTTAAACCAATTATATGCTTACCAGAGTAAATCAAGTAAAAACCCCTACATAATACATAATTCAAAACCAATATTAAAACAACCCATATAATTTCCAAGATAATTCAAAGCAACCATCACTCAATCCATGGCTTACAAAAAGGTTAGAATCCTACCAAATACCGACTCGCGTCTTTGTTTCGTTTTCTTCCAATAATTTGGCTACCGACACGCGTATCGCTCACGATATCCAATACCTTATTACATACACACATCAGTCCAAGTTTTAACCATTTCTAAGCCCATAAATCATTTCCAAGTCCATATGAAAAACCGGTCACTATTTAGGTTTTGTGGGTCCCATTTCATCTAGTAAAACTTTTAATCCCATAATTCTTAAAAATTGGCCACCCTAGGCTTGATCAATCACTTATAAGGTTATTACATTAGAGCCCCTAAGTCCATGATCAATCTCCATGGAATTCTTGAATTTGACCATTAATTACGGTTTTGCCACTTCATTTTCCATGATTAATCACTCATTTATCCATGCATGATTAAGTCCAAAATTGATCCATAACTTAGATTTATTAGTGACCTATCAACCATTACATGAACTCATTAAAGATAAGTCCTTAACTTAACCAAATCCCAGTCAATTTAAACACATTCATACTCCAACCTAACCCATCAAAAGACTCATAAATGGGCCATGGATTCGGCCATACACTATGGCCGAACCCATGGAGTCCTTTTCCCATCTTTTTTTTTTCTTGGGTCCATTGTTCACATTTGAATTTATCACAAGTCCCTCCATATGGGGATTTCACCATTCATTTAGATCACCCATTTGATCAACATTGTTTTTTATCTCTTGGGTTCATCAGAACTACTAACATTCCCATTTATTTTCCATTATTCACAACCCTTCATTCCATCATTTGATCGCCATAGGGTTCGGCCATACACATGGCCGAACTCATGTCTCATGATCCATCATTCATTGCTCCAAAATATCTACATTCACCAAAATATTAAATCCATCAATCTTCCCATTTTCCATGGCTTTTTAAGCCCATTTAAAATTTGTAACACATTACCATAGGGTTCGGCCATACACCATGGCCGAACCCATGGTTCAAGGTTCACTCCATCCATGCCTTTCATCATAACACCATTTTAAAACTTACCCACATTCATTCATTTACTAAAATTCATTAGCTAAAAACCCTCATTGCCTTCCATTCTTTAAAACCCTAACCAATTAAATCAACCACCAAATCACCCACCATGGGGTTCGGCCATACTACATGGCCGAACCCTATGGCCCATGATTTCCTTCCAATCACCGAATTTCATGCTTAATTTAATAAATTACACCATGCACTTAATACATTTATTTTTATCTTTTCCCTAACCCTAATTTGCCCATTTAGGGTTTCCTCCACCTTCCACCCTTTCATTTGGTGGACTTAAAATCCATGGCATAAACTTATTTAACCACCATAAATTTTGCAAAAATAAATCCCAATTAATAAACCCTAAAAATCCAAAATTTCTTGTTTAAGAAATACTCACAATCCGTCGTCTCCTCCGACTTCCGCCGCTCTCGTCGGTTTCCTTAGCCTCCTCTCACCTTCCTCTTGATATTTGGTAGGTCAAGATGCTTGATCAATGGTGACAAACCCCAACCTTAGGATCGGCCAAGTTAGGGTTTGTATTGAGAGATGGAGAGGGAAAGATGATGAGAGGGAAGATGATAACCTTGATCTTAGAATGATTTTGCTTAAACTTCCACTTTTTTCTTCTCTCCTTCTCTTGTCTTCTCCTTAGCTCTCTTTCTCTCCTTCACTTGGAGCATGGGACGGCAATGGAGAATGAAAAAAATGAAGAGAGTAAAAATGAAGAGAGGATAAGAAATGATAAAAGAAATCAAAGCTTATCCCCATTTGGTGACCTAACTACACTTTACATTAATTATTCCACCAATCAATGCAAGATATTTATCTTGCTTTATGGTGGTGGTTTAGATAACCACCACCAAGTCCAACGTGTTTTACATTTGAGGTGGGGTAGCTTGGTCTCCCATTTGACCAATTTAACCCCATTTGCTTAACTTAATCACTTGATTAATTAAATTATTAATTTAGGTTAATTTATTTCCACTTAACCTAATTCCACCTCTGTAAATTTCCTTCATACTTCCACCCATGGTTGAGTAATTCCACCATGGTGGCCGGCCCCACCAATCCTTGGGTCCACACGCCACCTCACTTAGTGAGGTGGAGGTGGGTCCCACTTGGCCACATCACCTTGGTTTAATTCTAAATTAACTTAGGTGATTTAAATTTCATTGAATTCATTCTAAATGGATCACCATGGGGCCCATGGCCCAATTACATTTCCATCTTACCCATTTACCTTAAAGCTTACATCATCTTGATCCATTGGGTCCCAATTGGGTATTGGGCCCAATTTGACCATCCTTGGCCCATTTGACCATCTTTGACCCTTTAAGTAAACTTAAATCCAATCCATAGTCCATTGGGTCCTAGTTGGGCCTTTGTCCATATCTTGATCCATTTACCCTCTATTCCATTAGATTTCCAATTTCCACCATTAAAACGAACAATAACCACATATATTTTTATTTACAAATTCCGGGCCATTACATTAATCATTATTGACTAATTAAATGAATTTCATCCAACCCATGGTCCATTGGACCATACTTGGGCCTTTGCCCAAATTTTAATTCACTTAACATTTATTCCATTAAAATTCTCAATTTCCATCATTAAAATAAATAATAACCATAGATATACTGATTCACAAATTCCGGGTCATTACAATACAATCCTCTTTTGAAATTTTCGTCCCGAAAATTCGAGTAAAGTAGAGGTTCCAATCATCTCATACAAAGAGCTTCGGATGAGCGGCACTCATCTCTAACTCTAGTTCCCAGGTGGTTTTCTCATTGCCACGTCGTTCCCATACCACCTTGATCTGCTCTATAGTCTCCGTAACTAACTCCGGTCCAATCAGCGTAGGCTCACCGGCCTCTTTCCAACACACTGGCGATCTACACGGCCTATCATATAAGGCTTCAAATGGAGCCATCTGGAGGTTTGCCTGGTAACTGTTATTATAGGAGAACTTCACCAGTGGCAAATGATCCTCCCATCCACCCTTAAAATCCAACATACATGCTCTCAGCATATCCTCCAACGTCTGTATTGTCCTCTCTGATTGTCCATCAGTCTGTGGATGAAATGCTGTGCTAGTCAATATGTTTGTCCCCATAGCCGACTGCATGCTCTTAGGCATACTCTGCTAGTGAATTGGCCATCTCTGTCGGACACAACAGTCCGGGGTACACCATGTAGTCTGATAATACTTCGGATGTACCGCCGACCCAAGGTCTCTGATGAATCTGTCGTTTTGACAGGAAGAAAAATGTGCAGACTTTGTCAATCAGTCCCCCACGACGCATATTGCATCGTGGCCCCTTTACGACCTTAGTAGCTCTGTTACAAAGTCCATGGCTACATGTTCCCATCTCCACTTCGGCACTGGTAAGGGTTTGAGTAAACCCGGTGGCTCTTGATGCCCCACCTTAACCTGTTGACAAGTTAGTGCAGCGAGTAACAAACTCTGCCACATTTCTCTTGAGTCCATGCCACCAATAGTGCCTCTTAAGATCATGGCACATCTTGGGGTTGTCCGGCTGGGTAGAGAGCTTGGTTTGGTGTGCTTCAACCAACAACTCTCTTCTGCAGCTCTCAGGCACATATGTCCTACCTCGGAATACAAGGCCCTGTCACGGTCGTAATTCCTATTCCGGTACCACCTCGCCTGTAGATATCTCGGTCCATACCTCCTCCATTTCTGGGTCTATTCGTTGTTCCCGTTCAATCACGTCAAGTACCTCTTAATTACATCAACATCACTCATATCAACCTATGAGTTTCATTCTTGCAAAAATTACTCTATCTCATGCTATCTCTGTCTCTCATGAACCCATTTGCGATCTTATGTAGAATAATGTATTCTATTGCACTTTACCTGCTACCAAGACATTTCCCATACGTACTTATTCAACACGTTCTTTCGTTTACTCTGTGTGTGAGGTAGCCTGCCAGTACAAGTCTACGCTCAAGTTCTTTGCTGATTCCATTTCAACTAGGTTTCTAGCTGCACTCTCCTGGAATTCCATCAGCTAACTACAGAGTCAGCTAGCTAGACTAACTCGGCCGTCGCCCATAGCTTCCCATTCGAGTTTCACTAGACTTTTATCTTTCCCATTAAACACACCTCCAAAACTTAATACCTCTTCAATTGCACATAAGTCACTATGTGACTAACCCTTTTGTTCATAATTTCCACGATACCAACACCCGGCATCAATCTAAACCAGCATGGGAACCCTCATCCATGGTTAATAACCATCCATGAATATAACCCTCCTATGGGTATAATCCATTCATGGGCATACTAATACCTTAATAGGACTATTCTGTCTACCATAAGACTCATGGGTCAACTTATGGAACCAAACTGTATCTATCGGGAACTCGACATACCCACCAATGGTCGTCCTTGTCTACCAACAAGGAATAATACAGTAAGTGTAGTGAACATTTATTGTACTAATAACATACGTGAAGGCAATAGGTACAAGAGAGTAGAATGTTCTCAAATTAAATAATGCATAATCATATGAACTACAACTACTGCCATACCTTGAACCACCGAATGATCCATTGTCTATGGAGAAGAAATCGTAGCATTCAACTGTCCCGACTCTGTCAGAATAGGTGCCCTTCCTATCGGGTCATGTGCTCTAGGCCCCTGTGGCTGAGCTGATCGAGCTAGACAACGGCGAGGACCTCTGAAGTGCGAAGATCTATAGTTCTGAGGACACTCTCTTTTAAAATGCCCCTGCAGACCACACTGGAAACAGGAACTTCCAGTAGAGGCTGACCAACGAGAACCTCTGAAGTGCAAAGACTTATCGTTCTGTGGGCACTCTCTTTTAAAATGCCCTGCTGACCACACTGGAAACAGGAACTTCAAGTAGAGGCTGAAGGTCTCCAAAAGTTGGGTCTGAATCTCCTGTGAGAGCGAAAGGTATTTACCCCACTCTGACCTCTTCAGTCCTGTGTTTCATTTCCATTCAAGAGTTGTTGTAAAACATAAATGACTAGAGCTTGCACTACGTCTCGTAGCTCGGGTGTTATCACTGGAATATTCATGCGATTCTGTGCTTCCTCCTGATGAGGTTGTTGTACCTCTTCTTCCGAATGAGGTTGCTGTACCTCTTCTTCTTCCACACATGGGTTTTGTCGGTTTCTTCTCTTTGGAGGCATTTTCCTAAGTCATAAAAAAAAATTCATTGGCTTAGTTCCTTCATAAACTCGTAAGTTGCATACTTCTTTAAAAAAAAATCATTCAAACTTCTATCATAATATAAAGGTTGGTAGGGTTAAAATAAACCCTTCAAAACAACAAAGTGTACCCCCAACGTTTACAAGATAACCCTCTTTGAATGACCTTCCTTGCTGCTCCCCAGCCTAGTCTTCCGTAGAGGACCATGCATCCTCCTCAAACACAAAGGAACTGTCAGGGCCCGATATCGTCATGTAACCCAATACTTCACATGTCAAACAAGGTATTATCCCTGGTCTTCCAATATAAGGACAATTAGTCCTTTCTTTCCCCTGTCCATGTAGTCCACAAACCGGCATACCACTTCAAGAGGGTAGGGGCAATATGTGCAGTTGTGCCCAACCTGGTTACACAACTCACAGATATAACTGGGTTCCAATTCCCCTACCGACTATCTTATCATCAGAAAGTCTTCCACATTCTCTTCAGAAAGAGATGCTAAATCCTCTTCATCTTCCTCGGGAGGTCCCTCCTGAATGTCAATGCTAACTTCTATGCTGGAAGCAGACACCAAATCTATGAGACAGTTAGGGGTTCCCTTATCCCATAATTCCGTACACTCCCCTTCATTTGACATACTTGTATTCATAGAATACAATAGAACCCAAAAATCATCAACTGCAATTTCCAATAAAACAAATCTTGGTTTTGGGGAATTTCTTATGTATATCACAATGTGTTTTGTTTGGGGAAAGTTGCCAAATAAGCACACTTGTTTTTCCTTTGTTTCTGGGGGGGGGGGAATCTCTAAATTCCTATTATCTGTTGTTCAAATTGGGAATACCGCGGAAGTACATCCTACTTTGCTATGTCTGATAAATCTAGTACTGTTTCATCAATTTGGGGGAAAACCTAGATGTTTTCTCACTTCTGGGGAAGTAAACCCTATCTTGCTATGTTTCAATAAATCTCTCCTCGAATGAATCTTTCTTCCCTTGTTATCATTCCTTTCCGTCAATTGTTGTTCTCAGATTAAACACTTCAGTTTGAGTCAATCGAAGTAAATTAACCTGGCCCTCGTACAGCGGACTCCGAAGAGTCGGTCGGTTGGGATTCTTAGTCGTCAGTGAGACGTGCAACCATCTTAATCTTACTCTGAGAGATTCATTCTTCCAAATTCGCTCTGATACGAACTATAATGCCCGCCCCTTTTCACCGAAATCAGAGTCTATTTTTTTTTTAAAGTGACAAAGAGCGCGGACGTCACGACGCGAGTTAAGTCCGAGCTTCTAAAGCCCGGCCCTTAACTGGCCAACCCTACGGGTGCGTGGAACGGAGTCCACAGAGAATAGTTTACCCGTAGAAGAAAGCTCACAAAAAGTTACATTAAATACGGAAAGACATTACAGACTATCCTACCAAATTTTCTTTTCTAGATAGTAGGGAAGATTTCATCATTTAATTACCAAAATGCCATAACTTCATATGTTTACCACTAAATTCAAAACATAGCAATAAGTCTAAAATATTACATTTCCGACAAGCTAAACTATTTCAAATTACAGTATCCAAAATAAACATTAGTAACTATCCAAGCTCCTTAGCTTGGCTCCCGTCTCATCTTTCCGCTTCGCCACCTCCTGCGTCATCAGCTAGGGTAGAAGTAGGGCGTTAGACAACGCGCCCAGTAGGACTCCGAGTAGGACTAACACATGGATTAGTGATAACAAAGCGTATAAAAATATTATATCAAAATAATGCCATTTGGTACAATGTAATGCAATGGGTGTTTTATGTCATGAATCCCACCCATCAATCTCATCATCGTTGTACAATGCCCCTTTTTCATCCATACATAATATTCAAAATATAATCCATACCATCATCGTGCCATGACCCTCTTGATGGAAAAAACCTCATCAAGATATGATCCAATCGTAAAATATCCCCCTTGACGGCAAAGCCTCGTCAAGGTGTCCCCATGCCTGTTCTCGGTCGCCCCGACAGAGCATGGACTCCGGTTTCATTTCATCCTCCCCTGCCATATCCCTCCCATGCCATGCATGAGATGTAGGTGCCATATGCCATGTAATGAATATAATAACAGCCATGACATTTAAAAAAATCCCATCAATCAAACATATGACTTGATTATCAAAAGTAGATCAAGTAAAGCCTCAATAAACACATCATAGCTTTAAAAAAACCCATTTTAAACCAATTATATGCTTATCATAGTAAATCAAGTAAAAACCCCTACATAATACATAATTCAAAACCAATATTAAAACAACCCATATAATTTCCAAGATAATTCAAAGCAACCATCACTCAATCCATGGCTTACAAAAAGGTTAGAATCCTACCGAATACCGACTCGCGTCTTTGTTTCGTTTTCGTCCGATAATTCGGCTACCGACACGCGTATCGTTCGCGATATCCAATACCTTATTACATACACACATTAGTCCAAGTTTTAACCATTTCTAAGCCCATAAATCATTTCCAAGTCCATATGAAAAACCGGTCACTATTTAGGTTTTGTGGGTCCCATTTCATCTATTAAAACTTTTCATCCCATAATTCTTAAAAATTGGCCACCCTAGGCTTGATCAATCACTTATAAGGTTATTACATTAGAGCCCCTAAGTCCATGATCAATCTCCATGGAATTCTTGAATTTGGCCATTAATTACGGTTTTGCCACTACTTCATTTTCCATGATTAATCACTCATTTATCCATGCATGATTAAGTCCAAAATTGATCCATAACTTAGATTTATTAGTGACCTATCAACCATTACATGAACTCATTAAACATAAGTCCTTAACTTAACCAAATCCCAATCAATTTAAACACATTCATACTCCAACCTAACCCATCAAAAGACTCATAAATGGGCCATGGGTTCGGCCATACACTATGGCCGAACCCATGGTGTCCTTTTCCCATCTTTTTTTTTTCATGGGTCCATTGTTCACATTTGAATTTATCACAAGTCCCTCCATATGGGGATTTCACCATTCATTTAGATCACCCATTTGATCAACATTGCTTTTTATCTCTTGGGTTCATCAAAACTACTAACATTCCCATTTATTTTCCATTATTCACAACCCTTCATTCCATCATTTGATCATCATAGGCTTCGGCCATACACCATGGCCGAACCCATGGCTCATGATCCATCATTCATTGCTCCAAAATATCTCCATTCACCAAAATATTAAATCCATCAATCTTCCCATTTTCCATGGATTTTTAAGCCCATTTAAAATTTGTAACACATTACCATAGGGTTCGGCCATACACCACGGCCGAACCCATGGTTCAAGGTTCACTCCATCCATGCCTTTCAAGGCCATACACCTCTTTGCATTTTCATCATAACACCATTTTAAAACTTACCCACATTCATTCATTTACTAAAATTCATTAGCTAAAAACCCTCATTGCCTTCCATTCTTTAAAACCCTAACCAATTAAATCAACCACCAAATCACGCACCATGGGGTTCGGCCATACTACATGGCCGAACCCTATGGCCCATGATTTCCTTCCAATCACCTAATTTCATGCTTAATTTAATAAATTATACCATGCACTTAATACATTTATTTATTTCTTTTCCCTAACCCTAATTTGCCCATTTAGGGTTTCCTCCACCTTCCACCCTTTCATTTGATGGACTTAAAATCCATGGCATAAACTTATTTAACCACCATAAATTTTGTAAAAATAAATCCCAATTCTTAAACCCTAAAAATCCAAAATTTCTTGTTTAAGAAATACTCACAATCCGTCGTCTCCTCCGACTTCCGCCGCTCCCGTCGGTTTCCTTAGCCTCCTCTCTCCTTCCTCTTGATCTTTGGTAGGTCAAGATGCTTGATCAATGGTGACAAACCCCAACCTTAGGATCGGCCAAGTTAGGGTTTGTATTGAGAGATGGAGAGGGAAAGATGATGAGAGGGGAGATGATAACCTTGATCTTAGAGTGATTTTGCTTAAACTTCCACTTTTTTCTTCTCTCCTTCTCTTGTCTTCTCCTTATCTCTCTTTCTCTCCTTCACTTGGAGCATGGGACGGCAATGGAGAATGAAAAAATGAAGGGAGTAAAAATGAAGAGAGGATAAGAAATGATAAAAGAAATCAAAGCTTATCCCCATTTGGTGACCTAACTACACATTACATTAATTATTCCACCAACCAATACAAGATATTTATCTTGCTTTATGGTGGTGGTTTAGATAACCACCACCAAGTCCAACGTGTTTTACATTTGAGGTGGGGTAGCTTGGTCTCCCATTTGACCAATTTAACCCCATTTGCTTAACTTAATCACTTGATTAATTAAATTATTAATTTAGGTTAATTTATTTCCACTTAACCTAATTCCACCTCTTTAAATTTCCTTCATACTTCCACCCATGGTTGAGTAATTCCACCATGGTGGCCGGCCCCACCAATCCTTGGGTCCACACGCCACCTCACTTAGTGAGGTGGAGGTGGGTCCCACTTGGCCACATCACCTTGGTTTAATTCTAAATTAACTTAGGTGATTTAAATTTCATTGAATTCATTCTAAATAGATCACCATGGGGCCCATGGCCCAATTACATTTCCATCTTACCCATTTACCTTAAAGCTTACATCATCTTGATCCATTGGGTCCCAAATGGGTATTGGGCCCAATTTGACCATCCTTGGCCCATTTGACCATCTTTGACCCTTTAAGTAAACTTAAATCCAATCCATAGTCCATTGGGTCCTAGTTGGGCCTTTGTCCATATCTTGATCCATTTACCCTCTATTCCATTAGATTCCAATTTCCACCATTAAAACGAACAATAACCACATATATTTTTATTTACAAATTCCGGGCCATTACATTAATCATTATTGACCAATTAAATGAATTTCATCCAACCCATGGTCCATTGGGCCATACTTGGGCCTTTGCCCAAATTTTAATTCACTTAACATTTATTCCATTAAAATTCTCAATTTCCATCATTAAAATAAATAATAACCACAGATATATTGATTCACAAATTCCGGGTCATTACACTCCATGTCTCCATGTTGAGGAAATACGACCCTGATCCTTCACACGTGTTGAACATGCAAGATGTTGATGTACAAAGCGGAGTGACCTATGTTGAGAAGCGGGTCAGAATGATCGGGAAGGAACATAGAGTACTATGGAATCGAGCCATTCAGTTCGTCAAGGTGGTATGGGATCGACATGGTAATGAGGAAGCCACTTGGGAACTTGATCGGAAATGAGAACAGTTCACCCTGAGCTATATATGAAATCTGTTTGAAGCCCTACTTCGCTCGATTTTCAAGACAAAAATTTCAAAAGAGGGTAATATTGTAACACCCCAGATTTTCATTTCATGAATATATATGTAAATTGTCTATTTAATTTGTGAATTAATGGAATTTGAAATTAAATAATGGAGATGGACCTTAGATGGGTAAGGTGTTGGGTCAATTGCCAAATTAAGACCTAACGAGTTATGGATAAGGTTCAATTGAAATAAATGGGTAAGATTAATTTAGTTGGATCAAAATACCCAATTAAGATTCAAGTGTAGGCCCACCTCATCAAGTGAGGTGGCATGTAAATGAAATGGCAAGTGGTTAAGGTAACATTCATGGTCGGCTAAGCCATGGTTGACTTGGTCAACCATGGGTGAGTTCAATTGAGTTGAGTTGATAAATGAGTTCATTTAAGTTGAGTTGAGTTGAATTTAAGTGAGAGGAGTGGGAAGATGGAGGGTTTCCATCTCAAAGGAGGAAACCCAAAAGGCATATCCAAGGGGTACACATTGGGGAGATGGAGGGTTTCCATCTCATGGTGGAAACCCAAGGGACACACGTTGGAGGTGAATGGATGCCATGGTGAAGACCAAGGGACACCTTGGTTTGTCAATAGTTAAGAAAAGATGGGGTGTAACGCCCCGCCCTCTTTCACTATGACGAAAATCAGAGTCTATTTTTTTTTTTTAAATAAAAGAGTGAGAAAGAGTGGGACGTCACGACGCGAGCTCAGTCCGAGCTTCCAAAACCCGGTCCTTAACTGGCCAACCATACGTGTGCGTGGACCAAGTCCACGAGAACGGTTCACACGTAATAAGTTAAGCTTGCGGAAATAAACTTAATGCAGAATTATAATAGAGTCTATCCTTACAATTATTAAATAGCAAGGAAGTACATCACTTAACGATAATTACCTTAAATTAAAATGTCCAAAATAAAAGTCCAAACCATAGCAAATAGTCTAAGTTATTACAGTCCCAACGAGCTAATTTGTAATAGCCCGGATTTTTAAATCAAGAAATACATTGGCTATTATTTATTTTAATTGTTGAAACTAAGAATTTTTTATGAAATGGATGTTAGATGGATCAAAGTTGGGGCAATGGCCCAAGTATGGTCCAACGGACCATGATTGGATTATTTCCAATTAATTCGGTCAATGATGGTCAATTGGGTCAAATGCCCAATTGGGACCCAATGGGTCAAGATGGATTGAGCATTAGGGTAAATGGGTAAGAAATGGATTTAATTGGGTCATGGACCCAATTGTGATCAAAGGCATGGGGTCCACCTCATCAAGTGAGGTGGCAAGTGTAGGAATGGAAATCCAAGTGGCATAGCCAAGTGGGACCTAACTCCACCTCATCAAATGAGGTGGCATGTGGACCAAGGCACATGTGGGGCCGACCACCGTGGTTGACTTGGTCAACCATGGGTGAGTTTATGGGTGAATTAAAGAGGAGCAAGTGTAGGAGTGGAAATCCAAGTGGCATAGCCAAGTGGGACCCAACTCCACCTCATCAAGTGAGGTGGCGTGTGGACCAAGGCAAATGTGGGGCCGACCACCATGGTTGACTTGGTCAACCATGGGTGAGTTATAGATGAATTAAAGAGGAGCAAGTGTAGGAATGGAAATCCAAGTGGCATAGCCAAGTGGGACCCAACTCCACCTCAACAAGTGAGGTGGCGTGTGGACCAAGGCACATGTGGGGCCGACCGCCATGGTTGACTTGGTCAACCATCGGTGAGTTATAGATGAATTAAAGTGAATCAAGTGAAATAAGTGGAATTAAATTATTTAATTGAATCACCTAAGTTAGATGGAAATAAAATCAATGCTTGAGTTGGAAGTTGAGTTACATTAAAATGAGGTGAGTCAAATGGGGGTGAGTCACATAGAAAATGGAGTGAATCAAGGAGGGTGGTTTCCATCTCATGGAAACAACTAGCAAACAAAAACCATTGGACATAGGGGTGGTATGCCATGTGGAGGGCATGCACCCCCCTTGGCTAGACAAGAAGCTTAAATGGAGGATATTCAAGACCATGGATTGGTCCAAGGAGAGGTGGTGGTTCCACCTCATGCAAACCACCAAGCCACCAAATGAAACCACCAAGCCAAACCATGGGAGGAGAGTGGTGTGTGCCATGTGGAGGGCATGCACCCTTTTGTTTGGTCAAAGAGGCCATGGGGAAGACTCCACATTGATGAGGGTGGAGTCTAACCCAAGCAAACCCTAGACAAGATGGAAAGGAAGCTTTGTAAGGGCCCGGAATTTTTAAATTAATAAAAAAAACGTGGATATAAGTTATTTTAGTGATGGAAATTGGAAAATTGGTGAAGTAAAGAGTAAATGGGCCAAAAAATTTGGACAAAGGCCCAAGTATGGCCCAATGGACTATGGAGTTGATTTAAATTCATTTAAAGGGGCAATGAGGGTTAAATGGGTCAAGAATGGTCAAATTGGGTCACATACCCATTTGGGACCCGATGGGTCAAAGTAGTTGAGCTCTAAGGTAAATGGGCTAGATGGAAATGTAATTGGGCCATGGGCCCAATGGTGATCCATTTAGAGGGTATTCAATGAAATTAAATCACCTAAGTTAAGTTAAAAATTAAACCAAGGTGGTGTGGCCAAGTGGGACCCACCTCCACCTCATCAAGTGAGGTGGCGTGTGGGCCAATGATTGGTGGGGCCGGCCACCATGGTTGAATTGGTCAACCATGGGTGTATGTATGAAGGCAAATTTAAGTAGATGGGATTAAGTTAAAGTGGGAATTAATTAACTTAACCTAATGATTCAATTAATTAATTAGTTAATTAAGCTAAGTTAAAAGAATGGTCAAATGGGAAGACCAAACAATCCATTTCAAACATGAAAAAACGTTGGCTAGTGTTGGTTGGGTCAAAAAAGCATGAAAAATATCTTAGGCTTGGTTGGTGGGAAATTTATGTTAAAGTGTAAAGTAAGCTACCTTGGGATAAGATGGGTTTCCATCTTATCCCATTCTCAATTTTGCTTGCTCCATCTCTCCCACACCACCGTCCCTCATCTCTAAGGAAAGAGAAGTAGAAAAATTAAGGAAGAAGAAGAAGAAAAGCTTGGAAGAAAAGAGAGGAGGAAGTTGTAAGTTTGGCCATCCCTTTAAGATCAAACTATAGAATCCTATTTTCTCATCTCCATCCTCTCCTCTCTCTCTCTCTCAAATTAAGCCCTACTATGGCCAATCCTAAGTTAGGAGGGTTTCACCACTGATCAACCATCTTGGCCTACCAAAGATCAAGAGGAAGGAGAAAGGAGGCCAAGGAGTCCGACGGGAGTGGCGGAAGTCGGAGGAGGCATCGGATTGTAAGTATTTTTTTTTTAAACAAGAAATTTTGGATTTTTTTAGGGTTTAAGATTTGGGATTCAATTTGTAAATTTAATGGTATCCAAATGATTTTATGCCTTTGATTTCAAATCCATCAATTGAAGGATGGAAAGTGGACAAAACCCTAATGGATAAATTAGGGTTAGTTTAAGGAAAAATAAATGGATTAAGGAATGTAATGTAATTAAGTTATTAAGCATGGAATTATGTGGAATTGGAAAGGAATTGTAATGGGATTTTTAGGTTTAAAATCATGGAAGAATGATTTGGAATTTTGGGGTTTTAATGATTAAATGTGGTGATAATTTTAAAGGGGTTTAAATGAAGAAATGCATGGGAGATGTGAATAATGGTAATGACCTCAAAAATGGTAGGTGTTTAAGTGAATTATTAGGGTTTATAAATAATGGAAGCCATGGAGGATGATTTAGGGTTTTAAGATTTTAATGGTTAAGTGTAAGTAATTAAGGATCTTTAATGGAGGTTTTAGGGTTATGTGTTTGTAAATTTAAATGGGTTTGGAAGGATGGAAGGTATGGAATAATGTACTAATAAATTGAAGGCTTAAAAGGGGTCAAAGGTTTGTAAATTTTAAGGGGTTTTTAGTTAAGGAAATCATGGAAGGTGGCTAAGTGATTTCAATGGGGACATTGGGATGAATTTGGTGTTTTGGAACCATGAAAAAAATAAATGGGAGTTATGGTTAAACTAATGGACCAAAATGTATTTCATGATGATTAAGGAAGGATGATTTAAATGTATGAGTTAAAATCCCTCATAGTTGGACTTATGTGTGTGTTTAAATTAATGGGGAATAGGTCATGATTAAAGGGGTCATTAATGGACTCAAAAATGTATCAAGTGATGATCAAAATTGATGATTTAAATTGTATGATGTAAACCTCTTCATGGAAGGGCTTGTGATGGCTGCAAATGTGTAAATAGGCCAAAGAAAAAATGGGTGTTTGGTTAAGTAGAAAGGGCTGATTTTTAATGAACCCATGACCCAATGTTAGGTCATGTTATAGGCCAAATTTGGAATTATGCATGTGTTAAATCAATGGAAATGAGGCTAAGTTAAGGGTTGATTTTTAATGATCTTGTAACATGGTTACGGATCATTAATGGACCTAAGTTGTGGATCAATTTTGGGCTTAGGAAGGCATGAATGAATGAGTAATTGTTTATGTAAAAGGGGTAGTGGCAAAACCGTAATTAGTGGCCAAATTCAAGAATTCCATGGAAATTGATCATGGACTTAGGGGATCTAATGTAATAACCTTATAAGTGATTGATAAAGCCTAGGATGGCCGAATTTTAAGACTTATGGGATTAAAAGGTTTAATAAATGATATGGGACCCACAAAACCTAAATAGTCACCGGTTTTTCATATGGGCTTAGAAATGGTTAAAACATGGACTAATGATGAATGTGTAATAAGGTACTGGAGATCGCAGGCGGTGCGCGATCGGCAACCGGGTTTATCGAACGGAAAACGAAAAAGGACGCGAGTCGGTATTCGGTAGGATTCCTACCTTTTTTGTAAGCCATGGATTTGGGTGATGTTTTCTTTAATCTAGTTTGGAAATCATGTGGTTGTCTTTAAGATATGTTATGGATTATGTATCATGTGATGTTTTACTCTAAATTATTTTGGAAATTATGTGAATGCTTATGATGGGTTTTGGATTAAATATTGTGGGATGTTTTCCCTTGGATTTAGTTGGTAATCTTGTAATTGTTTTAAGATGGGTTTTATTACTGTTGAATTTCATATATTACATGGCAAATGGCATCTGCATCTCATGCATGGCATGGGAGGCATATGACAGGGGAAGGATGAAATGAAACCGGAGTCCATGCTCCGTCGGGGCGACCGATAAACAAGCATGGGGACATTTCACATATGTATTATTGTACCTTGACGAGGCCTTACCGTCAAGGGGGATGTTGTATTTATTGTTATACCTTGATGATGATTCTTCCATCAAGGGGAATATTGTATTTGTGGTTACGCCTTGACGAGGCCTTACCGTCAAGGGGGATATGGCATCGGGATAGTAAGGATGATGGGTGGGATTCATAACACAGATACCCATGGCATGACATTCATTCTATGGCTTTTCGTTATGTATTATCTATCTGCTTTGTTATCACTAATCCATGTGTTAGCCCTACTCGGAGTCCTACTGGGCGCGTGGTCTAACGCCCTACTTCTACCCTAGCTGATGACGCAGGAAATGCCGGAGCAGAAGGACGAGACGGGAGCCAAGCTTAGGAGCTTTGGAAGGCGGACTAATTATTTTATTTATGTTATTTTGAGAAATGTGTATTTGATGTAGTTTAATTTGTCGGAAATGTAATAATTGAGATTACTTACTATATTTTGGACATTATGGTTTTAAGGATGTTTGGTGATTGAATGAATGTAACTTCCCTGCTATCTAAGAATTTGTAGGTTAGGCTCTTTTATAATTTCCGCAATTAGTTTAAATGTTCCCCGATGCTTACTTCTACGTGTGAACCATTCTCTGTGGACTTCATTCCACGCACACGTAGGGTTGGTCAGTTAAGGGCTGGGCTTTAGAAGCTCGGACTTAACTCGCGTCGTGACGTCCGCGCCCTTTGTCACTTTTATTAAAAAAAAAAAAAATAGACTCTGATATTTCGGTGAAAAGGGGCGGGCGTTACAAGCTTTCCATCTCATGTCACTCTCTCCCTCTCTCACTCAAGGCCGGTCCTCCCTCTCAAGACAAAGGACTTAGAGTAGTCTTGATCTCAAGCTTCTCTCTCTTTCCCAAGCTTGGCCGACCACTCTCATTGAACAAGGGAGAGAACACTTAGAGCTTTCTATCTCAAATCTCCTTCCTCTCTCCCTCCTCTCCCTCTCTCAAACCTACACTTCTTGGCCGAACCACTCTTAATCTTAATCAAGTTCACTTTTGGCCGAAGATCAAGAAGGAAGGAAGAAGAGACTAAGGAAGGAGAAGATCGAAAGAGCAAGAAGGAGTGAAAGAAACCGTAGGAGTCGCGGAATCGGTAAGTACTTGATAAGATTTCATTAAATAAGAAAAGAGGTCAAAGGAACATCCCATTTTTGGATTGGAGAGATGGCCAAAATATTATAGGCCATGGATTTAAAATCCATCCAAGAAATGAGATGGAAAAGAGGACAAAACCCTAATCTTGCTAAAGCGTAAGATAGGTTATGTAAATAAAGACTATTAAGGACAATATTTATGCATGCATGGCTTAAGCATGAAGAATGGCCAAGGATCATGGTTCGCCCCTTGCATGGCCGAACCCTAATTTTATTATGGCTAAGGACCTTATGCATGTCCCATGTAAGGAATGGTAAATGATCAAGAATCATGGTTTGGCCCTTGTATGGCCAAACCTAGGGTTTATGTATAAAAACCACCACGGACAAAAAAGGGTTGGATGAGGTTCCGCCATGATGTATGGCCGAACCCCATCAAAGGATATAAACATGGTTATATGATCTTTAAGAGAAAGTGATGAACCATAGGGTTCAACCATGTTGTATGGCCGAACCCCATGGAAGGGTGTTAGTGATTTTAAAAGGTTTTAAAATGGATGTATGTTAGTGATTTTAAAGGGTGGTAAAGGAGGGAAATAATGGGGGAATGTTGGTAATTTTAATAGGTTTTAAATGTGGTAAAGGATGATCTAAAATGATGAACCTAAGTGTATGATTAAACCCCCCCCATGGAGGGACTTGATGTATGGACCTAATGTTGTAAATGATTTAAAGGGAGGATGAAAATGGGACAACATGGCCGAACCCCATGAACCATTTTAATGGGTCATTTATGGATGTATGCATATTTAAATGAATAAATGATCAAGCTAAGGAATGGAGGGATTTGTTAGGGATTTATGTCATGATTAATGAATCATTTATGGATTTATGTTTATGGATCAGTTATCGACTTAAGTATGTATAAATAAAAGGAGTGATTATCTATGGAAAGAATAATGGATAAGGTGGAAAAATGGTGAAAATGAAAGGACCATGGGTTCGGCCATGGTGTATGTCCGAACCCCATAGGGAATGTTTTGTGAACTTAGGGTCTTTTTAAGTGATTAACTTATGTATGATTGGTTAATAAATCAAAGGAGGGAATGATCTTGGACCCACATCTAATTAAAAGATCAAGGACTAAAAAGAGGGACCCAAAACCAAGTGAGTGAGGTTTGGCCATGTTGCATGGCCGAACCCCACTAAGGCATGTTGTGGACTTAAACATGGTTGGAAATCAAATGGAGCATTGGTTTGATTTGTTGATATGTAATAAGGTAATGGGATCTTACAAACGGTGTACGATCGGTGATCGATTTTTGGACGGAAACACAAGGACCCGGTATTTAGACATTGGTAGCATTCCTACCTCATTGAAAACCATGGAATAGGTGTATATGACGTTTTTTACTTGAATTATTTTGGTATCAAATGATATGTCTTAATGATGGGATTTTAATGCTATTATTTGTATTATTACATAGCATGTTTGCACTTGCATCTCATGCATGGCATGGGAGGGATCAAATGTAACTGGAGTCCACGCTCCATCGGGGCGACCGATAAACAAACGTGGGGATACCTTGATGTGCATTATCTATCAAGAGGGATACTATGATTAGAGATGTAACCGGAGTCCACGCTCCGTCGGGGCGGCCGATAAACAAATGTGGGGATACCTTGATGTGCATTATCCATCAAGAGGGATACTATGTGATTGTGATACCTTGATGAGGGTTTTCCATCAAGAGGGATATTATGTGATTGTGATTGTAACCGGAGTCCACGCTCCGTCGGGGCGACCGATAAACAAACGTGGGGATACCTTGATGTGCATTTTCCATCAAGAGGATACTATGTGATAATGATATGAATTATGGGTGGGACTCATGGCATATAACACCCATGGCATGGCATTGACTTGCATGGTGTCGATATTATTTATATCTATGTGTTTCGTTATACTAATCCATGTGTTGACCTACTCGGAGTAACTGCTGGGCGCGTTGTCTAACGCCCTACTTCTACCTTAGATGACGACACAAGAAATGGACAAAGCGACGGACGTGATCGGAGCCAAGCTTAGGAGCTTGGAGGAGCTAGATTGATTTATTTAAGTTTTATTTATGGAAATGTAATTTGAGTAATTAGCTCGTTGGACTGTAATAACTTAGATTATTTGCTATTGTTTGGACTTTACTTTTGGACATTTTAAGTTAATGCATTTATTATTTAAGTGATGTACTTCCTTGCTATTTAATAATTGGTAGGATAGACTCTATTATAATTCCGCAAGTATGTTTAATTCTGTAATTTTAACTTATTATGTGTGAACCGTTCTTGTGGACTTAGTTCCACGCACACGCAGGGTTGGCCAGTTAAGGGCCGGGCTTTGGAAGCTCGGACTTAGCTTGCGTCGTGACGTCCCACTCTCTCTCACTCTTTTATTTCAAAAAAAAATATATATATATATACTCTAATTCTTGGCATAGTGAAAAGGGGTGGGGCGCTCCAGTTGGTATCAAAGCGAAAACAGAAGAATGAATCTTTTGAAGTAAGATTTAGTCGGTATCATGTGTAAGAATTCCAACTGACCAACTCTTCGGAGTCTGCTGCATGGGGGCCGGATTAATTTACTTCGTTAGACTCAAACTGAAGCATACAATCTTAGAGCAACATTTGATGAAAAGGAATGATAGCAAGGGAAGAACAATCACTATAAGTTGGATTTATCAAACGTAGCGAGATAGGACATATTTCCCCAAAAAATGAGAACCATCAATGATTTTTCTCCAAACTAAGGAACAACACTTGATAGGTAGGAAAATTTCCTCGAAAATGAGAAACATTCGGATTTTTCCCCAACTTGAGAAACAGTGATGGATTTATCAAACATAGCAAAATAGGAGACATTTCCTCGATTGCCCCAAATTGAGAAACAACACTTGATAGTTAGGAAGTTTTCCCCAAAACGAAGTGTGCTAATTTGGCAATTTTCCCCTAAAAATACGTAATCATGAAACTTTACGAAGAGGCTAAGTCAGTGATGTTTTCTATGACTTAGGAAAATGCCTCTGAGAAGAAGAACCTGACAGAACCCACATGTGGAGGAAGAAGTTCAGCAACCCCAACAAGAGAAGGTGTAACAACCTCAACAGTAGGAGGAACAAAATAGCGTGAACGGAAATGTGTCCACCAGCGAGGCTAATGACTGGAGGATGGTCAAGGATTTCTAGCAGTAGTGCCCCCCTTACTTCAAAGGGAAAGAAGGGCCTGTCGGAGCAGAAAACTGGTTGAGGAAAATTACTCAGATCTTGACACTACTAAAGAGCTCAAGTCATGAAGACAAGATATTGCTGGCTACCTCACAACTGATTGATGATGCTGGCAAATGGTGGGAGGTGATAGAACGATAGCTGGTGCTCATACCGGAAGGAGAGAGGACTGCAATGATGTGGGAGCAGTTCTCAGCTATGTTTTTGGACCACTACTTCCCAGAGGAAAAGAAGGAGCGCCACACTCAAGCGTTCCTATCTTTGGTGCAAGGCACCATGACTGTGGCCGAGTACCACCAGGAGTTCCTCCGCCTATCTTGCTATGTAATAGCCCGAATTTTTAAATCAACATATATATGGCATTTATATGTAATAGCCCGAATTTTTTATAATAAAAAAATTGGAATTTTGATTTATGAATGTTAAATGGATCAAATTTTGGGGCAAAGGCCCAAGTATGGTCCAATGGACCATGGATTGGATGGAATCCATTTAAAGAGTCAATAATGGTCAAAGTAGGCCCGATAACCATGTGGGACCCAATGAATCAAAATGGTTCAAACTCTAAGGTAAAATGGTAGAAAATAATTTAATTGGGCCATGGGCCCAATGGTGACCCGATTGATGGAAAGGGTTGAATTGGAATTAAACCCACCTAAGTTAATGACGAGATGATTAAGATGGCATAACCAAGTGGGGCCCACCTCCACCTCACCAAGTGAGGTGGCGTGTAGACCAAGGAAAAGGTGGGGCCGACCATCATGGTTGACTTGGTCAACCATGGATAAGTTAAGGGGACTAAGGTGGATTAAAGTAAATTAAGTTGATTAAATTATTTTAAATTATCTAAGTTAAGATTAATGGGGTTTAAGTGATATGGCCGAATAGGGCCCACCTCCACCTCATCAAGTGAGGTGGCGGGTAGGGTAGGCGTTGGTGGGGACCGTCCACCATGGTTGGCTTGGTCTACCATGGGTGGATTTCTTAGAAGAGAATTTAATGGAATTAAATTAAATAGGAAATAATTAACCTAGGTAAGGGTCTAATTTAATTAATTGAGTTGGTCAAATTAAGGTCAAATAAATAAGTAAAAAAGGCCAAGTCAAAAGGTGGTTTCATCCCATTGAAACCACCCACGGAAACACAAAGGAAACCATGGACTTAGGGTGGTGGTTTCATCTCAACTACCACCACTCAAGGTATGAGAGCCCATACCCCTCTCCATGATGGGTAGTCAATGGACTTGATGGGAAGACCAAACCACCCACCTTAAAGACCCAAAACCATTGGCATGGTGGTGGTTTCATCCCAACCACCACCACCAAGGACATGCAAGCCATACTTACCCATGTGGGTTGGTCAAATGGAATGATGAAGGAGTGTAACCCAAGCCACCAAGATGAGATGGGAATGGGTCTAGGGTCTCATCTCATCTCCATCTCTTCACTCCCTCTCCCAAAACCGTCCTTCCTCTCTCCCAAGTAAAACACCAAGAAAGAAGAAGAAACTTAGAAGAAAAGAAGGAAAAAACTAGGCTTGGCCAACCACCACTTCAAGACCAAGGTTTGAGCATCTTTTTCCATCCTCATCCCCTCTCCCTCTCTCAAAAATCTAAACCTACCTTACCAAACCCTAACCATGGAGACTCCATCTTGATCAAGCACATCTTCACCGAATAACAAGGAGAAGAAGAAGAGAAAGGGCTAAGGAGATCAAAAAGAGGAAGAAAGGCCGGAGGAGTCGTCAGTGTGGTAAGGAATTCTTAAACAAGAATTTATATTTTTAAAGGTTAAGATGTGTTAATGAAATCCATTTCTTAGAATGAATGGTGGCCACAAATGTTATGGGCCTTAGATCTAAGATCCATCCAATGATAAGATGAGAAATGGATGAAATGGAAGATATAGATTAAGAAAAATAAAATGATTAAGGAGGTTATGGAATTAAATGGATTAAGCATGGAAACATGGGTTTTGAATGGATTAATGGGCCATAGGGTTCGGCCATGTAGTATGGCCGAACCCCATGGTAAATTGTGGATGAATTTAATTGGGGTTTTAAGGTTTAAAACTATGGAGAATGATTATGACTTTTAGGGTTGTAAATGATTAAATGTTGGAAAGATTTTAAAGGGGTTTAAATGAGGAAAAATCATGGAGTGTGTGAATGATGTTGTGGCCTCAAGAAGCTAGGTTAAATGGTGAATCATGAACCATGGGTTCAGCCATGGTGTATGGCCGAACACTATGGTGATGGAATGATGAAATTAATGATTATGAAGGTATGGAAATTAATGGAGGAAATTAATGGTAATTAAATGGATTTTTCTTGAACATTTTAAACAAGGTTTAAATGGGTAGAAATGAAGTTTTTAAAAATAAAAACTATGGATCATGGGTTCGGCCATGGTACATGGCCGAACCCCATGCGGAGACTTTGAGGAAAATTGGGGTCTTGAAACCATGGAAACTAAAGAGGAATGATGGTTAAATTAAATGGACCAAAGTATGTCTCATAATGATTATGAAAGGATGATTTAAATGTATGTTTTAAATTCAGTTATGGTGGGACCAAATGAGGTGAAATGGACCCAAGAAAAATGGAAGATAGGCATCATGGGTTCGGCCATGGTGTATGGCCGAACCCATGACCCAATTGTAGGTCATGTTATGGGCCAAATATTGAATTATGCATGGGATTAGATGATTGCAAATTTAATTAAATTAAGTGGCTGATTTTAGGGATGTTAGGTCATGGTTAATGAATCATTAATGGGGCTAAGTATGTGGATGAATTATGGACTAAAATGTACATGGATAGAGGAGATATTAAACCATGGAAGTCTAGTGGCATAACCGTAATTATTGGCCACATTGAAGAACCATGGGTTCGGCCATGGTACATGGCCGAAACCCATGTGGGTTGGACATGAACTTGGGTGCATTAAGATGACATTATGAGTGATTAAATGAAACTTAGGGTTGCTGCGTTTTAGGCTCACAAATTAGAATGTTTAATGGGCTAAAATTTGGAATTATGAAATGGAAATGAGGCTAAGTTAAGGGCCGATTTATGATAATTTTGTAACATGGCTAGGAAGCATTAATGGATCTAGGTTTATGATCAGTTAGGACTTAATCATGGATAAGATAAGGACTCACTTGGAAAATGTATAATAAGGTATTGGCACGTCGCAAACGGTATGCGATAGACGACAGGAATTATCGGACGAAAACGGAAAGGGACATTATCTGTATTCGGTAGGATTCCTACCTTTTTGTAAGCCGTGGATTATGTGTATGTGATGGTTTCTTTATTTTATTTCGGTAATTATATGGTTTATTTTATGGATGATATTTTAAATGCTATGGATTATATTTTAATGTTATGAATGATATTTTTAATGCTATGGATTATATTCCAATGCTATGGATTTTATATTAGTGATATGAATTATATATATACTACATAGCATAATGCACTTACATCTCATGCATGGCATGGGCGGGAAAATAATGAAACCGGAGTCCATGCTCCATCGGGGCGACCGAGAAGCAAACATGGGGATAGCCAGAGGTGCTATAACCGGAGTCCATGCTCCGTCGGGGCGACCGAGAATCAAACATGGGGATAGCTTGATAGGCTATAACCGGAGTCCATGCTCCGTCGGGGCGACCGAGAAGCAAACATGGGGACACCTTGACGAGGCGTTGCCGCCAAGGGGAATATGACATTTTATGATGATATGGATGATGGGTGGGACACATGACATAGGCACCCATGGCATGGCATTCATCATATGGTTTTTATTATATTGTTATCGGTATGTTTGTATCACTAATTCAAGTGCTAGCCCCACTCGGAGTACTATTGGGCGCATTGTCTAACGCCCTACTTCTACCCTAGCTGATGACGCAGGAGACGGCGGAAACGGTGGACGCGACCGGAGCCAAGCTTAGGAGCTTGGGAAAGCGGCTACTTAATCTTATTTAAGCTTTATTTTTGAAATTGTAATTTAAGTAGCTTAGCTTGTCAGCATGTAATAATTACTGTTTCTTGCTATGGTTTGGACTATACTCTGGACATTATCATTTTGAGACATAATTATGAACATAGGAGTATTTTAGTAATTTAATGATGTATCTTCCCTTCTATCTAAAAAAAAAGAACTGGTAGGATAGTCTCTATTATAATGTTCCGCATCTAATTATATTCTGCGAGCTTACTTCCTACGCGTGGACCGTTCTCGTGGACTTCGTTCTGCGCACGTGTGGGTTGGCCAGTTAAGGGCCAGGCTTTAGAAGCTCGGACTTAACTCGCGGCGTGACGTCCGCGCCCGTTGTCACTTTTATTTCTAAAAAAAAAATAGACTCTGAATTCGGTGAAAATGGGGCGGGCGTTTACATGCTATGCCTTATATATGGTGGACACGGAGTACCGAAGGGCTCGCAAGTTTGAGAGGGGCTTTCGACCAAGCATTAGGGCCAAGGTGACCATCTTCAAGGCACCTACACTGGTAGAGGTGGTTAGTAGAGCCACTATAATAGAGCAGGGGATGGCCGAGACAGTGCTGTTTGTGGAAAGCCGCCGAGGTCAGAGTGGGGGAGGTACATTTCGTCCCAACAAGAGGTTTCGACCTAACCTTGGGAGACCCTTACCTTCCACTGGGTCAACAGGGGGCTTTCGTCCCAACCAGCCCTCCTCGTCAGCATCAATCTCTCAGGTCCCCCGAGGTGTGAACACTTGTTACCAGTGTGGCCAACAGGGCCACTTCAAAAGGGAATGTCCACAGAACAGCAGACCCTCTCACTCCACGGGTTCCTTTCGCCTTCCAGCCAGACCAGCTCATTCACAAGGAACCAAGGCATACAGCCAGGCGGGACTGGCGCCTAACCCTACGGAATATGGATGGCTGTATACCTTAGCTCATCCAGTAGCAGTGGATCACTCCGTGATTCAAGGTATGGCAGTAGTCGGTAGTTCCTATGCTTTTGCACTATTTGATTCTGAAGCATCCCACTCATTTGTATCTGCTGCATTCATATCCGCTACTGGCACATTAGTACAAATACTGTCAACATCACTTACTATTGTATCCCCGGTCGGAGACACATCATTGGGGCTTATATGCACAGCAGTAAACACTGAACTCGCTGGATTTAGATTTGAGTTCAACTATCTGGTACTCAATATGACTGAGTACGACATCATCTTTGGCATGGACTGGTTGGCTAGCTTTCAGGCCAACATTGATTGCCATTTCCACAGGGTGATATTTTGGTCATCCGAGGGAAAACGGTATGTGGTGCATGCTTACAGACAGAACATCCCTATGACCCGAAGACTGCATGAAAAACTGAACCACCTGGTATTGAACATGATCAGATTAGATAAGGCACTGGTTGCTGAGCTTCCGGCGGTAGTGACAGACTACGCGGACGTATTCCCAACAGAGCTCCCTTGCTTGCCACCCAAGAGGGAGATTGACTTTGAAATCAAGCTATATCCTGGCACTGCTCCAGTGTCATTGCCACATTACAGGATAGCACCAGCTGAGATGTACGAGTTGAAGAAGCAGACTGATGAACTGCTCAGACTGGGATTCATCCGGAACAACACATCATCATGGGGAGCCCCGGTATTATTTGTGATGAGGAAAGACGGTACGCTTCGGATGTGTGTGGATTACAGAAAATTGAACCAGCTGATGGTCAGGAACAAGTACCCTCTACCCAAGATTGATGATTTATTTGATCAACTTAGGGGTTCCACTCATTTCTCTAAGATTGATCTGATGTCCGGCTACCATCAAGTCCGGGTTAGGGAGGAGGACAGAGAGAAGACAGCTTTCATGACACGGTAAGGTCTATATGAGTATGTTGTCATGCCGCTTGGACTTACAAATGCACCGGCTGTGTTCATGGATCTGATGAACAGGATCTTCCGTCCTTACTTGGGCCAGTTTGTGATTGTATTTGTTGATGACATCCTGATCTATTCCAAAAGTCAGGAGGAACATGTTGAGCACCTGCGGATAGTCCTGGACACCTTGAGGAAAAACCAGCTGTATGCCAAAGCCAGCAAGTGTGAGTTCTGGCTATCCGAGGTTAACTTCTTGGGGCATATTATATCAGCAGAGGGCATAGCCGTGGGCCAGACTAAGGTGGCGGCAATGAGAGAATGGAAAGCACCGACGAATGTGACATAGATCCGCAGCTTTCTGGGATTGGGAGGTTACTACAGGAAATTCATCATGGACTTCTCCAAGATTGCATCTCCACTTACCCAACTCACTCAAAAAGGAGTCAAATTTGAGTGGTCGGATGTATACAATCAGAGATTTGAGGAACTGAAGGAGAGGCTTACAACCACTCCTATTCTGATCTTGCTGGAAAGAGGCAAGGGCTATGAGGCACCTTGCGATGCTTTAGGAGAGGGACTTGGGTGTGCTCTCAGTCAAAGTCATCGTGTGGTGGCTTATGGTTCAAGATAGTTGGAAGTTCATGAACGCCTCTATCCCACACACGATCTGGAACTACCTGCAGTGGTCTTCACTCTCAAAAGCTGGAGACACTATCTTTATGGCGAGAAGTTTGAGGTGTTTTCGGATCACAAGAGCTTGAAATACTTGTTCGATCAGAAGAAACTCAACATGAGACATCGCAGATGGATGGAATATCTGCAAGATTATGATTTTGCGCTTTGATATCATCCTGGCAAGGTGAATAAAGTGGCGGATGCCCTCAGCCGTATGTCACATGGGACAGTGGCTAGTTTGATCAGGAAGGAATGCGAAATGCTGAATAACATTCGATAGTTCAAGTTGTATATCAAGAACCATGGGAATATGTATAATCTGATCATACGGTCCAACATGGTCTCCAAAATTGAACAGGAGCAACAGACAGATCCGTAAGTGGAGGATATATGGGCCAAGATGTCTACTGGTGAGGTTATACCGGAATGGGAATTACGACAGGGACAGGGTCTTGTATTCCGAGGTAGGACATATGTGCCTAAGAGCTGCAGAAGAGAGTTGTTGATCGAGGCACACTAAACCAAACTCTCTATCCATCCAGGCAGCACCAAGATGTATCATGATCTGAAGAGGCACTATTGGTGGCATGGACTCAAGAGAGATGTCGCCGAGTTTGTTGCTCACTGCTTAACTTGTCAGCAGGTTAAGACAGAACATCAGAAGCCATCGGGTTTACTCAAACCATTACCAGTGCTGGAGTGGAAATAGGAACACATCTCCATGGATTTTGTGACAGGGTGGCCAAGGTCATCAAAGGGCAAAGATGCAATATGGGTCGTGGTAGATCGATTGACCAAGTCTGCGTACTTCCTTCCTATCAAGATGACAGATTCATTTGAGATCTTGGGTCGACGGTACATCCGGTATATCATCAGACTACATGGTATTCCCCGGACTATTGTGTCCGATAGTGATGGCCAATTCACCGGCAGAGTATGGCAGAGCATGCAGTCTGCTATGGGGCTGGATCTATTGACTAGCACAGCATTCCACCCACAAACTGATGGACATGCGGAGAAGACGATACAGACACTGGATGATATACTGAGAGCATGTATGCTAGACTTCAAGGGTGGATAGGAGGATCACTTGCCGCTGGTAGAGTTCTGTTACAACAACAGTTACCAAGCAAGCCTTCAGATGGCTCCATTCGAGGCCTTGTATGGTAGACCATGTAGATCACCAGTGTACTGGACAGAGGCCGGTGAGCCTGCACTTATTGGACCCGAGCCAATTGTAGAGACTACGGCGCACATTAAGTTGATACGACAACACCTACTTACTGCGCAGAGTCGTCAGAAGAGCTTCGCTGACAAGAGGAGAAGGTTCCTTGAGTTTGAGGTGGGAGACTTAGTGTTCTTAAAAGTCCCGCCACGGAAGGGACACATGCGATTCGGGAAGAAAGGGAAAGTGTCGCCTAGGTTTGTGGGGCTGTTTCCAATCCTAAAGAGGGTGGGGGAGGTGGTTTATCAGTTGACATTTCCTCCACATTTATCATCTTTGCACGATGTGTTCCATGTGTCCATGTTGAGGAAATACAACCCTGATCCTTCACACGTGTTGAACGTGCGAGATGTGGATGTGGAAAGTGACGTAACATATGTGGAGAAGCCGGTCAGACTGATCGGGAAGGAACAAAGAGTGCCACCGAACCGCGCCATTCAGTTCGTCAAGGTGGTATGGGATCGACATGGCAATGAGGAAGCCACTTGGGAACTTGAATCAGAAATGAGAGTCGTTCATCCGAAACTTTTTGTATAAGTTGTTTAAAACCCTACTTCGCTCGATTTTTGGGGCAAAAATTTCAAAAGAGGGTAATACTGTAATAGCCTGGATTTTTAAATCAAGAAATATATTGGCTATTATTTATTTTAATTGTTGAAATGAACAATTTTTGATGAAATGGATGTTAGATGAATCAAAGTTGAGGCAATGGCCCAAGTATGGTCCAATGGACCATGGATTGGATTATTTCCAATTAATTGGGTCAATGATGGTCAATTGGGTCAAATGCCCAATTGGGACCCAATGGGTCAAGATGGATTGAGCATTAGGGTAAATGGGTAAGAAATGGATTTAATTGGGTCATGGACCCAATTGTGATCAAAGGCATGGGGTCCACCTCATCAAGTGAGGTGGCAATGTAACACTTTGGAATTTCATGTTATCAATATTTACGAAATTTGCTATTTTAATTGTGAATTATCGGATATGAACCTTAGATGGGTAAGGTGTTGAGTCAATGGCCCAATTAGGACCCAACGGTTATGGTATAAGGTTCAATTTAAAATAAATGGGTAAGGCACATTTAATTGGGTTAATGTTGTTATTTGGGTCAAAATGCCCAATTGGGACCCAATGGGTAGTGGTTAACTTGGTTGACCACCAAGTGGGTTCAAGCCTAATTAAATGGGGCTGAATTAAAATCGTAATGCTATATCTATGAATAAGGGATATGGATTAAGTGGTATGCGCATGAGGTGTATGAGGATGACACACACACGCATAACACAAAATCAAGGAGTGATATTCGCACAAGGTTTGTCCAAAAATGGGTTACATGCCTACATGAGTTGGATTAGGCAATGACATCCGATTGCCTAAATCCAAATAAAGAAGATATCTAAAATTAAATAAAGATCGAATGGCCGTGTATAGGAAATATACACATCCAAGATGATGCGCAAAAATGGGTCCTTTCCTTGGTTAAAAACAGCACTAGGCAATTGCTAAATTGAAGGGATCTTAGCAACTTCTATGTATATTACACGGCTGAAATCATTACTTGCAATCTCATCAAGATAGGACCGATTGGAAGTCGGTAAAAGAGAGGAAGAAGGGGCGCTCGGCATACACATGCAAGGCCGACCACCCTCAAGACAAGAGCTTGGAGTATTTTCAATCCCAAGCTACTCTATCTCTCTCAAACATATATCTCTTGGCCGAACCACTTCAAGGGACTTCATCAAGATCAACTTCGGCTAAAGATCAAGGATGAGAGGAGGCTAAAGAAGGAGAAGATTGGGAGAGCAAGAACAAGCGAAGGAAAAACTGGAGGAGTCGCGGAACCGGTAAGTAATTTCGATGATCTTGTTTAAAATAAGGAACCATAGGGTTTCGGCCATGGTGTATGGCCGAACCCCATGGAAGAAAATTGAGAGAATGAAAATTGTGTTTTAATGGAAAGGATGAACCATAGGGTTCGGCCATGGTGCATGGTCAAACCCCATAGAAATAAGGAACCATGGGGCTCGACCATGGTGTATGGCCGAACCCCAAGGAAAGAAATTAAGGAATTTACATTGGATGAATGATTTTTAAAGAAAAGATTATGAACCATAGGGTTCGGCCATGGTGTGTGGCCGAACCCCATGGAAGATGGTTATTAATTTAGAAAGGTATTAATGATGGACTTTTGGATCAAAAAGGAAGGAACCTTGATTTATGGATTCAAGGATGGAAATTGATATAATTGGAATTTAGACATCATGGGTTCGGCCATACACATGGCCGAACCCCATGAAGCAATCTTATAGATATTAGGTCCTTGTATAATTTAAATGAATGGTTCACCAAACTAAGGGATGAAGGGAATGATTAGGGTTTTATTTTATGAATTATGAATCAATCATGAATATATGCAATGGATCAATTTTGGACCTAAACATGAGGTGATGGAAACAATGGCAAGGATGTAAATAAGTGTGAATATGATAGACCATGGGTTCGGCCATGGTGTGTGGCCGAACCCCATGGGGAATGATTTATGGTTTTAATGTATGAAGGGTTAGAGTAATGGAATGATAGCCATGGATGGCAATATGGTAATTAAGTAGAAATAATGGACCATGGGTTCGGCCATGGTGTATGGCCGAACCCCATGGGGATTGTTTTGTGGACTTTGTTGTTATCAAGGTTAAGTAATTGTTGTATGGGTGACTAATTAATAGACCAAAGGAGGGACTAAAACCTAGTAAGTGAGGTTCGGCCATGGTGTTTAGCCGAACCCCACAAGTTTGGTTTATGGACTTGGACATTATTGTAAATCAAATGGGACATGGTTTTAATTGATTGATATATTATACGGTAACGGGACCTCACAAGGTGTGTACTGTAACACTCCGGATTTTCAAGTTATTAATATATATGAAAATTTCCCATTTAATTTGTGAATTATTAGATATGGACCTTATATGGGTAAAGTGTTGGGTCATTGCCCAATTAAGACCCAATGGATTGTGGAAATGGTTTCAATAGAAATAAATGGGTAAGGTGCATATAATTGGATCAATGTTGCTATTTGGGTCAAAATGCCTAATTGGGACCCAACGGGTCATGGTTAACTTGGTTGACCACCAAGTGAGTTCAAAATAGAGCTAAATGGGGCTTAATTAAAATGGTAACCCAATGTATCTATAAATAAGGGACACACACGCATAGGCTAAGATTTTCTCTCACAAAATCAAGGAGTTATATGCGACCAAAGATTGTCCTAAATTGGGCAAAAACGTGTAGATGGATTGGGATTAGGCAATGATATCTTATTGCCTAATCCAAATAAAGAAGATGTCTAAGATTGAAATATAGATAGCATGGCCGTGTGTGAGGGATTTGTAACGCCCCGCCCTCTTCGAGAAATCAGAGTCTAATTTTTTTTTTATTATAATAACAATGTATTAACTCCGGAAGAGAGCGGGCGGCGTCACGACACGAGCTAAGTTTGGACTTCCTAAGTCCGACCCTTAACTGGCCACCCATGTGTGCATGGACTAAACCCACGATAACAATTCACATGGAACTAAACAAGTTATGCGGATTAAACTAGACTAACTGCGGAATTAGACTGAATAGATAGCATGTACAAGTCTCAATTATTAAATAACTTAATCCAAACATCCATTGTCAATACCATAAACAAACCATAGCAGAGTTTACTAGCTGTTACATGTCCATAAAATATAACTCAAAAGACAATAATAAAGGCATCCCAATCATCAATCAAACGCTTAAGCTTGGCTCCCCTCCAGGTCCATGACCTTCTCTTTCCATTTTCCATTTCCTACATTATCCTCTAAGGATAGAATTAGGGCGTTAGATCAACGTACCCAATAGGATTTCCGATTAGGGCTACCACATGGTTAGTATATAAAAACATGCATATATCATAATATATATGGTCATCAAAACAGGTAAATCAATGCTATGTAAATATGCACATGTAATGAGTCCCTCCCATCATGCATATACATAGCCATCACTTGACGAGACTCTCACCGTCAAGGTAATCACAATACACTTTCATTTCTTCTTGATGATATTCCTCCTTGCGGGACCTGCATTGCCTAAGGAGGCCAATAGATTCTCATCATTATACATTTCTCCTAGCGGGACCTGCATCGCCTAAGGAGACCAATGTATTTCTCATCATTATAACATTTCTCCTGGCGGGACCTGCATCGCCTAAGGAGACCAATGTATTTCTCATCATCATGATACTACTCCTGACGGGACCTGCATTGCCTAAGGAGGTTTCACAGTTGCATCACAGCATATCACCGGAGTGTGGTTCCATAAACATCATCCCATGTCCATGCATGAGATGCCAATGAATAGATGCAACATGTAAATAAATCTCATCATTCAAAATATGATAAATAATAGTATAACAATGTCTCATAACAACCGTCATGAAAACAAGTGTAAATGTGGTTACAAGTAGGTAGGAAACCTACTGAAGATTAGCTTCGGTGTTTGTTCTTTCTTAAAGCGTCACTTGCTCACGACTTGCACGCCGTTCAACTTCTGCTTCCTTGTTATACAATCAACAAATCAAATACTTGATCTAGTTTAGGTCTCATATACCATCTTGTTTCTAACTAAATCCAAAACCTCATAAACCATTTCGTGGGGTTCGGCCACACCCATGGCCGAACCTTACCTCATTTGAATTTAATCTCTCTTTTTATTTGCTAAACACTTCAACACTTCACATTTCAAAATATATCTCTTGATAGGGTTCGGCCATACCACATGGCCGAACCATATCACTTTGGTTTTGGACCCTTCTTTTCAAAATCCTTTAATCAATCCCTTCATATTACAATTTGGCTTGTATTTATGGTTTTGCCATTGGTCATACCCTTGTTTAACATTGTTAACAACCTATGGCAATAAACATTAACCCATTAAATTTAATATCCCAAAAACAATGTTTATAGGTGGGGTTCGGCCATACACCTTGGCCAAACCACACTTATTTCACTTGAGTCCACTTTTATCTCTTAATTTAATAATTCCATCCAAGTGACTCATTTACAAAAACTACAATCCAACAAATACAACTTGGTGGGGTTCGGCCATACTACATGGCCGAACCTCACCTTCTCACCTTAACCATATATCCAAAACATGAAACCTTACCTCCATATAAACCGGTCCATGGGGTGCTCTTATCCCAATTAATTCCATCTTTTATACATGCTTCATACTCAATATTTTTAACCATAACAACATTATGGTTCGGGCCATGTAATGGCCGACCCAAAACATCAACTTTATCTCCATATAAAAACACCTTAATAACCTTGAATCATTGTATGGTTTTTATCCCTCAAAACCATACAAATTTTTCATAAAAATGTCATATCATTTCATGGGATTCGGCCATCCCAATTGGCCGAACCCAATGGCCTATGATTTAAACCTCTTTTGTCAAATACTTAGCCTTATTTAAAACATGCAAACATCTACACCATTGGTATGGTTTTTATCTCTCCAAAACCATACCAAATCATCAAATATTTTCATGGGGTTCGGCCATGCAAAGTGGCCGAACCCTATGACCATGATTTGGACCCCTTTTTAGTCAACAATTTCCAAGATTAAACCTTTGACGGATTCGGCCATTCCATGGCCAAATCGTGACATCCAAATCCATGTTTTAAACCTTCTTTAATAACTTGTTTTGCCTCATCATAAACATGTATCTTAGGTCTAATTAAACATCCAAATCAGTCCAACTCTTGCACGGTTTTATCTTACAAAAACCATCAAAATTAACCAATTCTTTTCATGGGGTTCAGCTATCCAAAGTGGCCGAACCCATTGATCCATTTTTCATCACTTTTGTAAAACACCATCCAAGGTCTAATCCTTGATGGATTCGGCCAAGACATGGCCAAATCATGATCCATTAATCCCATTTTATTAAACAAAAATCCATGGAAATACTAACCAAATTTTCCAAGCTTTTCTTCTTGCCTTTGCTCCTTGCCTTCCTTTCTTTCTTAGCCTCTCTTTCTTTGTTGATTACATGCTTAATCAATTGTGAAGACACTACTTTCTTGTTCGGCCAAGAGAAAGAGTTTGGAAAGAGGGAGAGAGATGAGGATTCTTAGGATTTCTTTGTGTGAAAATCGGCCAAATGAATGGTGTATTTCCTTTTGTTAAACAGCCCCATATTATCTCATTACTTCTCATCATTCTTTGATCAAACCAATGGGATATTTGGTGCCAACCAAGGCACCCCTTAGCACTCCCAAGGCATCTCATCCAATTCCCATTCATTTCCATTTAAAATTTTGCATCGAAGCTCACACCACAAGTCCCCAACGTGTGGGACTTGTATTGTGTGGCTTGAGACCCAAATAACTCTTCATCTTCCCTTCAACTCACTGATTTTACAGCCCCTTTGATTTCCATTTTGACTCACCCAACTCACAATTCCAACTCACCACATTAAATGACACTCATTTAATGCACTTGAGTCAACTCATTCTTAATTCAAAACCAGCTCAATTCAGTTCCACTCAACCTGATTTAACTCACAATTGAGCTCACTCAAGGGTCCACATGGTCAGCCATGGTCAACATGGTCAATCCGGCCCATTGGGTCCCCATTTAACATGTTGACCCGTTTTGACGCTATGACCCAATTATGGGTTGTTTTAGCCATTTGCATTTGGTTTTCACATGTGCATCAAGCCTACCCATTTATGTTCCACTTAATTTCCAATCAATTCAGCTTAACCCCATTAAATTTGGGCTCACCCAATGGTCTAAAAAGTCCATTATGACCCATTGGGTCCAATTGGGTCCTTTGACCCAATTACCCATATTGACCCAATTTGATGTTCATTACCCATTCATGATAAATTGACCCTTATAATATATTCATAGGGTCTTAATTTGAACAATGGGCCCCACCATTTCCTTATTTACAATCACATTTATTGAATTCACCAATCCAAGGGCATTTTCATAAATATTCATCTTATTGAGAAATTGGGGTGTTACGGGATTTGCACATCGATGAGGATGAGCATAAGATCATTTAAAAAGGGAGTCCTTTCCTTGATTAAAAGAACGGTACAAGGCAAGTGCTAAATTGGAGGGTCAGCATCTTCTAATTAAGACACAAGGGGCGCGTGGCACCTTCTAAATAGAGGACCAATTGGAGATTAATAAAGGAGAGGCAGCAATAGGCTCACGACAATACACACACTAAGGCCGAACTCTCCTCTTTCTCAAGTCACAATCTCGGCTAAAGATCAAGAAGAAGGAGGAAAAGGTTAAGGAAAGAGAAGATTGGAAGAGCAAGAACAAGCGAAGGAAAACCAGAGGAGTCGCAGAACCGGTAAGTAGTTTGATAATTTTGTTTAAAATAAGGAACCATAGGGTTCGGCCATGGTGTATGGCCAAACCCCATGGAAAAAAATAGGGAGATGAATATAGTAATTTTACTGAAAAGGACGAACCATAGGGTTTGGCCATGTTGTATGGCTGAACCCCATGGAAGGACTTTGGTGATTTTTAATGGAAGTTTGGAGGATGAAAACCATGGAATATTATGTATGATTTAAAAAGGGTTTTAATGGATGTTTTTGGTGAAAAGCCTTAGACCTCCATGGCTGAACCCCATAAATAATTATGGAATTATGTTCATATATTTAGATCATCGAAAATGATGGGAAAGGTTATTTATGATTTATTTTAAATGGATAGAAGGTTTGATGGTTTTAGATGCAATTAGTTCATGAAATGTAACACCCCGGATTTTCAAGATATCAATTTACATGAATTTTGTCCATTTAAATTATGAATTAATAGACATGGACCTTAGATGGGTAAGGTGTTGGGCAATGACCCAATTAAGACCCAATGTACATGTTATAAGGTTCAATTTAAAATAAATGGGTAAGATGTGTTTAATGGGGTCAAAGTTGTTATTTGGGTCAAAATGTCCAAAAGGGACCCAATGGGTCATGGTTGACTTGGTTGACCACCAAGTGAGTCCAAGCTTAACTTGGTTGGGGCTGATTTGAGTTGGAAATGGAATCAAATGGTTGAGTTGAATTAAATGTTTGAGTTGAATTAATTGGATGAGTTGAGTTAAGTGAGTTAAATAAATTTGAATTAAATTTATTTGAGAAGTGAGTTGGATGGAAAGGTTTTCGGGGTTACATATTTTCAAATTCAACAATGGGTACACGTTGGATGCATGGGAGGTTTATCTCATGCATGACACTCCAAGATGAATAATGATTGGGAGGTGGCTTTTTTGTGGGAGTTACACAAGGGGTTCACAGTTGGAGGGGGGAGTTTCATCTCATGGATGAAACCCCCAAATGGAAACTAAATGGAGAGGTGAGGAGGTTTTTATTTCAAAATTCAAATCAAGATGGAACACCAAAAGGAGGGGGATGATCTAATTTCCTACACAAGCCAAGAAGGCAAACCGTTGGTGTAATACCCCAGATTTTCAGTTTATCAATATTTATGGAAATTGCGATTAAAATTATGAATTAAAAGGATATGACCGTAAATGAGTAAGTTGTGGGGCCCATTGTTCAATTAAGACCCAATGGCTATGGGTTAAGTGTTTGAAATAAAATAAATGAGTAATGTATGTTTAATTGTGTCAAGTTACTAATGGGGTCAAAGTTTGTGAAATGGGTTAAAATGGCCAATTTGGACCCAATGGGTCGGGTTTGACTTGGTTGACCATCAAGTGAGTCCAAGCTTGATTAAGTTGGGGCTAATTGGAGTTTGAAATGGAATTAAATAGTTGAGTTAAATGAGTGAGTTGATTGGAAATAAATTATAAGTGAGTGAGTTGATTTGAAATAAATTATAAGTGAGTGAGTTGTTTTGAAATAAATTATAAATGAGTGGAGTATGAGGTTGAAGGGCTGGTGTTTCAAATTCAAAGAAGGTGGTCCACACGTTGGAGGGAAAGAAAGGGAGAGTTTCATCTCAAAGAGGAAACCCCCATATGGGCCATTGATGAGAATAATGGAGAGGTGGTGGTTACTTAAGCCAAACAATGGCTACACCGTTGGAGCCATGGGAGCCATGGAGTTTCACCTCATGGATGAAACTCCCAAAAGGGCCAATAATGGAGAGGTGGCTGTTATGCAAGCCAAGCAATGAGACACCGTTGGAGCCTTGGGAGTTTCATCCCATGGATGAAAACCCCAAGTGAGCATAAAGAATTTTGGTTAATGCAAATGGGAGTTACAAGTGGTGCCACCAAGAGACACCACCCCTTGGGCTGAATTTCATTAACCAAAGAGTTTTCATTTCCACTCTCTCTCTCTTCCTCTCTTGGCCGGCCAGCACTCAAGGAGAAAGAAGACCAAAGAAATAGAGTTCCATCTCCAAATATTCTCACACAAAGTCGACCACCCTCAAGACAAAGACGTGGAGTATTGTTTATCCCAAGTTCCTCTTTCTTTTCTCCCTCAATCCATATCACTTGGCCTAATTATTCCAAGGGGTTTGCGACAAGATCAGTCTCGGCTAAAGAACAAGAAGGAAGGAAGGAAAGGCCAAGGAAAGGAAAGGAACAAGCCGGAGCAAAAGAATAACCGGAGGAACCACAGAACCGGTAGGTTTTTCTTGATGGATTGTATTTAAAATAAGAACCATAGGGTTCGGCCAAGGGTATGGCCGAACCCCTTGGAGGAAAATTAAGGAATGAATGATTATTTTTAAGAGGAGTAGATGAACCATGATATGGCCGAACCCCATGAAAAGACTTGGTTATTTTTGTAACGCCCCGCCCTTTTCACTCTAAATTTTCAGAGTTTATTTTTTTTTTTTAAATAATAATAATTAATAAGTGATCGGGGCGGAATGTCACGACGCGAGTTTAAGTTCGGATCTCTAAATCCGACCCTTAACTGGCCAAGCCCATGTGCGTATGAACTAAGTTCATAAAACTGATCCGCACATGGTACATATTTATCTAGCGGAATTAACTTAGCCTAGATCTAACTGAGGTTATAATAGAACCTATGATTAATCCAATTTCCATTTTTAGATAGCAAAGTACCTTATTTATTTTCCAAAATTATTATATAACCTTAGTCTACTATTCATTCCAAACCATTCAAATAAATCCAACCATAGCATCTACTTAACTACTTATTACATGCCAACATCTAATTTAACAAATTACATTGTTCCAAATAAATCAACTAACAAATCCATAAATAATCCGTTCATAGTCTATTGCAATCATTCAAATCGCCCAAGTTTTCGTACTTGGTCCTCTTCTCCAACCACGTTCTTTCCTTTCCCTGCATCATCCACTAAAGATATAGATAGGGCGTTAGATCAACGCGCCCAGTAGTGTTTCCGAATAGGGCTACCACATGGTTAGTCAAAAACATACAAATAGGATAATAGTTATGCAAGTGTGACAAATTCTATAAAAATATGCTATGTATGAAATGAACATGTAATGAGTCCCACCCATCACCATTCAACATAGCCATCACTTGACGGGATTCTCATCGTCAAGGTAACCCACAGTGGTCTTTCGGACGCCCCGACGGAGTGTGGCCTCTGGATTCCTCCTGATGGGATTCTCATCATCAGGGTACCCCACAATGGTCTTTCGGACGCCCCGACGGAGTGTGGCCTCCGGTTACTTCCCCATCATCCCATGCTATGCATGAGATGTCTATGCAAACATGCCATTTGTAAATATAACATTTGATTCAAATAACTTATTCAAATAAACATAAAACAGCGAATAAGTTGTGTGGTTACAACAAGGTAGGAAACCTACAATATTTTACTTTGTTCGACCCTTCCTTTGGACCGTCTTCCGATCACGTCTCGCTCACCGTTCTAAAAATCCGAATACCCTATGCACATGGCAGCAACTTAATCATTTATCCACCTAATTTCCAGCAAAGCTTTATGTTCCAAGAATCACCTAATGGGGTTCGGCCAAAGCCATAGCCGAACCTCATCCATTAAAACATTGGTCATTCATTTATTTAATTAAAACCTATCTAATTACCCAAACTTCTAAACGAACCTTAGTAGGGTTCGGCCATACATTATGGCTGAACCTTACCACTTTGGTTTTAGCCCATTTATCCCATCATATGATCATTTTATTTTTGATCATTTCAGCCATAATTACAATTGTGCCATTGAGACCAACCTTTGCTCTAAATTAACTAACTTTCATCACCATACATAAAACCATCTTTAGTGGGGTTCAGCCATACACATGGCTGAACCTCATCACCTAATTTGATCCTTCTTTAACCCTCCATATCCTCATATAAACCAACAATTATGTCCCACAATTATCATTAGTGGGGTTCGGCCATACACATGGCCGAACCTCACCAATGTGATTTTATTCTCAATTTCCATCATTCATATTGGCCGATTACCTACCCATACTAACTCCATAAACAACATATATTATTCTTAAATCAAAGCATATAAATAATACCTAATGTTCATCATAAACTTAACCCAATTATTCTACAAAACAGTCCATGGATTTTCATGGTTTCCATGGTTTCCATGGGGTTCTCAACATGAAAACCTACACCGTTTTACATGGGGTTCAGCCCTCTATCATGGCTGAACCCAATGATTACATTCACTGTTTTTAAACCTTAATTAACTAGGTAATAACTGTATATTTAAATCAGGTTTTTAACCTTCAAAACAATCCTCCAAAATTAGCCCAATTTCATAGGGTTCGGCCATGTATATTGGCCGAACACCATGAGATTAATTTTGAACATTTAGTCCTTCATCTTAGGTCTGAAACCAGCACCCTAATCCATGTTTTTTAACCATTGTAAAACATGTATTTACTTCTTAAAATAACAACCCAAAACAGTCCATCACTTCATGGTTTATTTGTTCCAAATACATCAAAACAATACCATTATTTGCATGGGGTTCGGCCCTCCATGGTGGCCGAACCCTATGACCTTTGGTTTTGAACTTCTTGATCATTCATTTTTGTCCAAAACAAACTTCCTTATTTATGTTTTAACCTTTTTAAAACACATACTTAAAATCATCTAAAAACAGTCCCAAATTTGTATGGTTTTAATTTCCAAAAACCATCTAAACAAATCCATCATTTCCATGGGGTTTGGCCATCCAATGGGCCGAACCCTATGATCCATCTTTTGATCTCATTCTTGTACTTCTAACCAACATTTAACACTTGTTAGATTCAGCCATCCAATAGCCGGATCATATTTCTCAATTAAACAACATAGTTTATCGAACACCTACCGTTTCCGCGACTCCTCCACTTGATCTTTACTCCCGCTTGTTCCTTCTCTTTTTGCTGAACTTGTCTTGATGAAAAGGAATCAAACCAAGGACTGATTAACAACCAGCTACTGCTCTTAGTTTTTAGAAAGATAGAGGACGTCCAAGAGAGATAGAGAGATAGAGAGAGTGAAAATCCTTTGCTTGATCAAAAAAACAGTCCAAGGTTAATTCAGCCCTTGTGTAACTCATCTCTCCATAATTAGAATCCTTTAAGTTCCTTGGGGTTTCATCTATGAAATGAAACACCAAGGGTTCCCATCGGTTTTGCTGTGTGCATTCCTCACACTATCCATTTTGCATTAATTTTGCATGTGGGAGTTTCACATGTAAATGAAACTCCCATGTGCTTCATCCTCCCTCCATTGGTTGTCTCTTTGAATACTTAAGCATGGAATAAACCCTCATGCCCTTTCCAACGTGTAATCTAACCTTTTTGAATTTGAAAAGTCAAGGACCCCTTTTGTAACTCCATGAAACGGCAACTCCAATTGTCTCCATCTTTGGAGTGTCATGCATAGGCCATAATTTCCATGCAACCAAATGAAACTCCCATGTGCTTCATTCTCCTTCATTCATACATTTGTAACTCTCAAAGCCATCATTCTCATATCTCCATGGTAGCCGTTACATGCATGAAATTGCTCATGCATGCAGCCAACGTCCCTAGCAACCTTTGTGTTTTCAAGAAGTAACTCCCATTCAAAATGTAACTCCCACTTTATTCTCCAACATTGGAGTTACATGCATGAACCATTAATCCATGCATTGGCTGTCTTTTGGAGACCCAAGCAAGGCATAAACCCTATACCATCTTCAATGTGCACAATGATTTGAAAACTCAATTCTCACCCATGTAACTCCATGTAACGTCATTTCCATTCTTAACTTGGGTGGGAGTTACATGCATATAAGTTTCCCATGCAGCCAACGTTTTTTTTGTGTTTGAATTTGAATCAGCCTACAATCCTTCTATCTCTACATCTTACTCATTTAAAAAATACATATTCATTCAACTCATTTAATCAACTCACCCAACCTAACTCATTCATTTAATTTAACTTAACTAATAAATTCAACTCAACTAAACCCATCATTCATTTCAACTCAAACCAAACTCAACAAATTAATATACTTAAACTAACTAAGCTTGAACTCAATCCATGGTTAATCATGCCATTCACACGACCCATTGGGTCCCATCTAGCCATTTTGACCCATTTATCCAAATTTGACCCAAATATGATTCTTGACCGTTTAAATTTATCTTACCCATTTATTTGTTTTGTAAACCAACTATCATCCTTTGGGTCTTGATTGAGCCATTGACCCATTTAAATTCAAATCAATTTTTATCACAATGGCAATTCCGTAAATATGAATATTTTCATATAAACTGATAACTTTGAAATTCCAGGGTGTTACAATTTTTATGGGTTTTTGAGAGATAAAACCCATACAATATTATCAAGGTTGTAAAGGTGTTTTAAATGGAGATAAGGTTAAGGTTGTGGGTTGGCCATTGCATGGTTGAACCATAATGTTATTATGGCTAAGGTACTGAGCATAAACCATATATAAATATTGGAATGTTTGAAACATGAAAACCATAGGGTTCGGCCATGTGTATGGCCGAACCCCATGGACCATTTTTATGGGTTAATTGGAGTTAAGAACATGGTTAGAAATTATTAACGGTTCTACGCTTTTGATTAAGGAATCACACATGATTATCTTGGGACTTAGTAGTAATAAATAATCAGCCATGATAGATGATGGCAAAAGGGACAAAAATCAATATGGTGAGGTTCGGCCATATGGTATGGCCGAACCCCACTAATGGTTATTTGGTAGACTTAGTTTCTTTTGAAGTGGTCAACTTGTAATATAATTGGTTAAATTAAAATGGAGTAATGTTTGGTGGACTTAGATTATTAGTTATGATAAACAATTGGTGCATAAGTAATGAGATTAAGGAATCAAGAGGTCATGATCTTATATCTAAGTTAAAAGAACAAAGGACATGAAAAAGGGACCAAACCCAAGATGGTGAGGTTCGGCCATGTTGTATGGCCAAACCCCACTAAGGTGGATTTGGTGGATTAAGGGTTTAAAAATTAGTTAAGTGGTGTTTAAGTGATAAATAAAAGGAAGGGTGGAAATTAAGGTAAGTGAGGTTCGACCATGGTGTATGGCCGAACCCCACAAGTGTAGTTTTTGGGACTTAGGTTATTATGTGGGTAAGATGATTAATGTATAAATGGATAGATCAATGGAATTGTATGATTGGGCTTAAGAACCCAAAGGAGGGACTAAAACAAAATTAGTGAGGTTCGGCCATGGTGTATGGCCGAACCCCACAAGGTTATATTTGGTGGACTTGGACCTAATGTTAAAACCAAAAAGGACCCAATTTAAGTGGGTGAGGTTCGGCCATGGTGGATGGCCGAACCCCACAAGGTGGTGTGTTTGGTCTTAGACTTAATTAGAAACCAAATGAGATATGTGTTTGACTTATTGACATGTAACAAGGTGACGAAACTTCTTAAACGGTGCGCAATCGTGAGCGGGTGACGGTTTAAGAAGAGCGGACATTTTAAGTGACCTTTGGTAGGATTCTTCCTTATTGAAACATGCATATGTGTATGGTTTTATTTTTATTTGATGGTTTATATTGCAATTTATATTATGTTTCAAAAGTGAAGGTTTTAATGCTATGGTATTTACATTACATAGCATATGGACATGTACATCTCATGCATGACATGGGAGGGGAAATTGTAACCGGAGGCCACGCTCCGTCGGGGCGTCCATAAGGCAATCGTGGGAAGACCTTGATGTGGATAATGCCATCAAGAAGAATTTGGAGGCCATACTCCCTCAGGGATCTGAAAGACCACTGTGGGGATACCGTGATGAGAAGAATTCCATCAAGAGGTTACATGTATGTGATGGGTGGGACTCATTGCATAAGACATATGGCATGGCATGATTTTATATGGTTTTGATGATATAATATTATACATGTTTTTGTGATACTAACCCATGTGTTAGCCCTATTTAGAATTCCTACTAGGCGTGTTGTTCTAACGCCCTACTTCTACCCTAGTGAATGACATAGGAAAGGAAGGGGTCGAGGATCGTGAAAGAAGCCAAGCATAGGAGCTTGGTTATTATTTGAATGGATGTTACTATTGATATTTTGATAAGTTTACATGGACATGTAATTTGAGTAGTTAGATGTTGGCATGTAATAACTTAGTTAATATTTGCTATGGTTTGGAATGGTTTGACTGAATGATTAAGTTAAGGTAGTTTTGGATAAATGACTATGTACTTTGCTATCTAAAATGGAGTACACTTAGGTTCTATTATAATCCGCACTTAGATTAAGCAATATTCCGCAAGAATTACAAAGTACTATGTGTGAACCATTCTCATGGACTTAGTCCATGCACACATAGGTTTGGTCAGTTAAGGGTCAGACTTTTGAAGTCCGGACTTAACTCGCGCCGTGACATTCCGCTCTTTATCACTTTGGTTTATTATAATAAAAAATAGACTCTGATTTCGAGTGAAAAAGGGTGGGGTGTTACAGTTGGGCACAAGGAGTTTCGTCTCATGGATGAAACTCCGACATGGGGAATTAAAGGGAGAAGTGGCGGTTACACAAGGCAAGCTAAGGCTTTACCGTTGGAGCCTTTGGGAGTTTCATCTCATGGATGAAACCCCAAGTGGAGTATTAGTGAGGGAGGTAAAGGTAATGGGAGTTACACAAATGCCTTCACCAAAGCCATCACTTTGGCCGACCATCTCATTATATTCATCTCATACTCTCCCTCTACCTCTTGGCTATTCGTCTCTCCCTCAAAAATCATCTTTTGGCCGATCACTTCTCAAGACCAAAAGACTTAGAAAAGTATTGATCTCAAGATATTATGCAAGGTTGAATTCTATCTCTCTCTCTCAAACTTATACCCCCCTTGGCCGAATCACTTTTGGAGGTTTTATATTGATCAAGCTCACACTCGGCCAAAGGAACAAGAAAGAAGGAGGAAGAGGCTAAGGAAATGATCGGAAGAACAAGTAGGAGGGAAAGAACCGGAGGAGTCACGGAATTAGTAAGTGCTCAATAAACTCTTATTAAGTAAGATGGTCAAGGAAACATGATCGGGGCATTGCATGGCCAAACCCTAAAGGGGATATACAAGAACCATTAAGAATAAAAAAAAAAGGGTTGATTAGGTTCGGCCATGCATCAAAGGTTAAGATCATGGCTATTGGATTTAAATGAGGAGATAAGGAACCATAGGGTTCATCCATGATGTATGGCCGAACCCCATGGAAGAAAAATGAAGGGATATATGATATGCTTAATGGAAGGTTATCATAGATGTTTAAAGGGACTAAATGGAGGTATGAATGGGAAACATCAAAAGATCAAACCATATTTGTATGTTACATTTTGCAGGAAAATAAGGAACCATAGGGTTCGGCCATGTTGTATGGCCGAACCCCATGGAAGGTTATTGATGTTTTTAAAAGGTTTAAAATGAATGTAATGTGATGGACTTAGATGCATTTTGATTATCAAAAAGAATGGAAAAGAGGAGCACCAAAACCAAAGGGTGAGGTTCGGCCATGGTGTATGGCCGAGCCCCACCAAGTGCTATGTATGGTTATCAAGTTATGGAATGGAGACATTTGTTGGGGAATTGTTACGGTTGTATGTCATGATTAGTGGACCATCTATGGTTTTATGTTTATGGGTCAATTATGGACCTAGATATGTAAAAATGATAGGAGAGTTTAGTCATAGAAAGAATAATGGCAAAAAGGTAAATATAGTTAAAATTGAAGGACCATGGGTTCGGCCATGGTCTATGGCCGAACCCCATGGGTGGTGGTATTAGATATGGATTTGTATAAGTGGCTTAGATGTATGAATGAATCATGGAAATGAAAGACCATGGGTTCAGCCATGGTATATGGCCGAACCCCATGGGGAATGTTTCATGGATTCAAGGTGTTATTCATGTTAAATGATTAACTTAAATATGTTTGGACTAATGAATCAAAGAATGCATGACCTTGGACCCACATCGATTAGAATGGTCACGGATCAAAAAGAGGGACCAAAACCAAGTGAGTGAGGTTCGGCCATGTTGTATGGCCGAACCCCACTAAGATGGATTTTGGTGGACTAAGGATTAAGTAATAAATAAAGGAAGGGTTAAAATCAAAGTAAGTGAGGTTCGGCCATGGTGTATGGCCGAACCCCACAATGGTGTGTTTATGGATTTAGACTAAATGGTAAATCGAATGGAATATGGATTGACTTGTTGATATGTAACAAGGTGATGGGACCACATAAACGGTGAGCGATCTTGAGTGGTGACCGGTTTAAGAAGCAAGGGCATTTTAGGGGTTTTGGTAGGATTCTACCTCATTGGAACATGGTTATGTAATATGTTTTTATCTTTATTTTGATGATTTATGTTGTAAATATATTATGTTTCAAATGTCGAGTTTTTAATGCTATGGTTATTTATAGCACATAGCATATGGACATGTACATCTCATACATGGCACGGGAGGGAAGTTTGTAACAGGAGGCCACGCTCCGTTGGGGCGTCCGTAAGGCAATCGTGGGGAGACCTCGATGTGTATAATCCCATCCAGAAGAATCAGGAGGCCACACTCATTCAGGACGTCCGAAAGACCACTGTGGGAATACCTTGCTGAGGAGAATTCCATCAAGAGGTTACAAGTATTGTGATGGGTGGGACTCATTGCATAAGTCATATGGCATGGCATGATTTCATATGGTTTTGAGTATATGATATTATATATGATTTTGTTACTAACTCATGTGTTAGCCCTATTTTGAATTCCTACTTCTACCCTAGTGAATGACACAGGAAAGGAAGAGATCGATGATCGTGAAAGAAGCCAAGCGTAGGAGCTTGGATATGTGATTGGATGTCTTTTATTATATGAACTTGTAATTTGAATAGTTAGATGTCGGCATGTAATGACTTAGATAATTCTACTATGGTTTGGAATGATTGTTTGGATGTTTAAGTTAAAGTAATTTTGGTTAAGTGACTAAGTACTTTACTATCTAAAATGGAGTAGTCGTAGGTTCTATTATAATCCGCAGTTAGTTATATTATATTCTGCAAATATTATAAACTTAATACGTGTGAACCATCTCAGTAGACTTAATCCACGCTCACGTATGGTTGGTCAGTTAAGGGTCGGGCTTTAGAAGCTTGGACTTAGCTCGCTTCGTGATGTCCCGCTCTCTATCACTCCTGATTATTTTTTTAAAAAAAATAGACTCTGATTTTCGGAAAGTAAGTGAAAAATGGCGGGTCGTTACATGAAAACCATGGAGGGTTATAATGTTTTGATTGCATTTAAAAGAGAAGATTTTGAGCCATAGGGTTCGGCCATGGTGTATGGCCGAACCCCATGGAAAAAGGATATTAATTTAGAAGGGTTTTAATAAGGGACTTTTGGATCAAAAAGGAAGGAACTTTGATTTATGGATTCAAGAATATGAATTGATATAATTGGAAAGTTAGACATCACCATGGCCGAACCCCATGAACCAATTTTTATGGGTCATGTATGGACCTAATATGATTAAAGGAAGGGAGGATTAAGATAAGTAATTAGCTATGATAAAAAGAGGAATGACAAGGATGTAAATAAATGATAGACCATGCGTTCGGCCATGGTGTATGACCGAACCACATGGGAAATATTTGGACTTGGGGGTTTATGTTGTGTGTTATGAATGATCAATTTTGGACCTAAACATGAGTGAATAAATGAAGGTGACTAACCATGGAAGGAATAATGGCAAAAATGTAAGTATGGTCTAAAATGAAAGATCATGGGTTCAGCCATGGTGTATGGCCGAACCCCATGATAAATGTTTTTTATGGACTTAGGTAGTTACCAGGAGGGTGAGGTTCGGCCAGGATGTATGGCCGAACCCCACTATGGTGTGTTTTGTTGGACTAAGTGTTTAAATAAATTAACTTAGGGATTTGTATAAGTGGCAAAGAAGTAAATAAGAGTGAAAGTGATAGACCATGGGTTCGGCCATGGTGTATGGCCGAACCCCATGGGAAATGATTTAGGGATTTAATTATAGACCTATGTTCATGGTTTATGTTATTCTTTATGGATATGTATAATGGCAATGTTGTAAATAAGTAAAATTAATGGACCATGGGTTCGGCCATGGATATGGCCGAACCCCATGAGGAATGGTTTATGGACTTAGACGTTATTGTAAATCAAATGAGACATGGTTTTAATTTATTGATATATTATAAGGTAATGGGACCTCACAAGGTGTGTACGATCGTGAGCGGTTACCGGACGAAAGCGCAAGGACACGATAGTGGTCTTTGGTAGGATTCCACCTCTTTAAAACCATGGGTTTATGTACAATGTTTTACCTTATTTTGATGAATTTATGTTGTAAAGGTTATGTTTCAAATGTGAGTTTTAATGATATGTTTACAATATAAAATAGCATGTGTTTCATTAGCATCTCATGCATGGCATGGGGTAAAGTATATGTAACCGGAGGGGCCACACTCCGTCTGGGCTTCCGAATTACCTATGTGGGATACCTTGATGTGATTTTCCATCAAGAAGAAACAGGAGGGGCCACACTCCGTCGGGGCGTCCGAAAAACATATGTGGGATACCTTGATGTGCTTTTCCATCAAGAACAAATTGGAGGGGCCACGTTCCGTCAGGGCGTCTGAAAGACCTATGTGGGGGTGCTTATATGTACTTGTGATGGGTGAGACGCATTGCATTTGACATCATGACATGGCATGGTTTATATGGTTTTTGACATTATGATATTATTATATATGTTTTGTACTAACCATGTGTTAGCCTTAAATGGAATACCTACTGGACGCGTTGTTCTAACGACCTACTTCTACCCTAGTGGATGATACAGGAAACGAGGGAAACGATGAATGCGAAAAGGGCCAAGCATAAGAGCTTGGATGCTTTTAGTTTTTATTTTGCTTAAGATACTCATGGACTTGTAATTTTAGTAAGTAGACTTCGGGCATATAGTAATTTAGATAATATTTGCTATGGTTGGATGTTTATTTGGATAATTATGTTATGTTGACGTACTTTCCTATCTAAAATGGAATAGAATTAGGTTCTATTATAATTCCACAGTTATGATTTTAATCTGCATGTTTATATTGTTATGTGTGAACCGTTGTCATGGACTTAGTCCATGCACACATAGGGTTGAACAGTTAAGGGTCAGACTTTAGAAGTTCGGACTTAGCTCGCGTCGTGACGTCCCGCTCTCTATCACTCTTTGTTTATATAAAAAAAAAAAAAGACTGATTTTCGGAAAACTAAGCGAGTGAAAAAGGGCGGGGAGTTACAGTTGGTATCAGAGCAAACCAGAAAGATTGAATCTTTCAGAGTAAATTAATCCGGCCCCTGTACATTAATTTACTTCGTTAGACTAAGACGGAAAAACGATGAATGATAGCAAAGAAAGTACAGTCAAAATAATTGGATTATTAAACATAGCAACCTAGGTTATATTTCCCCAGAAACAAAGCAAAATCAAGAGTGCTTATTTGGAAATTTCCCCCAAAGTAGGAAAATACAAACTTTACGATGAAAACTAAGTCATGATATTTTTCAATGCCTTAGGGAAAAATGGCTCCAAAGAGAAATACCCGACAAAACCAAAAAGGAAAAGAGAAGGATGTAGAAAAATCTCAACATGAAGAGGAAGAACGACCATCCCACCAAGAGGAGGAGGAACAAAGCAGCGTGAATTTACCGGTGGTGCCTCCTGAACTACAAACTTGGTTCAAGCGGTGGTCACTTCGGTACTTCAACAACACTTGAACAGGAATGGAACCACCAATGAGACCAATGACAGGAGCATGGTCAGGGACTTCCAGCAATAGAGCCCTCCTTACTTCAAAGGGAGAGAAGGGGCTGTCGGAGCGAAAAACTGGCTGAAGAAGATTACACAGATCCTAACTTTATTAAAGATCACGAATCATGCTAACAAGATTTTACTGGTCAAGTCACAACTGATCGATGATGCCGGTAAATGGTGGGAGGTAATAGAGAAGCAGCGAGCACTCCTTCCGGAAGGAGAGAGGACTGTAATGACTTGGGAGCAATTCTCAGCTACCTTCCTGAATCATTATTTCCCTGAGGAGGAGAAAGAGCGCCAGACTCAAGCTTTTCTATCTTTGGTACAAGGTACCATGACGGTGGCAGAGTACCACCAAGAGTTTCTCAGCTTGTCTTGTTATGCATTTTATATGGTGGATACAGAGTATCGACGGGCACGTAAGTTTGAGCGTGGCCTTTGGCCAAGCATTAGGGCCAAGGTAACCATATGTGAAGCAGCTACATTAACAGAGGTGGTCAGCAGGGCCACTATAGCAGAGCAAGAGATGACTGAGTTAACGCGTTTTGACAACTGCCGAGCTCAGAGTGGGAGGGGTACATTTCAGCCCAACAAGAAGTTCCGACCGAACTTTAGCACACCCTCACCATCCACTGGGTCAACAGGGGGCTTTCATCCCAATCATCCCTCCCCATCTGCATCAGTCACTCAGGCTCCCAGAGGGGTGAACAACTGCTTCCATTGTGATCAGCCGGGCCATTTTAAGAGGGAATGCCCACAACTGAACAAACCCTCTAATTCCAGAGGTTCATTTCGCCCACCAGCTAGGCCAGCTAATTCACGAGAAGGCAGAACATTTAATCAGGCGGGATGGGCGCCTACAGGATCTGGACGGTTGTTTACCTTAGCTCCTCCTGCAGTAGTGGATCACTCTGTGATTCAAGGTAAGGATGTAGTCAGTAGTTCCTACGCCTTTGCTTTATTTGATTCTGGAGCATCCCACTCTTTCATATCTATTGCATTCATATCTGCAACTAGAACTTTAGTACAAAAACTGTCCACATCACTCAACATCGTATCCCCCGTTGGAGACACATCATTGGGACTTATATGCACAACAGTGAATACTGAACTTGCTGGACTCAGATTTGAGTTCAATTATTTGGTACTTGATGTGACAGAGTATGATATTATCTTCGGGCATGGACTGGTTGGCTAGCTTTCAGGCCAACATTGATTGCTATCACCGTAAGGTGACATTTTGGTCACCAGAGGGAAAACAACATGTGGTGCATACTGACAAACAAAGCAGACTACATGAAGGGTTGAGTCATCTAGTATTGAACAGTATCAGAATCAACAAGGCACCGGTGGCTGAACTTCCGACAATAGTAAAAGACTACGCGGATGTATTCCCAACAGAACTCCCTAGCTTGCCTCCCATGAAGGAGATTAATTTTGAAATCAAGTTGTACCCTGGCACTGCACCAGTGTCATTACCACACTACCGGATGGCACCAACGGAGATGTCCGAGTTAAAGAAGCAGATTGATGAACTGCTCAGACTTGGTTGCATCTGGAACAGTACATCGGCTAGGGGAGCTCCGGTTTTATTTGTGAAGAAGAATGATGGTTCACTCTGTATGTGTGTGGATTACCGAAAACTGAACCAGCTGACAGTCAGAAACAACTACGCTCTACCCAGGATCGATGATTTATTTGATCAACTTAGAGGTTCCAATCATTTCTCTAAGATTGATCTAATGTCCGGATACCATCAAATCCGGGTTAGGGAGGAGGACATAGAAAAGACAGCCTTCAGAATGCGGTATGGACTATATGAATTTGTAGTCATGCCGTTTGGACTCACCAATGCACTGGCTGTGTTCATGGATCTAATGAACAGGATTTTCCGTCCTTACTTGGATCAATTTGTCATTGTATTTATTGATGACATTTTGATTTGTTCCAAAACTCAGGAAGAACATGCTGATCACTTGAGGATAGTTTTGGACACTTTGAGGAATAACAAGTTATATGCCAAAGCCAGCAAGTGTGAATTCTGGCTACCCAAGGTTAACTTTCTGGGGCATGTTATATCAGAGGAAGGTATAGCCGTGGATCCGGCTAAAGTGGCGACAGTGGGAGAATGGAAAGCACCAAAGAATGTAACCGAGATCCGTAGCTTCTTGGGTTGGCTGGTTATTAAAGGAAGTTTATCATGGACTTCTCCAGGATTGCATCTCCACTGACCCGACTCACTCAGAAAGGAGTCAAATTTGAGTGGTCAGCTGTATGCAACCAGAGATTTGAAAAACTGAAGAATAGACTTACAACTGCACCTATTTTGATTTTGCCAAAAAGAGGCAAAGGTTATGAAGTACAATGCGATGCTTCAGGAGAAAGACTTGGGTGCGTCCTCAGTCAAACTCATCGTGTGGTGGCTTATGGTTCAAGACAATTGAAAATACATGAACGCCTTTATCCTACACAAGATCTTGAACTAGCCCTAGTGGTCTTCGCTCTCAAAAGCTGGAGACATCTATATGGCGAGAAGTTTGAAGTGTTTTCAGATCATAAGAGCTTGAAGTATTTGTTTGATCCGAAAGAGCTCAACCTGAGGCAGCGCAGATGGATGGAATATTTGGCAGATTATGAGTTCGTACTTCGTTATCACCCTGGTAAGGCAAACAAGGTGGCGGATTCCCTCAGCCGTATATCACATGCATCATTAGCATGTTTGATCAGGACAAAATGGGACATGTTGAATACCATAAGAGAGTTCAATTTATATATCAATAACCATGGGAGTATGTACAATTTGATCATACGGTCCAACAGGGTTACCAAGATTGAACAGGAACAACGGATAGACTCGGAAGTGGAGGAGATATGGGCCAAGATGTCTACTGGTGAAGTCATACCGGAATGGGAGTTACGACCAGGACAGGGTCTTGTATTCTGAGGAAGGATATATGTGCCTAAAAGCTGTAGAAAAGAGTTACTGATTGAGGCACATCGGACCAAACTGTCTATTCATCTGGGCAGCACCAAGATGTATCACGACCTGAAGAGACATTACTGGTGGCACAGACACAAAAGAGATGTGGTAGAATTTGTGGCTCATTGCTTAACCTGTCAGCAGGTTAAGACGGAACATTAGAAGCCATCAGGGTTACTCAAACCCTTACCAGTGCCGGAATGGAAATGGGAGCACATCTCCATGGATTTTGTGACAAGGTTGCCAAGGTCTTCAAAGGGCAACGATGCGATATGGGTCGTGGTAGACCGACTGACCAAGTCTGCACATTTCATTCCCATTAAGATGACAGACTCATCTGAGACTTTAGGTCAGTGGTATATCAAGGATATCATCAGATTGCATGGTATACCTCGGACTATTGTGTCCGACAGAGATGGTCGATTCACTGGCAGAGTATGGCAGAGCATGCAGTCGACCATAGGAACAGATCTACTGACTAGCACGACATTCCATCCACAGACTGATGGGCAGTCTGAGAGGACAATACAGACATTAGAGGATATGCTGAGAGCATGCATGCTAGATTTCAAGGGTGGATGGGAGGATCACTTGCCATTGGTAGAATTCTCATACAACAACAGTTACCAGGCAAGCCTCCAGATGGCTCCATTTGAGGCATTATATGGTAGTCCATGTAGGTCACCAGTGTGCTGGACAGAGGCCGGCAAGCCTGCATGTAACGCCCCGCCCTTTTCCACCCTTCCGAAAATCAAAGTCTAATTTTATTTTTTATAAATAAGTAAAGTGGAAGAGAGGGGGGAGACGTCATGACGCGAGCTAAGTTCGGACTTCCAAAGCCTTACCCTTAACTGGCCAAACCTATGTGTGCACGGACCAAGTCCATGAAAACCAAAGCACACATAGAACTAAATAAACTTGCAGAATATACATAACTGATTGCGGAATAAGTCAAATATGCTTAACCAAACTGTGTAGATAGCAAGTACAAGTCATGATTACTTTAAACTAAACATTCATTCAAACTTAAATCAAACCATAGTAGTTATCACCATTATTACATGTCCATATAAAAGTATTCAAATGTCAATAAATAAACTCCATTCCAACACCCAAGCTTCTATGCCTATCTTTCCTCGTGATCCTCAGCCTTTGCCTTTCCCTTTCCTGCGTCATCCACTAAGGATAGAAATAGGGCGTTAGATCAACGCGCCCAATAGGTGTTCCGATTAGGGCTACGACATGGTTAGTATAAAAACATGCATATATCATGCTATATGATCATCAAAACTTATAAAACAATGCTATGTATGTATGCACATGTAATGAGTCCCACCCACCACAATTATACATAGCCATCACTTGACGGGACTCTCATCGTCAAGGTAATCCACAGTGCTCTTTCGTTTACTCTTGATGGGACTCTCATCATCAAGATATTCCTCCTGGCGGGACTCTCATCGCCTAAGGAGGCCCCACAGTTGCATCACGGGCATTCCGACGGAATGTGAGCTCCGGTTTCCATATTCATCACCCCATGCCATGCATGAGATGTCAATGAGTACAAAATACATGCCATTTGTAAATAAATCATAGCATTCCAATTAACTTGAAAACATAATACTTTATCAATAGCTCATAAAATAAAGATAAAACCATATGTAAAATGTGGTTACAAAAAGGTAGGAAAACCTACTTAAAAGTCCGATCTTCTTAACCGTCACCCGTTCACGACTCGTGCACCATTCAAGGAGTCCCAATACCTTGTTTATATAGCAACAAGTTAATAACATAACCTTTTGATTTCTCATTAAGTATAGATCCCATAAACCATATTGTGGGGTTCGGCCATACCCCATGGCCGAACCTCACCCACTTAAATTTGATCTTTTTAATCTTGTGGGTCTAAAATCAGCCACCCTTTGATTCATTTACCCAACACATAGGGTCATTATTAAGAGTCCCTAAGTCCACAACCATCCCCCATGTGGTTCAGCCATACACCATGGCTGTACCCATGGTTCTTCATTTTTGGCCATATTTACATTTTTGCCACTCCTTCTTCCATGGTTAAACACTTCTTCCATTCATGCACATCTTTGTCCATAACTGATCCATAAACATGGATCCATCATTGAGTCATCAATCATGACAGGAAATCACTATACACCATTCATTTCCTTAACTTAATACCCATTCATTTTAGTACATACATAGACCTAAACTTAGCCCATAAAATGACTCATAAAATGGTCATGGGGTTCGGCCATACACCATGGCCGAACCCATGATGTTATTTTCCTCATTTTCCTTGAATCTTTTTCAACCATTTTGATCAACAGCAAGGTCCCTTCATAAAGGGGATTCCAACATACATTTTGGTCATCATCTTTATCCACTTTTAAACCTTTTAGACTCAACCATATTCTCCATCATCTTCATGGTTCCAAAAACACTTACATCCATCAAAATCTCTCCATGGGGTTCGGCCAATCTATGGTTCCTTATTCCCATCTATTTACACTTTAAAACATCATAGAACCAATAATAATTTCTAACATAATCTTACTCCAATTAACCCATAAAAATAGTCCATGGGGCTCGGTCATACACATGGCTGAACCCTATGGTTCTTTTGACTCAATCCTTCCCATAATTATTCATGGTTTACTACCTAACATTTTAACCATAATCATAGTATGGTTCAGCCATCCAATGGCAAACCCAAAACATCCATCATATCTCCATATTAAACAACTTAAAACCTTAAATCATTGTATGGTTTTTGTCCTTTAAAAACCATACAAATAACCAAATTATTTCATGGGGTTCGGCCATCCAAAGCGGCCGAACCCTATGATCCATGTTTTCTACTCTTTTTAAACATCATCTTCCATGTTTAAACCCTCAATAGATTCGGCCAAACCATGGCCAATTCATGCTCTCTTTAACCCATTTAGTTAACCAATTTTCATGAAATACTTACCAATCTTTCTTAGCTTTTCTTCTTGCCTTTGATCCTTGCTTCCTTCCTTCTTTCTCCCTTAATCCTTTAGCCAATTATGTGCTTGATCAATGGTGAAAAGACCAAAGCCTGGTTCGGCCAAGGGGGTAGATTTTTGAGAGAGGGAGAGAGATGAAAGCTCCAAGCTTTTTACAATGTAAAATTCAGCCAAAGAGTGTGGTTTGCCTCGTTTGTATATCAGCCCCTTAAACCACTCATTTACCCTCTTAATTATTGGTTTAACCAAGGAGTCCCATGGCTTAGCTATGGGACACTTGGCCTGAGCTCAAGCAATCCTTTCATCTCCCCATGTTGGGCCTTGGGTTTCCATCATGAGATAGAAACCCTCCAAGCTCCCAAGGTGATTCTTATCTTAATCCATTGAAGTCCATGCATGGAAAACTACTCCCCAAGTACCCAACGTGTGGGACTTGTCTTTGTGGTGTTTGAGATCAAGTCAACTTCTCACCTCCCACTTGACTCACTTGAATTATTGGTCTCTTTTGTTTCCAATTTAACTCACCCAACTCATTAGCTCAACTCACCCCATTTAATACCACTCATTTAATGCACTTGAGTCAACTCCATTGTTTGATTCAAATCCAACTCATTTCAGCCCCAACTCAACATGATTTGACTCACCCTTTGAGCTCACTTGATGGTCCATATGGTCAACCATGGTCAACATGGTCAGCTCGACCCATGGGGTCCTACTTTAGCTTATTGATCCAATTTGGCGCCATGACCCATTTATGGGTGGTTTACCCATTTAAATGTGGTTTACACATTTGCATCAAGCCTACCCATTTATCCTCCATTTAATTCCCAATCAATTCAGCCTAAACCAATTAAATTGAGCTCATCCAATGGTCAAATAAGTCCACCAAGACCCATTGGGTCCCAATTGGGTCCTTTGACACAAATAACCACCTTGACCCAATTAGATGTACATTACCCATTTAATTTAATTTGATCCTTATAATATGTACATTGGGTCTTAATTTGAACAATGGGCCCCACCATTTTCTCATCTACGATCATATCTTTTTAATTCACCATTCCAATGGCATTTTTGTAAATATTGGTATCTTTGAAAAATCGGGGTGTTACACTACACTGATTGGACCTGAGTTAGTTGCAGAGACTACAGCGCAGATACAAGTGATACAGCAGCAACTATTGACTGCGCAAAGTCGTCAGAAGAGCTATGCTGACAAGAAGAGGAGGTCGCCACGAAAGGGAACATGAGATTCAGAAAGAAGGGGAAACTGTCACCAAGATATGTGGGACCATTTTCAATCATAAGAAGGATGGGTGACGTGGCTTATCAAATGGCACTCCCTTCACAGTTGACATCTTTACACGATGTGTTCCATATATCGATGTTGAGGAAGTACAATCCTGATCCTTCTCATGTGCTGAACATACAAGACATCAAGGTCCAAAGCGACGTGACGTACGTCGAAAAACCTATCCGAGTGGTGGATACAGAACAAAGGGTATTACGAAACCGAGCGATTCAGTTTGTCAAGGTGGTATGGGATCGACATGGCATTGAGGAAGCCACTTGGGAACTCGAGTCGAAAATGAGAACAACTCATCCTAAGCTATTTATATAAATGTTTGAAACCCTACTTCACTCGATTTTCGGGACGAAAATTTTAAAAAGAGGATTGCATTGTAACACTCCGGATTTTCAAGTTATTAATATATATGAAAATTACCCATTTAATTTGTAAATTATTAGATATGGACCTTATATGGGTAAAGTGTTGGGTCATTGCCCAATTAAGACCCAACGGATTGTGGAAACGGTTTCAATAGAAATAAATGGGTAAGGTGCATATAATTGGATCAATGTTGCTATTTGGGTCAAAATGCCCAATTGGGACCCAATGGGTCATGGTTAACTTTGTTCACCACCAAGTGAGTTCAAAATAGAATTAAATGGGGCTTAATTAAAATGGTAACCCAATGTATCTATAAATAACGGACACATACGCATAGGCTAAGATTTTCTCTTACCAAATGAAGGAGTTATATGCGACCAAGGATTGTCCTAAATTGGGCAAAAACATGTAGATGGATTGGGATTAGGCAATGATATCTTATTGCCTAATCCAAATAAAGAAGATGTCTAAGATTGAAATATAGATAGCAAGGCCGTGTGTGTGGGATTTGCACATCCGCGAGGATGATCATAAGATCATTTAAAAAGGGAGTCCTTTCCTTGATTAAAAAACGGTCCAAGGCAATTGCAAAATTGGAGGGTCGGCATCTTCTAATTAAGACACAAAGGGTGCATGGCACCTTCTAAATAGAGGACCAATAGGAGATTAATAAAGGAGAGGCAGCAAGGGACGCACAGCAATACACACACTAAGGCTGAACTCACCCTCTCTCTCAAGTCACAATCTCGGCTAAAGATCAAGAAGAAGGAGGAAAAGGCTAAGGAAGGAGAAGATTGGAAGAGCAAGAACAAGCGAAGGAAAACCGGAGGAGTCGCGGAACCGGTAAGTAGTTTGATAATTTTGTTTAAAATAAGGAACCATAGGGTTCATCCATGGTGTATGGCCGAACCCCATGGAAGGACTTTGGTTATTTTTAATGGAAGTTTGGAGGATGAAAACCATGGAATATTATGTATGTTTTAAAAGGGTTTTAATGGATGTTTTTGGTGAAGAACCTTAGACCATGGGTTCGGCCATGGAGTATGGCCGAACCTCATAAATAATTATGGAATTATGTTCATATATGTAGATCATGGAAAATGATGGGAAAGGTTATTTATGATTTATTTTAAATGCGTAGAAGGTTTGATGGTTTTAGATGCAATTAGATCATGAAAACCGTGGAGGGTTATAATGTTTTGATTGCATTTAAAAGAGAAGATTATGAGCCATAGGGTTAGGCCATGGTGTATGCCGAACCCCATGGAAAATGGCTATTAAGTTAGAAGGGTTTTAATAAGGGACTTTTGGATCAAAAAAGAAGGAACCTTGATTTATGGATTCAAGAATAGGAATTGATATAATTGGAAAGTTAGACATCATAGGGTTCAGCTATGGTATATGGCCGAACCCCATGAACCAATTTTTATGGGTCATGTATGGACCTAATATGATTAAAGGAAGGGAGGATTAAGATAAGTAATTAGCTATGATAAAAAGAGGAATGGCAAGGATGTAAATAAATGATAGACCATGGGTTCGGCCATGGTGTATGACCGAACCACATGGGAAATATTTGGTGGACTTAGGGGTTTTATGTTGTGTGTTATGAATGATCAATTTTGGACCTAAACATGAGTGAATAAATGAAGGTGACTAACCATGGAAGGAATAATGGCAAAAATGTAAATATGGTCTAAAATGAAAGATCATGGGTTCGGCCATGGTGTATGGCCGAACCCCATGATGAATGTTTTTATGGACTTAGGTAGTTACCAAGAGGGTGAGGTTCGGCCAGGATGTATGGCCGCACCCCACTAAGGTGTGTTTTGATGGACTAAGTGTTTAAATAAATTAACTTAAGGATTTGTATACGTGGCAAAGAAGTAAATAAGAGTGAAAGTGATAGACCATGGGTTCTGCCATGGTGTTTGGCCGAACCCCATGGGAAATGATTTAGGGATTTAATTATAGACCTATGTTCATGGTTTATGTTATTGTTTATGGATATGTATAATGGCAATGTTGTAAATAAGTAAAATTAATGGACCATGGGTTCGGCCATGGTTATGGCCGAACCCCATGAGGAATGGTTTATGGACTTAGACGTTATTGTAAATCAAATGAGACATGGTTTTAATTGATTGATATATTATAAGGTAACGGGACCTCACAAGGTGTGTACGATCGTGAGCGGTTACCAGAAGAAAATGCAAGGACACAATAGTGGTCTTTGGTAGGATTCTACCGCTTTGAAACCATGGGTTTATGTACAATGTTTTACCTTATTTTGATGAATTTATGTTGTAAAGGTTATGTTTTAAATGTGAGTTTTAATGCTATGTTTACAATATAAAATAGCATGTATTTCATTAGCATCTCATGCATGGCATGGGGTGAACGATATGTAACTGGAGGGGCCACACTCCGTCGGGGCGTTCGAATAACCTATGTGGGATACCTTGATATGCCTTTCCATCAAGAAGAAACCAGAGGGGCCACACTCCGTCGAGGTGTCCGAAAAACCTATGTGGGATACCTTGATATGCTTTTCCATCAAGAAGAAACCGGAGGGGCCACACTCCGTCGGGGTGTCCGAAAGACCTATGTGGGGTTACTTATATGTACTTTTGATGGGTGAGACTCATTGCATTTGACATCATGACATTGCATGGTTTATATGGTTTTTGACATTATGATATTATTATATATGTTTTGTACTAACCATGTGTTAGCCCTAAATGGAATACCTGCTGGGCGCGTTGTTCTAACGCCCCACTTCTACCCTAGTGGATGATACAGGAAATAAGAGGAACGATGAACGCGAGGAGGGCCAAGCATAGGAGCTTGGATGCTTTTAGTTTATATGTTGATTAAGATACTCATGGAGTTGTATTTTGAGTATCTAGAATTCAGAATGTGATAACTTAGAGAATATTTGCTATGGTTTGATGTTTATTTGGATAATTATGTTATGTTAATTGTGGATAAAGACTTGGCGTACTTTACTAACTAAAATGGAATAGAACTAGGTTCTAATATAATTCCGCAGCTATGATTTTCATCCGTATGTTTATATTGTTATGTGTGAACCATTTTCATGGACTTAGTCCATGCACACATAGGGTTGGCCAGTTAAAGGTCGGACTTTAGAAGTTCGGACTTAGCTCGCGTCGTGACGCCCCGCTCTCTATCACTCTTTGTTTATAAAAAAAAAAAAGAATAGACTCTGATTTTCGGAAATCTAAGCGAGTGAAAAAGGACACGTTAGCGGTCTTTGGTAGGATTCCACCTCTTTGAAACCATGGGTTTATGTACAATGTTTTGATCTTATTTTGATGAATATATGTTGTAAAGAATGTATTTCAAGTGTGAATTTTAATGTTATGTTTACAATATAAAATAGAATGTGTTTTATTAGCATCTCATGCATGGCATGGGGTGAAGGATATGTAACCGGAGGGGCCACACTCCGTCGGGGCGTCCGAAAAACCTATGTGGGATACCTTGATGTGCTTTTCCATCCAGAAGAAATCGGAGGGGCCATACTTCATCGGGGAGTCCGAAAGGCCAATGTGGGGGTACTTATATGCACTTGTGATGGGTGGGACTCATTGCATTGGCATCATGACATGGCATGGTTTATATGGTTTTTGACATTACGATATTATTCTATATGTTTTGTACTAACCATGTGTTAGCCCTAAATAGAATACCTACTGGGTGCCTTGTTCTAATACCCTACTTCTACCCTAGTGGATGATACAGGAAACGAGGGGAACGATGAACGTGAAAAGGGCCAAGCATAGTGTAACACCCCGAATTTTCAAGTTATTAATATATATGAAAATTACCCATTTAATTTGTGAATTATTAGATATGGACCTTAGATGGGTAAAGTGTTGGGTAATTGCCCAATTAAGACCCAACAGATTGTGGAAATGGTTTCAATAGAATTAAATGGGGCTTAATTAAAATGGTAACCCAATATATCTATAAATAAGAGACACACACGCATATGCTAAGACTTTCTCTAACAAAATCAAGGAGTTATATTCGACCAAGGATTGTCCTAAATTGGGCAAAAACGTGTAGATGGATTGGGATTAGGCAATGATATCTTATTGCCTAATCCAAATAAAGAAGATGTCTAAGATTAAAAATAGATTACATTGGCCGTGTATGAGCTATGCGCATGATGTGTTGGAGTATCTTTAAAAGGAGTCCTTTCCTTTATTAAGAGAGATACTAGGGATTTGCAAAAAAGAAGGGGCAGTCGGCAACTTCTATGTATATTACACACGACTAGAATCGCGACTTGTTATCCCAGCAAGATAGACCGACTAGAAGTAGTATAAACAAGGCAGCTGAGCAAGGAAAAACAGTTTTGAAAGACGCTCATTCAAAGAGAGGCAGTAGCAAGGCCAAGGGGCGCACAGCATACTCAGAGAAGGAGGAGGCAACCAGCTATGTGAAAGATCAAGAAAAAGGAGGAAAAGGCTAAAGAAGGAAAGGATCGGAAGAACAAATCGGAGCGAAGGAAAACCGGAGGAGTTACTGAACCGGTAAGTAATTTTGATAATTTTGTTTAAAGAAAGGAACCATAGGGTTCGGCCATGGTGTATGGCCGAACCCCATGGAAGAAAATTGGATGATGTTAAATATGTTGGAATAATGTTAGGAGGGAGTTTCATGAAGAAAGGACGTACAAAGTATGCAATGACGAAGGTTGACAAAGCAGTTAGTCAACCGAATCTTTGATTCAGTCAACTGAACTGGTGTTGGACGAATCAGAAATGAGTTTCTAGGAGTTTCAACCAACCGAATATGTGATTCAGTCGACTTAACTAATGGTGGCTGAAATAGAAAATTGTTTCTGGAAGTTTCATCCAACTGAATCACCTGATTCAGTCTACTGAACACAGACGTAACAGATAAGAAAATGATCCTGGCGTGTTTAAGCCTACTGAATTTATGATTCAGTCGACTGAAAGATTACTTGTCAGGCACGAAAGTTGTTAGTTGGGGATTCAGCCGACTGCCGACTGATACTAGCCGAACATACAGTCAATCTGATCCAAAGTCAGCCGACTGAATCTCTGATTCAATCGACTAAAGGTTTAAGGGTAAGGCAGAGGACTGTATCCGGGATGATTCAGTAGACTGAATTCCTGATTCAGTCAACTAAATTGAAAAGTTAATGTTTATGTATGTTAGATTAAATGAATGAGAAATGAAAGATCATGGGTTCGGCCATGGCGTATAGCCGAACTCCATGAACCATGTTGGTGCGTTATTATTAGCCATAGCATAGTTTAAATGCATAAAATGGACAGCCATAGATTAAACAATGGCATGGATGTAATAAAGGGTCAAAGTGATGGATCATGGGTTCGGCCATGGTGTATGGTTGAACCCCATGAGGAATGTTTTATGGACTTAGACATTATTGTAAATCAAATGGGACATGGTTTTAATTGATTGATATATTATAAGGTAACGGGACCTCACAAGGTGTGTACGATAGTGAACGGTTACAAAACGAAAGTGTAAGGACACGTTAGTGGTCTTTGGTAGGATTCCACCTCTTTGAAACCATGGGTTTTATGTACAATGTTTTTATTTTATTTTGGTGAATTTATGTTGTAAAGGATATGTTTCAAATGTGAGTTTTAATGCTATGTGTACAATATAAAATAACATGTGTTTCATTAGCATCTCATGCATGGCATGGGGTGAAGGATATGTAATCGGAAGGGCCACACTCCGTCGGGGTGTCTGAAAAACCTATGTGGGATACCTTGATGTGCTTTTCCATCAAGAAGAAACCAGAAGGGCCACACTCCGTCGAGGCGTCTGAAAAACCTATGTGGGATACCTTGATGTGCTTTTCCATCGAGAAGAAACCGGAGGTACCACACTCCATCGGGGCGTTCGAAAGACCTATGTGGGGGTACTTATATGTACTTGTGATGGGTGGGACTCATTGCATTTGACATCATGACATGGCATGGTTTATATGGTTTTTGACATTATGATATTATTATATAAGTTTTGTACTAGCCATGGCTTAGCCCTAAATGGAATACCTACTGGGCGCGTTGTTCTAACGCCCTACTTCTACCCTAGTGGATGATAGAGGAAACGAGGGGAACGATGAAAGCGAAAAAGACCAAGCATAGGAGCTTGGATGCTTTAGTTTATATTTTGATCAAGTTATTTATGGACTTGTAATTTGAGTAACTAGACTTCGGGCATGTAATAATTTAGATAATTTGCTATGGTTGGATGTTTATTTGGATAATTATGTTATGTTAATTACTGATTAAAGACTTGACGTACTTTGCTATCTAAAATGGAATAGAATGAGGTTCTATTATAATTTCGCAGTATGATTTTAATCCGCATGTTTATATTGTTATGTGTGAACCGTTTTCATGGACTTAGTCCATGCACACATAGGGTTGGCCAGTTAAGGGTCGGACTTTAGAAGTTCGGACTTAGTTCGCGTCGTGATGTCCCGCTCTCTATCACTCTTTGTTTATAAAAAAAAAAATAGACTCTGATTTTCAGAAAGCGTAGAGTGAAAAAGGGCGGAGTGTTACACATAGGAGCTTGGATGCTTTTAGTTTATTTTGATTAAGTTACTTATGAATTTTGTAATTTGAGTAACTAGACTTCGGGCATGTAATAATTTAGATAATTTGCTATGGTTGGATGTTTATTTGGATAATTATGTTATATTAATTATGCATAAGACTTGGAGTACTTTGCTATCTAAAATGGAATAGAATTAGGTTCTATTATAATTCCGCAGTATGATTTTAATCAGCAAATTTATATTGTTATGTGTGAATTTTCATGGACTTAGTCCATGCACACATAGGGTTGGCCAGTTAAGGTCGGACTTTAGATGTTCGGACTTAGCTCGCGTCGTGACGTCCCGCTCTCTATCACTCTTTTATTTATTAAAAAAAAATAGACTCTGAATTTCGGAAAGCATAGTGAAAAAGGGCGGGGCGTTACAGTTGGTATCAGAGCGAAACAAAAAGATTGAATCTTTCGAAGTAACATTAAGACGGTATCATGTCTCACTGACAATAAGAATCCCAACTGACCGACTCTTTGGAGTCCGTTGCACGGGGGCTAGATTAATTTACTTCGTTGGACTCAGATGGGACATTCAATCTGAGAACAACAATGGATGATAGCAAAGGAAGTACAATCAAAATAAATGTATTTATCAAACACAGCAAAATAGGAAATATTTCCCCGATATCCCCGAATGGAGAAACAAACAATTGATACATAGGAAGTTTCCCCAAAAACAAAGAAATACAAAAGAGTGCTGATTTGGTAATTTCCCCAAGGACAAGGAACACAAGATGTTTATTTGGCAATTTTCCCCAAACAAGAGACATTATATGATACATAGGGAAATTTCCCAAAACAAAGATTAGTTTGATTAGAACTGCTGTTGGCATTGACATACTTCTGTTGTTCTGATACAGATATGTCGAGCAACAATATACAGAGTTGTGGGACAAAGGCACCCCTAGCTGTCCGATAGATCTGGTTTCTTCTTCCGATGATTCCAGCGTGCCAAACTTCATCAATGAAGCTGTAAACAGTCAAGACATGGAAGTAGAATCGCCCGAGTACAATGTTGGGGTTGCTCCAGCTTTCGTACCTGAAGAGGATGAGGAAGATGTCCCAAACTTAGAAGAATCTGTAGGGGAGATAGGCTCGCCCGAGTATACTCCGGCTACTCCGACTTCGAATGAGTTGACAGATTATATGTGCGAATTATGTAATAAGAAGGGGCACAACTGTACTTATTGCCCCCACCCTATTGAGGTTATTTGCCATGTTTGTGGACTTCATGGGCACGGGAAGGAGAGGACTAACTGTTCTTACATTGGGGGATCAGGAATAATACCCTGTCTGACTTGTGGAGTGTTGGGGCACACGTCAACGACATGCCCTGACAACTTCTTCGACTTTTATGATGATGCAGGGTCTTCTACGGAAGGTTAGGCTAAGAAATGGTAAGGAAATGTAACACCCCGGATTTTCAAGCTATGGATATTTATGGAAATTACCCATTTAATCTGTGAATTATTGGATATGGACCTTAGATGGATAAGTTGTTGGGTCAAATGCCGAATTAAGACCCAACGAATGGTGGTTATGTTTCAATTGAATTAAATGGGTGAGATGTATTTAATTGGGTCAAAATACCCAATTGGGACCCAATGGGTCATGTTTGACTTGGTTGACCACCAAGTTAGTCCAAGCTTAATTAGGTTGGGGCTGATTTGAGTTGGAAATGGAATCAAATAATTGAGTTGATTCAAGTGAATTAAATGAGTTGAATTAAAGAGGTGAGTTGAGTTAAATGGATGAGTTGAGTTAAATGAGTTGGATGGGAAGTTATGGGGATATTCATCTCAAGTGAGTGGAGTGGGAAGATGAGGGGTTTTTGTTGTTTCAAAGAACAACTCAAGGCATACACGTTGGAATAGGAGTTTCATCTCATGGGATGAAACTCCAATTATATCATTAATGGGGAGGTGAAAAGTCTTGGGGGCTACACAAGCCTACACCGAGGCTTGCACATTGGAAGCATAGGGACCGTTGGGAGTGTTTCATATCAAGGATGAAACCTCCAAATGGATCATGAATGGGAATATGACCATTTGGTATTGTTACACAACCCAAGCAAAGACACACCGTTGGGCACATAGGAGTTTCATCTCATGGATGAAACCCCCAAATGGGCCATTAATGGAGAGGTGGCTGTTTTGGAGTTGTTACACAAGCTTACACCAAGGCTTGCACATTGGAAGCATGAGGGTTTCCATCTCAAGATGGAAACCCAAAAGCCAAACTGTTGGGAGTGTTTCATCTCAAGGATGAAACCTCCAAGTGGAGCACTAAGGAGGGAGGTAAATGACAATGGGAGTTACACAATTCAAACAAGGCTACACCGTTGGAGCCTTGGGAGTTTCATCTCATGGATGAAACCCCCAAGTGGAGCATTAAGGAGAGAGGTAAAGGAACATGGGAGTTACAAAGGGGTGCCACCAAGGGACGCCACCTTTGGCCGACCTTATTGATCAAGGAAAGACTTTAGTTTTCATTTCATTCTCTCCCTCTCCCTCTCCCTCTTGGCTGTTACACCTCTCAAGGCAAGAATACTTAGCGTGTTTTTCATCACTCTCTCTCTCACACGGCCGAATCACTTCTCATAGTCAAAGAGAAAACACTTGGAGTGTTTATCTTAATCTTCTCTCTTTTTCCCTCTCTCTAATCTATACTCTCGGCCGAACCATTCTAAGGGGTTTTCATCAAGATCAGTCTTGGCTAAAAAGCAAGAAGGAAGGAAGAAGAGGCTAAGGAAGGAAATGAACAAGAAGGAGTAAAATAAACCGGAGGAGACGTGGAATCGGTAAGTGCTCGATAAATTGCAAAAATAAGAAAAAGTGGTCAAGGACATGGTTCGGCCATTTCATGGCCGAACCCTAATTTTATTATGGATAAAAGGCCCAATAATGAACCATAGGGTTCTGCCAAGTTGTATGGCCGAACCCCATGGAAAAGTAATAAGGAATTTATATGGGTTTAAGTGGTGTAAGAGAAGATGATGAGCCATGGCCGAACCCCATGGAAGGACATTGGTTATTTTAATGGAAGGTTGTTGACGTCTTTAAAAGGTTTAAGATAGAAATCATGTTGATGGACTTGGGGTAGTAAATGATGACCCAAGGGTATGAGTAAACCCCCATGAAGGGACTTGTTTATGGACTTAAAAATGGTAATGAACTCAATGGAGAAAATGGAATTTAGACATCATAGGGTTCGGCCATACACTATGGCCGAACCCCATGGACCATTTTATGGGTCATTCGTGGACCAATCATATTAGATGAATGACTATGTAAGGAAAGGGAAATAGTGGCAATGTTGTAAATATGGGCTAAAATGAAGGATCATGGGTTCGGCCATGGTGTATGGCTGAACCCCATGAGGAATGTTTTTATGGACTTAAGTGGTTACCAATGTTAGATGATTAATTTATAAGTGATTAGATTGATGAATCAAGATGACATGATCTTGGATTTAAATTTATAAGATCAAGGGATTACAAAGAGGGAACAAAAAATCAAGTGAGTGAGGTTCGGCCATGGTGTATGGCTGAATCCCACTAAGGTGTATTTTGTGGACTAAGGGTTAAGTAAGTAACTAAGTGGTGATTGAGTAATAAATAAAAGGAAGGACTAAAATCAAGTAAGTGAGGTTCGGCCATGGTGCATGGCCGAACCCCACAAGGTGGTGTTTATGGACTTAGAGATATTTGTAGATCAAATAGAACATGGGATTGATTGATTGACATGTTAGAAGGTAACGGGACCTCACAAGGGGTGTACGATCGTGAGCGGTTACCGGATGAAAGTGCAAGGGCACTTTAGTGGTCTTTGGTAGGTTTCCTACATCATTGAAAACTATATGATGTGTACAATGGTTTTAATTCTTATTTTGATGAGTTACTTTGTATCAAATGATATGTTTCAAATGTGAGATTTTAAAGGCTATGATTGTATTATTGCATAGCATATGGACATTTGCATCTCATGCATGGCATGGGAGGGATGATTTGTAACCGGAGACCAGACTTCGTCTGGGCATCCAAAAGACCACTGTGGGGATACCTTGATGTGCATTTTCCATCAAGAGGTAATCGGAGGCCACACTCCGTCGGGACGTCCGAAAGACCACCGTGGGGATACCTTGATGAGGAGCTTTCCATCAAGAGGATGTGTTGTGATGGGTGGGACTCATTGCATATGATAGCATGGCATGGCATTGAATTGGCATGATTATGATCTTTATTATCATGCAATGTTTCTGGTTTTTATCTGTATGATTGGATCTCTATTATCATACATGATTTTGGATACTATGCTTTACAAGTATGGTTGATATATTATATTTGGATTTTGGTACTAACCCATGTGTTAACCCTAATTGGAGTACCTACTGGGCGCGTTGTTCTAACGCCCTACTTCTACCCTAGTTGATGATACAGGGAATGAACGGAACGAGGACGTGATTGGAGCCAAACTTAGGAGCTTGGATGATTAAATTATATTTTGTTTAACTTATTCATGGACTAAGTTTCTGAATAGCTAGCATTCAGAATTGTAATAACGTAGGTTCATTTGCTATGGATTGGATGGTTAATGTTTGGATATTTAAGTTATGATAATTATTATTAAGTGTTGAACTACTTTGCTATCTAAAATAGAATAGGATTGTTATCCTATTGTAATTCCGCATTTATGATTATTCCGCATGCTAACTTGAGTACGTGTGAACCGTTTTAGTGGACTTGGTCCACGCACACGGATGGTTGGCCAGTTAAGGGTCGGGCTTTAGAAGCTCAGACTTAATTCGCGTCGTGACGTCCCGCTCTCGTTCACTCTTCTATTTTAAAAAAAAAAATAGACTCTGATTTTTGGAAAACATAGTGAAAAAGGACGGGGCGTTACAGGAAATGTCGGGGAAAAGGGAAGGATTTTGTAAGGGTTGTGGTTACGTAATGAAGGGTTTGTTCTAACCCTACCAAACCTTGTATTGTGATGGAAGTTTGAATAATTTTCAATAAAGTATGAAAACTTAAGAGTTTATAAAGTCTTTGGCATTGAGATGTGGGTGACGAGGTCACTGGATTATATTGAGACGTGGTATGGGTGTGTCCCACACGTGATATTGATGAGATAAGTATATAGATTCCATGAGTAAGGTTTAGAGTAGTTGTAAAACCGTGGGAACCTCGATATGAAATACGGAGTCCTGGTCCCGTAGGGTTGCCATTGAGGGTGGGTCTCTCGCATGCGCTGGAGGACGCTCTCACGACTATTTTGCACACTTGATATGCGTGGATGCGCAGAGCTAGGTACTATTTTACCTCGTGGGGTGGTACTAGCTTCGTCAGACGCGGTTCGATCGCCTTAGAGCTCGACTGAATCACCCTTAGGGTGAAGGGATGCAGGGCGAGGTAGACTTGATCACCTTGGACGTGGGTCTTCCGCTTAGTAAGTCATGAGCCCTAAGTTTTGCTAGGGGTCGGGGTATATTTATGATTTGATATTGTTGCTACTGTCACGTGGTGACTCATTCGAGTATTGTTCCTACGGATAAAATAGCTCATGGTGGATGATGCGCCTTGGATTAATTATGCCCATGAATGGATTATTCCCATAAGAGGGTTATATTCATGGATGGTTATTAATCAGGAGTAGATGATACTCACGGATAGAGTGGTACCAGGGTTGGATGTGTATAACCGTGGATGATGATTCCCATGGTGGTTTAGATTGATGAACGGTATCGGTATCGTAGAAGTTTTGAACAAAAGGTGTTAGTCACATAGTGGCTTATGTGCAAATGAAGATATGCTTATTTTTGGAGATGTACTTAGTGGAAAAGTTAAGAGTCTAGTGAAACTCGAATGGGAAACTATGGGCAACTTCTGAGTTAGACTGATCACTTGACTCTGTAGGTAGCCGATAGAGTTCCAGGACAGTGCAACTAGAAACCTAGTTAAAATGGAATCAGCAAAAGTCTTGAGCATAGGCTCGTATTGGCAGGCTACCTCACACAGAGAGTAGATGAATGAACGTATTGAGCGAATACGTATCGAAAATATTTTGGTAGCAGGTAAAATGAAACAGAGTACATTGATCTGCATAACATAGCAAATAGATTCACGAGAAAAAGAGATAACATGAGACAGGGTAAATTCTGCGAGAATGAAACTCATAGGTTGATATGAGTGATTTTGATGTAATTAAGTGGTACTTGACAAGATTGAACAAGAGCAGCAAGCAGATCCAGAAATGGAGGAGATATGGACCAAGATGTATCACGACCTAAAGAGACATTACTGGTGGCACGGACTTAGGAGGGATGTGGCAGAATTTGTGGCTCATTGCTTAACTTGTCAGCAGGTTAAGACGGAACATCAGAAGCCACCAGGGTTACTCAAACCTTTACCAATGCCGAAATGGAAATGGGAGTACATCTCCATGGATTTTGTGACAGGGTTGCCGAGGTCTTCAAAAGGCAATGATGAGATATGGGTCGTGGTAGACCAACTGAGCAAGTCTGCACATTTTCTTCCTATTAAAATGAAAGAATCATCTGAGACTTTAGGTCGGCGGTATATCAAGGATATCATCAAATTGCATGGTATACCTCAGACTATTGTGTCCGACAGAGATGGTCAATTCACCGGCAGAGTATGGCAGAGCATGCAGCCGGCCATGGGGACAGACCTACTGACTAGCACAGCATTCCATCCACAGATTGATGGGCAATCTGAAAGGACAATACAAACATTGGAGGATATGCTGAGAGCATGCATACTAGATTTCAAGGGTGGATGGGAGGATCACTTGCCATTGGTAGAATTCTCATACAACAACAGTTACCAGGCAAGCCTCCAGATGACTCTATTTGAGGCATTATATAGTAGACCTTTTAGGTCACCAGTGTGATGGACAGAGGCCGGTGAGCCTGTACTGATTGGACCTGAGTTGGTTGCAGAGACCACAACGCAGCTACAGTTGATACAGCAACACCTATTGGATGCACAGAGTTGTTAGAAGAGCTATGCTGACAAGAGGAGGAGGTTCCTTGAATTTGAAGTGGGGGACATGGTGTTCTTGAAAGTCTCGCCACGAAAGGGACACATGAGATTTGGAAAGAAGGGGAAACTATCGCCAAGATATGTGGGACCATTTTCAATCATAAGAATGATGGGGGACGTGGCTTATCAATTAGCACTCCCTTCACAGTTGGCATCTTTGCACAATGTGTTCCATATATCGATGTTGAGGAAGTACAATCCTGATCCTTCTCATGTACTGAACATACAAGATATAACGGTCCAAAGCGACGTTGACATACGTCGAAAAGCCTGTCCGAGTGGTGGACACAGAACAAAGGGTATTACGTACCGAGCGATTCAGTTTGCCAAGGTGGTATGGGATCGACATGGCATTGAGGAAGCCACTTGGAAACTCGAGTCGGAAATGAGAACAGCTCATCCTGAGCTATTTATGTAAATGTTTGAAACCCTACTTCACTCGATTTTCGAGACGAAAATTTTAAAAAAAGGGTAGTATTGTAACACTTTGGAAATTCATGTTATCAATATTTATGGAATTCGCCATTTTAATTGTGAATTATCGGATATGAACCTTAGATGGGTTAGGTGTTGAGTCAATGGCCCAATTAGGATCCAATGGTTATGGTATAAGGTTCAATTTAAAATAAATGGGTAAGGCACATTAAATTGGGTTAATGTTGTTATTTGGGTCAAAATGCCCAATTGGGACCCAATGGGTAGTGGTTATACACGTTGGAGAAGATGGAGATGGATATGGTTTAATGTTCAAATTCAAACAAAGAGAAGTGTATGGGTTTATTTCAAATTCAAAGGCACACGATGGAGAGAGATTGGAGGTGATTTGGCTTATTTCAAAATCAAAACAAGGATGCACATGGAAAGATAATGGAGATAGTTTTACATTTAAAAATATTCAAATTTCAAATGGCTTACACGTTGGAGCCTTGAGAATTCTATCTCATGTAGAGATAGGGAAGATAATCCCACTTGGTTATCTCTCCCTCACACTCTCTCTTACCCGATCACTCACAAAGTCAAAAGAGGAAAAGAGCTTAGAGATTACATCCCACTCAAGCCGACGCTCTCTCTGTAACTGAAAATTCCGTTACTAGAAGTATGCAAGACCTAGAGGGGGGGTGAATAGGTCGATTTTCAATTTTAGTTCCCTTTTAAATAATTTATCAAATTTAACAATATGCGCAGCGGAATAAACGTGTGTGCAAGTGATAAACAAATTAATCAAACCATTAATACAAACCACACATGCACAACAATATATAATGGTTCGGTTCACCTGAACCTACATCCACTGTTGGACTCACCTCTCTAGGGCTATCCCAAATATACTATGTATGGGTCTCACACCCAAATAGTACAACCTAGTTTTTTATAGAGGTTCAACCCAATCGGTCTAATCCTCTACACCTATTTTTTAGAGTGGTTCGAACACACTGTTCTAATCCACTTTACAATGTTTGAAATAAAACAACTAAGAAATACTTGCCTTGGGCCTTGACCGTTTTCCTTTAAGCACTTTCTTCTTTACTGAATCTGTGTGCTCCTTTCCATTAGTTTAGCTCCATCAAAATGACTATCGGCACAGCAGTATAGGACAAGGGTATGACTGGTTTTATAGTCCTATATGAACACCTTACTCTTTATTAGGATTGGGGTATTGATTACCCAAACATTTACTAAGGAAGATGATGAAGAATGGTGTCTAGAGGGAAGGCCGAATGATCACTCACTGGTATTCTTGTTCCTGAGTTTTTTCTGTGTGTATTCGGCCCACTAAACAACAGCATTACTGTTATTTTATAAACAGTTTTAAGGTCTGCAGTTAGTCACGCCTGCAAGGCCTCGCTGATTCTGATGAGGCCTTGCCAGCGGTAATTCTTGGAAAGACAACACATATGATTTGCTTAATCTGACAGACAAAAATCCATTCAGATAGCAACCAGATATCAATCAGATATCAGCCAGCTCATCTCCACCTTGCATGACTTGCAAATCATTTATCTTAGCCTCTAATCAAGGATTTGATGGGAATATTGTAAGGTGGATTACAAATCATGGAGGAACCTTTCCATAATTGTTATGGACAGCTCTCCAAGGATATTCAAATTCAAACTTTAAGAGAGGTGGTAACCCATGTGGTTAATTTGCTTACCATAATAAGCTTCCAATCAATTTACCATAATTACTCATCACACCATGTGGATAATTTTATTTACCATAATAAGTTTCCAATAAACTTACCATAATTACCTCTCAATTAAACAGTCACAGATTTTAACTTTCTAAAACTGTAAGAGACTGAGTCAGCTTGACACAGGGTCAGCTGCACTCAGCTCTGCACAACTAACTGCGAGGCCTCGGCAGATTGCATGAGGCCTCGAGGCGGAAAGTCACTATTCACTTTATTTACCAATTGACTTCTAGGTATTTGACTTAGCCTAAGGTCTCCTACGGTTTACTGACCTGTGTGCCAATACCGTATTCGGTGTAGACGCTTCAACTTCATAGTAGATCTTCTTAAACATCCAAGGCAAGTTCAACTGAGGCACGTAATTGACAATAAGGGTGACTCGGACGAACCGGGACACTTACAATCTCCCCCTTTGTCAATTTCGTGACAAAAACTAAGATCTGCCCATTACACCAATTTCCCCTTTACAATGAAATACAAGTCCTTAAAAAAAAATACAAATCAAACAATCACCATATCAAGACTTGAATTTCTTGCACTAACACTTCTCTCCACCTTTTTCGTTTTCTCCCCTTGAAATGATGCCTGTAAAAAAATTCCTGCAAAAGAGATAGGCAACTAGGTGGGATTTTGAAATTTCTCCCCCTTAACATTAGTACCATTTTTCTCCCCCTTTTTGTCATAAATTGACAAAGTGTACTACACAATAATATCATGGAGAAACAGATTTAACAAAACATCAGTTTTAAATAAGCACTTATTCCAATATTTGTAACTAAAAAAGATCCACCACCAGTATTATCACAATGATACCAATTAAATTGGATTTTTCAGATCTTTTAATTTTGAACTTATTTTAAATTTTGATCTTATCCCTTTATTCAAACTGGAATTTGGACATTAGATATTCACTATTCTAAATATTTAGTCACAATTCATTTGAACAATGAAAAGAACACTCACATTGATGCATACATATATAAATGTTCATTCCATATAATCAACCACAACAAGATAGCAAAGAATGAACAACTCAAAGAAAATATTGCTTTTCAATATTTGATTGCATGATATGGCAACCCTTTCAAAACCATATTAGTGAAAATATCATAACCATATAATTCAACTATTTATTTCTCAACGAAATACCACCATATATGATCGTAGAAATAAATATATCATGCAACACTATGTATGTATAAACAGTTAATCACACACCAATTTGTGCCTTTTGAAGATTCATACCATTTCATCCACGTGGGTACAAATTTAATTTGAAATTCCAGATCATTTAAGTCTTTTGAATCCACTTGAAATTTTGATCCGGTCCTTTCTTCTCAAATTAACGGATGTTGGGCATTTTGATTTCACATCTTAGAATATTTAGCCTAGATCCCGTAATTTGATATAAGAACCTCATTATATTATTCCAATTCATAATATTTTGAGGTCTTGCCACATTCCCATAAGATTTGCCAATGTAGGACTGATGTCTATGGTGTGGAGCATTGTTTTTCTTAGAGAAATTCACACTAGCAAAATAACTTTCCTTCTTTCTTTTTTCAAGGTGTGATTTTCTTCTAAAATTATTTTTCTTTTTCTCTGCACCTTTAAAATGATTTTCAATATTTTTATTTTCAAACTGCAACGTCCTTAACTTGCATTCATGTCTGAAATGGCCAGTTTTGTTACAATAGAAGCAAGTTACATCTTTTTTAGTCTTTTGGGTCAAGATGGGCAAAACAACATTCTCCAAGTTGTGACCAAAACCAATCTTGTTTTTATAATCTTTAGCACCGTTTAGAATGGTGTTCTTAGAAACCTCAGATTTTACATCATGATCAGTTTTCAGTGTAGTGTGTACTACAAGGGCTTTATGTGTAGGATCTTGGTCTATGTTTGCCTCATGGTAAGATTTAGAGGTTGTCAAGATTCTAGAATTCTCATCAATAGTTATACCTTCACAAATTCTTTCCAGATGCCTCCTTGGCTGTTTCAAAAGTCTTGATTACATTTAAATCATCAGCGGAAACAACACACATGATGGCATTGAGAGCTTTGAAATTACCATCATACATGCTTCTCTCAATGTCATCCCAAAGGTTCAAGATTTTTGGTTTTATCATTTTATATGAATCTATGGTCACTTCTTCTATAGGATGTGACCAACCTTTTATAATGGCTTCCCAAGCGATTGGGTCTAAGGAAATTAGAAATATTTTCATTTTTATTTTCCAATAATTGTAATTGGAGTCATTGAAGTAAGGAGGTCTATTTATTTCTAAACTTTCACCCAAATACATAGTTCTAGCAAAAAGGATCAACTCCAGACGGTTAAGTCAAATACGGAGTAACCTTGCTCTTGATACCAATTGAAAATTCCGTTACTGAAGTATGCAAGACCTAGAGGGGGGTGAATAGGTCGGTTTTCAATTTTAGTTCCCTTTTAAATAATTTATCAAAGTTATCAATATGCGCATTGGAATAAACGTGTGTGCAAGTGATAAACAAATTAATCAAACCATTAATACAAACCACACATGCACAACAATATATAATGGTTCGGTTCACCTGAACCTACATCCACTGTTGGACTCACCCTCTCTAGGGCTATCCCAAATATACTATGTATGGGTCTCACACCCAAATAGTGCAACCTAGTTTTTTATAGAGGTTCAACCCAATCGGTCTAATCCTCTACACCTATTTTTTAGAGTGGTTCGAACACACTGTTCTAATCTACTTTACAATGCTTGAAATAAAACAAATAAGAAATATTTGCCTTGGGCCTTGACCGTTTTCCTTTAAGCTCTTTCTCCTTTACTGAATCTGTGTGCTTCTTTCCATTAGTTTAGCTCCATCAAAATGACTATCGGCACAGCAGTATAGGACAAGGGTATGACTGGTTTTATAGTCCTATATGAACACCTTACTCTTCATTAGGATTGGGGTATTGATTACCCAAACATTTACTAAGGAAGATGATGAAGAATGGTGTCTAGAGGGAAGGCCGAATTATCACTCACTGGTATTCTTGTTCCTGAGTTTTTTCTGTGTGTATTCGGTCCGCTGAACAACAGCATTACTGTTATTTTATAAACAGTTTTAAGGTCTGCAGTTAGTCACGCCTGCGAGGCCTCGCTGATTCTGATGAGGCCTCATCAGCGGTAATTCTTGGAAAGACAGCGCATATGATTTGCTTAATCTTACAGACAAAAATCCATTCAGATAGCAACCAAATATCAATCAGATATCAGCCAGCTCATCTCCACCTTGCATGACTTGCAAATCATTTATCTTAGCCTCTAATCAAGGATTTGATGGGAATATTGTAAGGTGGATTACAAATCATGGAGGAGCCTTTCCATAATTGTTATGGACAGCTCTCCAAGGATATTCAAATTCAAACTTTAAGAGAGGTGGTAACCCATGTGGTTAATTTGCTTACCATAATAAGCTTCCAATCAATTTACCATAATTACCCATCTCACCATGTGGATAATTTTATTTACCATAATAAGTTTCCAATAAACTTACCATAATTACCTCTCAATTAAACAGTCACAGATTTTAACTTTCTAAAACTGTAAGAGTTCAACTGCACTCAGCTTGACACAGGGTCAGCTGCACTCAGCTCTGCACAACTAGCTGCGAGGCCTCGGTAGATTGCATGAGGCCTCGAGGCTGAAAGTCACTTATTCACTTTATTTACCAATTGACTTCTAGGTATTTGACTTAGCCTAAGGTCTCCTATGGTTTACTTCCCTGTGTGCCAATTCCGTATTCGGTGTAGACGCTTCAACTTCATAGTAGATCTTCTTAAACATCTAAGGCAAGTTCAACTGAGTCACGTAATTGACAATAAGGGTGACTCGGATGAACCGGGGCACTTACAGTAACATCCCGATTTCTAAATATGAATATTTATGAAAATGCCACTAGATTGGTAAATTTATTAGATGTGATTGTAAATGAGAAAATGGTGGGGCCCATTGCTCAAATTAAGACCCTATGAGCATATTATAAGTGTCAAATTTATCATGAATGGGTAATGAACATCAAATTGGGTCAATATGGTTAATTGGGTCAAAGGACCCAATTGGGACCAATGGGTCATAATGGACTTGTTTGACCATTGGTTGAGCCCAAATTAAATGGGGTTAAGTTGAAGTGATTGGAAATTATGTGGAGCATAAATGGGTAGGCTTGATACACATGTGAAAACCAAATGCAAATGACTAAAACAACCCATAAATGGGTCATGGAGTCAAAACGAGTCAACAAGATAAATGGGGACCCAATGGGCAGGGTTGACCATGTTGACCATGGCTGACCGTGTGGGCCTTCAAATGAGCTCAATGGTGAGTTAAATCAGGTTGAGTGGGACTGAATTGAGTTGGTTTTGAATTAAGAAATGAGTTGACTCAAGTGCAATAAATGAGTGTCATTTAATGTGGTGAGTTGGGCTTGTGAATTGGGTGAGTCAAAATGGAAACCAAAGGGGCTATAAATTCAGTGAGTTAAAGGGGGAGATGAAGAGTTACTTGGGTCTCAAGCCACACAAGACAAGTCCCACACGTTGGGGACTTGTGGTGTGAGCTTCCATGCTAAGTTTTAAATGGAATTGATGGGAATGAGATAAGATTTCATGGGGAGCTGAGTGGATGCATTGGTTGGTGCCACGGGGTGCCTTGGATGGCACCAAATATACCATTGGTTTGATCAAGTATTGATGAGGATTAATGAAAAGAATTGGGGCTGTTTAACAAAAGGAATAAACACCTCATTTGGCCGAATTTGTCATTGCAAGTCTTAGAAATCCCTCTCTCCCCCTCTCTCTCCAAACTCATTCTCTTGGCCGAACCAGCTAGTGGTGTCTTCACCAATTGATCAAGCATACATCCGGCTAGGGACTAAGGAAGAAGAAAGGAAACAAAAGGGAAGGAAGTAAAGATCAAAGGCAAGAGAGAAACAAAGGAATTTGGTAAGTATTTCCATTGAATTTTGTTTAATAAGATGGGACAAATGGAACATGTTTTGGGCCATGGGTATGGCCGAATACATCAAGGTTTAAACCTTGGGTAATGTGGTTTAAAAATGATAAAATGGATCATTGGGTTCGATCACCTTGGATGGCCGAACCCCATGAAATTATTTGGTTAGATTGATGGTTTTGAAGGCTAAAAACCATGCAAATGATGGACTGTTTTGGATGTTTTTAATTAGACCTAAGATGCATGTTGTAAGGGTTTTTAAATCATGGATTTGGATGTCATGATTTGGCCATGGAATGGCTGAATTCATCAAGGACTTAAACCATGGTTAAAGGTTGTTTAAAATGGTAAACATGTATCATTGGGTTCGGCCACCTTGGATGGCCGAACCCCATGGAATTATGTTGATATTTGGATGGTGTTTGAAAGGTAAAAACCATGCATTATTATGTTGATTTTTACATGCTTTTAGTGGACATGTGATGTAAGTTAAAATGGTTCAAATTATGGGCATAGGGTTCGGCCACTTGTGAGGGCCGAGCCCCATGAAAGTGTTTGATAATTGTTATGGTTTTTGGAGAGATAAAACCATACCAATAATGGAGATGTGGTTGCTGTTTTGGGTTGGCCATTGGATGGCTGACCCATGTGGTTAACATGGCTAAAGGGTAGAGTCCAATTGATATATAAATAATGGAATCATTGAGCAAAAGAACCATAAGGGTTCGGCCATGTGTATGGCCGAACCCCATGGATTGTTTTGATGGGAGATTTGGATTAAAATCATATTGGAAGCTAAGGTTTGTTTTATGCTTTTGTTCTAAGAAACACCTATGCTTAGTTATGGATCTAATATTAATTTGATCAACCATGATAAGGATGGAAAGTAGGACAAAAATTAGATTGGTGAGGTTCGGCCATGAAGTATGGCCGAACCCCACTAATGGTCATTGGTGACCCTAGTGTGTAGTTACTAATGTTGATGGATGGACTTAGTGGTTAATTTATATGTATGTATGAATGATGTAAAGGACCAAACTAAGGTGGTTTGGATATGGACCTTGGTGTTTAAGGAAAATTAAACAAAAGGTTAGCCTAAATGGCATAAAGGTAATTATAGATGTAATGATCAAAGATGAAATGATCATAGGATTGGATATATGAACCCCACTTATAAATATTTTTGGATATTGATATTAATGGGCTGTTTTAATGAAGCTAGTGGATGGAATTATTAAATCAAGGGACTTGATTTGGGGACCTTAAAACAATGACAAAAATGGAAAAGAAAAAGGGACCAACTTAGATGATAAGGTTCGGCCATGTTAAATGGCCGAACCCCATTCAAAATGTATTATGGGATTAAAGTCGATTCATGGTTTATGTGAATAAGGTGATGGATCTCTTTGACGACACGCTAGTTGTGATCGGTTGACGCTTGAAAGGAACGGTCACTTAAGAGAATTCTCTCTAGGTTTCCTACCTACTTGTAACCACAAATATGATTTGGTTTTATCATGTTTTTATGAGATATGTTGTTTTTGATATTATGTTTCAAATGTGGTTTTGAATGATGAGTTATGTATTTACAAATGATATACAATACAATGACATCTCATGCATGGCATGGGGTGATGACTATGGGAAACTGGAATCCTATTCATAAGAAATGAAGATTACTGTGGATTACCTTATCGTGAGAATCCCAATGAAAGAACACTGTGAAACAACTCAATGATGAGTGTCTTTCCACAGGAAATGAGGATTACCTTATCGTGAGAATGCCAATGAAAGAACACTGTGAAACAACTCAATGATGAGAGTCTTTCCAAAGGAAATGAGGATTACTGTGGATTACCTTATCATGAGTGTCCCAATGAAAGAACACTGTGAGATAACTCAATGATGAGAATCTTTCCACAGGAAATGAGGATTACTATGGATTACCTTATCGTGAGAGTCCCAATGAAAGAATACTGTGAAATAACTTGATGGCTATGTATACTGGTAATGGGTGGGACTCATTACATATGCACTTACATATATAGCATTGTTTTCAGATGTTTTATTGATAATCATGTACTATGTTATATATGCGTGTTTTATATGCTAACCATGTGGTAGCCCTGACCAGAAAACCTACTGGGCGCGTTGATCTAACGCCCTAATTCTATCCTTAGAGGATAATGCAGGAACAAGGAAGGGGAAAGAGAAGGTTGATGACCAGGAGGGGAGCCAAGCTTAAGAGCTTGATGTTGGAATGATTTTTATATTACTGTCTTATGAGTTACATTTTTATGGACATGTAATAAGTTGAAACCTTTGCTATGGTTTGTTTATGATATTGACAATGGATGGTTGGATAACTTATTTTAATAATTGAGACTTGTACTTGCTATCTAATCAGTTTATTTCTGCAATTGGTTTAGTTTATTCCGCATGACATTGTTTAGTTCCATGTGTGGTTTGTCTTTCATGGGTTTAGCCCATGCACACATGGGTGGCTAGTTAAGGGTCGGACTTTGGAAGTCCAAACTTAGCTCGCGTCATGACGCCGCTCGCTCTCTTCCGGTGTTATTGTATTGTTAATATAAAAAAAAAAATTAGACTCTGAATCTCGGCGAGGGCGGGGCGTTACACTCTCAAGCGTATGCCCTCTTGACCGAACCATTTTTTGGAGGAGTTATATTGATCAAGCTCACAATCGGCCAAAAAAATCAAGAAAAGAAGGAGAAGCTAAGGAAGGAAAGAAACAAGCGGGAGTGAAGAACAAATTGGAGGAGTCGCGAAATTAATAAGTGCTCTACTAAGTCTTGGTAAATAAGAAAATGGTTAAGACATGGTTCGGCTATGTATATGGCCGAATCTACCAAAGGTTTAAATTATGGATGATGAGGTTTAAAAGGAGAGAAACATGGATCATAGGGTTCGGCCACTTTGGATGGCCGAACCCCATGAAAGGATTTGATAATTTTGTATGGTTTTTGGAGAGATAAAGACCATACCAATGTATGAGAGTTTTTAAGTGTTTTAATTGGAAATAAAATTGATGTTTTGGGCCAGCCATTGTATGGCTGAACCATATTGTTATTATGGCTAAAATTTGGGGCATGAACCATGCACAAAGGATGGAATGTTTGAGTCAAGAGAACCCCATGGACCCTTGTATGGATATTTGGAAGGGGTCTAAATTATGACTATATGGGTAAAGCATGGTTCGGCCATGAAATGGCCGAACCCTAACCTCTATAATGAATAAAAGAACCAAGGGTGATCTATAGGGCTCGGCCATGGGTATGTCCGAACCCCATAGAAAGAGGTATTGATCATGAAAGTGCATGAATAGCAAAAGTGTAAATAGATGGAAATAAGGAACCATAGGGTTCGGCCATATGTATGGCCAAACCCCATGGAGTAATTTTGATGGGTTTAAGTATTTTTGGAACCATGAAGATAATGGAGAATTAAAGGACTAAAATTTGAGATAAGTGAGGTTCAACCATGTTGTATGGCCGAACCCCACTAAGATGGATTTGTTTTGGATGATGGTGGTTAGCAAAATTAAACATTGGTTAGACCAATGTCAAAACCGTAAATACAAGTCAAATTGTAAATATGAATGGGTTGATCAAAGGACTTGAAAAGAGGGGTCCAAAACTAAAGTGGTAAGGTTCGGCCATGTTGTATGGCCGAACCCTTCCAAAGTGTGTTTGAAGTGTAAGGTGGTTTAATACGATTAAATAAAAAGAAAGGACAAATTCAAAGCGGGTGAGGTTCGGTCATGGGGTATGGCCGAACCCCACAAGGTGGTTTTTGGGGCTTAGATTTAATGGAAATCAAATGTTTAGGATCTTGACTTGCTGTTATATGAACAAGGTATCGAGACTTTTTGAACGGTATGCAATCGTGAACGGGTGACGGACTGAGAAGAAAAGACAACTTAAGTAACTTTCTGTAGGTTTCCTACCTTTTTGTAACCACAATTTATATTTGTTGTTTTATCTTAATTTTTATGAGATATGTGCTCAACTATTATGTTTCAACGTGGATTTGAATGTTAAGATTTATTCACAAATGGCATGTATTCATAGACATCTCATGCATGGCATGGGGTGATGATTTGTAACTGGAGGCCTCACTCCGTCGGGGCGTCCGAAAAACCACTATGGGGTACCTTGATGATGAGAATCCCATCAAGAGGAATCCAGAGGCCACACTTCGTTGGGGCGTCCGAAAGACCACTGTGGGGTACTTTGGTGATGGCTATGTATATTTGTGATGGGTGGGACTCATTACTTTTGCATACATACATAGCATTGTTTTTGTGAGTTTTTGATGATCATGTATTATTATGATATATGCATGTTTTATGCTAACCTTGTGGTAGCCCCAACGGAAACACCTACTGGGGGCATTGATCTAACGCCCTATTTCTATCCTTAGTGGATGGCACAGGAAAGGGAAAGGTCGAGGATCGCGAAAGAAACTAAGCATAGGAGCTTGGGCTTTGAATGTAACGCCCCGCCCTCTCCGAGACAAAAATCAGAGTCTATTTTGTTTTTTAAAAACATAAACACCAGACAAGGGCGGAGGGACGTCACAACGCGAGTTAAGTTCAGACTACTCAAGTCTGAACCCTAACTGGCCACCCATGTGTACATGGACTAGACCATGATAACAAAACACACATGGAACTAAACAATAACTTGCGGAATAAACTAGACTAACTGCAGAAATAGAATGAATAGATAGCAAGTACCAATCTCAATTAACAATTAACATAAAACAACAATCCATAGTTAATAACCTAATCAAACCATATCAAAGTATTAACTTATTACATGTCCATCAATTATAACTCAAACGACAATAAATAAAAAGTCTTGTTCATCAATCAAGTGCTTAGGCTTGACTCCCCTCCCGGTCATCGACCTTCTCTTTCCCTTTCCTTGTTCCTGCATTATCCTCTAAGGATAAAATTAGGGCGTTAGATCAACGCGCCCAGTAGGTTCCCGATCAGGGCTACCACATGGTTAGCATATAAAACATGCATATATATGATAGTACATGATTATCAAAAACATATAAAACCATGCTATGTATGTATGCAAATGTAATGAGTCCCACCCCATCACACATACATAGCCATCACTTAACGGGACTCTCACCGTCAAGGTAAATCACAATACACTTTCATCTGGAACTCACACGATAAGGTAATCCACAGTAATCCTCGTTACCTATGGAAAGACACTTCATCATTGAGTTGTTTCATATCACATATTAGTCATCCTGGCGGGACTCTCATCGCCTAAGGAGACTAATGTGGCTCTTATCATCATGTTACTCCTCCTGGCGGGACTCTCATCGCCTAAGGAGGACAATAACTCATAATTGCAACCCAGCATATCCTCAATCATCATCCCATGTCCATGCATGAGATGCCAATGCATTGTATGTCATTTGTAAATACATAACTCATCATTCAAAATATGATAAATAATAGTATAATAATATCTCATAAAAACCATCATGAAAACAAGTGTAGATGTGGTTACAAGTAGGTAGAAAACCTACTGAAGATTCTCTTCAGTGTTCGATCTTTCTTAGTCGTCAGCCATTCATGACTCGTACGCCGTTCTCGTAAGTCTCGATACCTTATTTTCATAGCAGCAAATTAAACATTCATTTTGTAATTCCAACTTGGTCTAAGTCCCAAAATGCACTATGTGGGGTTCGGCCATACCCATGGCCGATCCTCACCTATTTATCCTTTGGTTTCTCATTCGTTTAATCTCTATTAAGCATCAATTTCTACAAAAATACCTTGGTAGGGTTCGGCCATACAGCATGGCCGAACCATACCCCTTTGTTTTGGGTCCATACAACCATACCTATGATCATTCTACCTTTGATCATTTCTCCCATAACTACCATTATGCCATTGAGACCAACCTTTTCCTTAAACATCCTTGACTATGACCAAACCACCTTGGTGGGGTTCGGCCATACCCATAGCCGAACTTCACATCTTTATTTGCTCCTTTAAATCAATCTTTAAATCAATACATAAACACATCATAGTTACCAATGGAATTCAATCCAATCTTTTCACCCAAAAACAGCCCATGGGGTTCGGCCATACCCATAGCCGAACCTTATGGTTCACTTGGTTCAATATTCACCATGATTACTCATGGTTTTAACATGCTAATTCAACCATGAACCCATACATGGTTCAGCCATATATTGACCAACCAAAAACAGTAAACATATCCTCATTTAATTCCCATAAAACACCATAATCTTATATGGTTTTTATCTCACAAAATCATCAAATACTTTCATGGGGTTCGGCCCTCCAAGGTGGCCGAACACTATGTCCATGACTTGATCCTCAAAAACATACTTTTACGTTTCAATAACCATGTAATAAACAGCATAATATTACCGAGTTTTACCATTTAAAAATCATCCAATAACCAACCCAACTTCATGGGGTTCGGCCATGCTCATTGGCCGAACTCTATGACCTTTGGTTTTGAACCTCTTAATCATTCATCTAGATCTAAATAAGACTTCCATATCCATGTTTTAACCTTTTTAAAACATGCATTTTAGTTCTAATGAAAACATCTAAAAACAGTCCTACACTTGCCTGGTTTTAAATTCCAAAAACCATCCAAATCAACTAATTATTTCCATGGGGTTCGGCCATCCAAAGTGGCTGAACTCCACGTTCTAAATTTCCATCCTTTAGACCTTATCAACACATTTTACATCCTTACTTAATTCGGCCACAAAATGACCCAATTAATATGTGTATAATTCACCATGGTTTGACATGGTTTTTGACCTTTAAGAACATCAAATCCAATCCATATTTTTCATGGGGTTCGGCTAACCAAGATGGCCGAACCCAATGGCATATTTTCTTATCCCTTTAAGCCATCTAATCCAAGGTTAAAACGTTGATGCATTTGGCCATAACCATGGCCCATTACATGCTCCATTTGTTCCATTTTATTAAACCAAAATAACAACTAAACACTTACCAAACTTCCTTGCTTTTAATGTTTACTTCCAATCCTTCTTTGCCTTCCTTCCTTTGCTGTTTTATGCTTGACTAGTTGTGCAAACACCTCTGCTGTTTTAGCCAAGAAAACAAATTTGGAGAGAGGGAGAGAGAGATGGGAATTCTTTGGATTTTCAATATGAAAATCAGCCAACAATGGTGGTCTTTCCCTTTTGTAATTTCAGCCCATCTTCCATTCATTTTCCCTCATTAAATTTTGCCAAAAACGATGGGATATTGGGTGTCATCCAAGACACCCCTTCACCCAAACGTTGCACCCTTTCATTCACAACACATGCATCTCATGAGATGCATGATGCCGCCCAACCTTGGTGTCCCTTGGCTTTGCCAAGGCACCTCTTCATTCCAACGGCTAGGATTGATTCCCCAAGAGTTGTATGTGATTAACAACACCTTTCCTCTTCCTCTTGACTCACTTGACTCATGATATTTTTATTCCAACTCAACACACTTAATGCACCAAATATGAGTCAACTCTATTCTTAAATCATACTCACTCCAATCTGTCCAACTCAAGCTGAACTAACTCACACTTGAGTTCAATTGAGGGCCCACACGGTCATCCGTGGTCAACTTGGTCAACCCGACCCATTGGGTCCCCAATCAGCCCCTTGAACCGTTTTGACAACATGAGCCATTAATGGGCTGATTTTGCCATTTTTAATTGGTTTTCACTTGTGCTTCAAGCCTACCCATTTTTGCTCCACTTGATTTCCAATCAATTCAGCTTATCCCCATTAAATTTGGGCTTACACAATGGTCAAATCATCCACTATGACCCATTGGGTCCAATTGGGCCCCTTGACCCATTTAACCATTTTCGACCCAATTGATGTACATTACCCATCCAATCAAACTTGACATTTATAATGTGCTCATATGATCTTAATTTGAGCAATGGTCCTCACCATTTCCTTATTTGACATCACAAAATAATTAATTTAACACATCAGGGGCATTTTCGTAATTATCCACTTCGTTGAGAAATTGAGGTGTTACACTGAATGGACTTATTTATGGATATTTGTTTAAGTTTACATGGACATGTAATTTGTTAGCTAGATATAGGCATGTAATAATTTAGTATTTTTGCTATGGTTTGGTATGGTTTGGATTGAATGATTAAGTTAAGATAACTTTGGAAAAATGACAATGTACTTTGCTATCTAATAAAATGGAGTAGATTTAGGTTCCATTATAATCCACAGTTAGTTTAAGTATTATTCCGCAATGTTTATACTTTACTAAGTGAGAACCATTCTCATGGACTTAGTCCTTGCTCACATAGGTTTAGCCAGTTAAGGGTCGGACTTTAGAAGTCCGGACTTAACTCGCGTCGTGACACTCCCGCTCTTATCACTTGTTTATTTATTTTTAAAAAAAAAATAGACTCTGATTATAGTGAAAAAGGGCGGGGCGTTACACTAAATCAATTCCATTTTAGATAGCAAAGTACTCCGTCAATTATAAATGATTAACTTAACTTAATTAACCAAAGTAACCATTCACAAACCATAGCAAATATCTAAATTATTACATGTCGATTACTAGCTACTCAAAATACAAGTCCATGAATAACTAAAATAAAATAACATCCAATCACATATCCAAGCTCCTATACTTGGCTCCGATCACGTTCATCATCCCTTTCCTTTCCTGTATCATCCACTAGGATAGAAGTAGGGCGTTAGAACAACGCACCAGTGTGAATTGTTTTCATGGACTTAGTCCGTGCACACGTAGGGTTGGCCAGTTAAGGGTCGGACTTTAGAAGTTTGGACTTAACTCGCATCGTGACGTCCCGCTCTTTATCTCACTCTTTAAAAAAAAAAAAAGACTCTGATTTTCGGAAAGCATAGTGAAAAGGGCCGGGTGTTACAAAGGCACATGTGGGGCCGACCACCATGGTTGACTTGGTCAACCATGGATGAGTTATAGATGAATTAAAGTGAATCAAGTGAAATAAGTGGAATTAAATTATTAAATTGAATCACCTAAGTTAGATGGAAAAAAAATCAATGCTTGAGTTGGGAGTTGAGTTACATTAAAATAAGGTGAGTCACATAGAAAATGGAGTGAGTCAAGGAGGGTGGTTTCCTTCTCATGGAAACCACTAGCAAACCAAAACCGTTGGACATAGGGGTGGTATGCCATGTGGAGGGCATGCACCCCCCTTGGCTAGACAAGAAGCTTAAATGGAGGACATGCAAGACCATGGATTGGTCCAAGGAGAGATGGTGGTTCCACCTGTAATGCCCCGCCCTTTTTCACTCGCCGAAAATCAGAGTCTATTTTTTTTTTTTTTAAAGTAAAGAGTGAAAGAGAGCGGGAACGTCACGACGCGAGCTAAGTCCGAGCTTCCAAAGCCCAACCCTTAACTGGCCAACCATGCGTGTGCATGGGCAAGTCCACTAAAACATTTCACACGCAATATTACGACTTGCGGAATACCCATTGCAGAAATAACATCAGGTTACAACATTTACTTAGCAAGGAAGGCAATCAATATAAATTAACTTAATCCAGATTAATCATCATTAGATCCATAGCAAATAATCTAAGCTATTACATTCCCAAATACTAGCTACTCAAATTACATTGTCCAACAAACTTAAATAAAATGAAACTAAATTATCCAAGCTCCTAAGCTTGGTTCCGATCGCGTCCTTCATTCTATCCATTTCCTGTGTCATCATCTAATGTAGAAGTAGGGCGTTAGACAACGCGCCCAGTAGGTACTCTGAGTAGGGTCAAACACATGGGCTAGTATAAAAATCCAAATATAATACATCATGCCGTACTTGTAAAACATCGTGTCCAAAATAGTGTATGATAATAAAGATCCAATCATACAGATAAAAGCCAGAAAAAGTGCATGATAATGGAGATCATAATCATGCTGATTCAATGCCATGCCATGGGTGTCATATGCCATGAGTCCCACCCATATCACAATCACAAAATACTCTCTTGATGAAAATCCTGATCAACGTCCACGAATGTCTTACGGACGCCACGATGGAGCGTGGATCCGATTACAAATCAATCATACATCCCTCTTGATGGATAATGCACATCAAGGTACCCCCACGAATGCCTTACGGACGCCCCGATGGAGCGTGGAACTCCGGTTACATTTGATCCCTCCCATGCCATGCATGAGATGCAAATGCCAACATGTTATGTAATATTAAACATCATAGCATTTAAAATTCCATAATTGAAACATATCATTTGATACCAAAATAACTCATCAAAACATGAATTAAAATCATCATATATGCATATTCCATGGTTTTCAATAAGGTAGGAATCCTACCAACGTTTAATTATCGGGTCCTTCTGTTTCCGTCCAAAAACCGATCACCGAGATCCCGTTACCTTATTACATATCAATAATTCAAACCCATGTTCCATTTGATTTCCAACCATGTTTAAGTCCACAAACATGCCTTAGTGGGGTTCGGCCATACAACATGGCCGAACCTCACTCACTTGGTTTTGGATCCCTCTTTTTAGTCCTTCATCTTTTAAATAAATTGTGGGTCCAAGATCATGCCATCTTTTGATTCATTAATCCAAACACACATAAGTTAATCATCTAACATTAATAAAACCCTAATTCCACAAAACCTTCTCCACGGGGTTTGGCCATACACCATGGCCGAACCCATGGTCCATCATTTTAACCATATTTCCATCTTAGCCATCATTCTTTCCCTAGCTAATCACTTAGCTTATTACACATGACTTAAGTCCCAAAAATATGATCCATACATGATTCATTAATCATAAAATAAAACCCTAATAGATCCCTCCATTCCTTGGCTTGATCATTCATTCATTTAAACATGCATAGATCCATAAATGACCCATTAAAATAGTTCATGGGGTTCGGCCATACAACATGGCCGAACCAATGATGTCTCATTTCCCATCTTCTCCTTTAAATCATTTACAATCTTAGGTCCATAAACAAAGTCCCTCCATGTGTGTGTGTGTGTGTGGGGGGGGGGGGGGGGGGGGGGGGTGGGTGGTGTTTTAATCATACACTTAGGTCATCATTTTACAACCCAAAGTCCATCAATATATCTTCCATCATTTTCATGCTCCAAATGCATCTAAGTCCATCAACATCCCTCCATGGGGTTCGGCCATACAACATGGCCGAACCCATGGTCCATGGTTCTTTACCGTTTACAACATTTTAGATCATGCTTTGCAATATTTAAGACCTACTTAAAATCACCAATAATCTCCCATCATTATCATCCCTTAAAACCTTTTAAAATGACTAACATACATCTATGATTTTCATCATTTAAACCCACTAAAAATCACTAATATCCTTCCATGGGGTTCGGCCATACAACATGGCCAAACCCTATGGTTCATTATTTTCTTTTAAAAATCATACATCCAAGATTTGATCCTTTGGTGGGGTTCTTATACATAAAAACTAGGGTTTGGCCATGCAAGGGCCAAACCATGATCCTTAATCATTCACCATTTCTTACTTGAGACATGCATAAAGTCCTTAGCCATAACAAGATTAGGGTTCGGCCATGCAAGGGCCGAATCATGATTTTTCATGCTTAATCATATCCATTAATCATATGGGTAACCGTAATCACCCTTCCTTTGTTCAATCCATCCCATTCCTTGGATGGATTTTAAATCCATGGCCCATAATATCTTGGCCAACTCTCCAATCCAAAATGGGATGTTCTTTTTAACCTCTTTTCTTACTTAATAAAATCTCATCAAGTACTTACTGATTCTGCGACTCCTCCGGTTTCTTTCTTTCTGTGCTCCTCCTCTCTTTTCCTTCCTTAGTCTTTCTTCTTTCTTCCTCCTTGATCTTTGTGAAAGGGACGGCCCTAGGGTTCTTGTGAGAGGGAGAGGAGCTTCCGACAGAAAATACTCTTAAGTGTTTCTTGTCTTGAGAGGGGGATCGGCCAAGAGAGAGATAGAGAGACTGAGATGAAGAAAAGAACTCCCTTTGTTGTGCAATGGAATTTGGCCAAGGGTGGTGTCTTTTGGGTTATGCCCCTTTGTAACAACTATAACTCTTCACCTCCCTCATTAATACTTCCTTTGGGGGTTTCATCCCATGTGATGAAACTCCAACCGTGAGCCTCTTGGGTTTCCATCATGAGATGGAAACCCTCCATGTCTCCAACTTGTATTCTTGAGTATGCTTTATGTAACAACAAAAACCCTTCACCTCCTCATTAATGTTCCCTTTGGAGTTTCATCCCATGAGATGAAGCTTCCATCTCCCCAATGTGTGTACACCTTCGGTTTGGTCTTATGAGATGCAACTCTCCATCTACTCTCCTAACTCACTTAAGATGAAAGTCCCATTAACTTCCCATTCAACTCACTTTAACTCAAATATTTTTAGTTCTTTTAAACTCAAGAGTTGTACTATTCATTAACTCAATCCCTTGATTCCATTTTGAACTTAATCCAATTTAATTCAGCCACACCTTAATTAAGCTTGAACTCATTTGGTAGTCGACCAAGTCAACCATGACCCATTGTACTTAGGGTCCCACTTAGCCATGTCACATACATGCCACCTCACTTGATGAAGTGGATCTCGTGCCTTGTATCTTAATTGGTTATTAGACCCAATTATCAAACATTACCCATTTACTTCTACTTAGCTCATCTTTGTCCCATTGGGTCCCAATTGGGCATTTGACCCAATTGACAACTTTGACCCAATTAAATAAATCTTACCCATTTATTTCAATTGAACCTTATCCACAATCCGTTGGGTCATAATTGGGCAATTGACCCAACTCCTTACCCGTCTAAGGTCCATCTCCATTAATTTACAAATTCAATGGACAATTTCCGTATATATTCCTGGAATGAAAATCCGGGGTGTTACACCACCTCATGCAAACCACCAAGCCACCAAATGAAACCACCAAGCCAAACCATGGGAGGAGAGTGGTGTGTGCCATGTGGAGGGCATGCACCCTTTTGTTTGGTCAAAGAGCCCATGGGGAAGACTCCACATTGATGAGGGTGGAGTCTAACCCAAGCAAACCCTAGACAAGATGGAAAGGAAGCTTTCCATCTCATCTCACTCTCTCCCTCTCTCCGACCCTCCCTCTCAAGACAAAGAACTTAAGAGTAATCTTGATCTCAAGCTTCTCTCCTTTTCTCAAGCTTGGCCGACCACTCTCATTGAACAAAGGAGAGAACACTTAGAGCTTTCTATCTCAAATCCCCTCCCTCCCTCCCTCTCTCAAACCTACACTTCTTGGCCGAACCACTCTTAATCTTAATCAAGCTCACTTCTGGCCGAAAATCAAGAAGGAAGGAAGAAGAGGCTAAGGAAGGAGAAGATTACAGGAGCAAGAAGGAGTGAAAGAAACCGGAGGAGTCGCGGAATCGGTAAGTACTTGCTAAGATTTCATTAAGTAAGAAAAGAGGTTAAAGGAACATCCCATTTTTGGATTGGAGAGATGGCCAAACTATTATGGGCCATGGATTTAAAATCCATCCAAGAAATGAGATGGAAAAGAGGACAAAAGCCTAATCTTGCTAAGGGGTAAGATAGGTTATGTAAATAAGGACTATTAAAGAACAATATGTATGCATGCATGGCTTAAGCATGAAGAATGGTCAAGGATCATGGTTCGGCCTTTGCATGGCCGAACCCTAATTTTATTATAGCTAAGGACCTTATGCATGTCCCATGTATGGAATGGTGAATGATCAAGGATCATGGCTTGGCCCTTGTATGGCCAAACCCTAGGGTTTTATGTATAAAAGCCACCAAGGACAAAAAAGGTTGGATGAGGTTCGGCCATGATGTATGGCCGAATCCCATCAAAGGAATAAACATGGTTATATGATTTTTAAGAGAAATGATGAACCATAGGGTTCGGCCATGTTGTATGGCCGAACCCCATGGAAGGGTGTTAGTGATTTTAAAAGGTCTTAAAATGGATGTATGTTAGTGATTTTAAAGGGTGGTAAAGGAGGGAAATAATGGGGGAATGTTGGTAATTTTAATGGGTTTTAAATGTGGTAAAGGACGATCTAAAATGATGAACCTAAGTGTATGATTAAACCCCCCCATGGAGGGACTTGACATATTGACCTAATGTTGTAAATGATTTAAAGGGAGGATGAAATGGAAGAACATGGGTTCGGCCATGTGCATGGCCGAACCCCATGAACCATTTTAATGGGTCATTTAGGGATCTATGCATGTTTAAATGAATGAATGATCAAGCTAAGGAATGGAGGGATTTGTTAGGGATTTATGTCATAATTAATGAATCATTTATGGATCAGTTATGGACCTAAGTATGTATAAATAAAAGGAGTAATTATCTATGGAAATAATAATGGCTAAGGTGGAAAACTGGTGAGAATGAAGGACCATGGATTCAGCCATGATGTATGGCCGAACCCATGGGAATGTTTTGTGAACTTAGGGTCTTTTTAAATGATTAACTTATGTATGATTGGTTAATAAATCAAAGGAGGGAATGATCTTGGACCCACATTAATTAAAAGATCAAGGACTAAAAAGAGGGACCCAAAACCAAGTGAGTGAGGTTCGGCCATGTTGTAGGGACGAACCCCACTAAGGCATTTTGTGGACTTAAACATGGTTGGAATCAAATGGAGCATTGGTTTGATTTGTGATATGTAATAAGGTAACGGGATCTCACAAGCGGTGTACGATCGGTGATAAATTTTTGGAAGGAAACACAAGGACCCGGTATTTAACATGGTAGGATTCCTACCACATTGAAAACCATGGAATATGTGTATAATGATGTTTTTTACTTGAATTATTTTGTATCAAATGATATGTTAATGATGGGATTTTAATGCTATGATTTGTATTATTACATAGCATATTTGCACTTGCATCTCATGCATGGCATGGGAGGGATCAAATGTAACTGGAGTCCACGCTCCGTCGGGGCGACCTATAAACAACTGTGGGGATACTTTGATGTGCATTATCCATCAAGAGGGATACTCTGTAACCCCTGATTTTCAAGTTATAAATATTTAAAGAAATTACCCATTTAATTTGTGAATTATACATATGGATCTTATATGGGTAAGGTGTGGGTCATAGCCCAATAAAGACCCAAGATTGTGGAAATAGTTCAAATAAATTAAATGGGGCTGAATTTATTTAGTAATGCAATATTATATAAATAAGGAATGGGATAATTGCATGGCCGTGTATGGGATATGTTTGGCCGTGTGGACATATCCATATCCATGGGATATGCGCAGTCCATGAGGATAAGTCGGAGTATCTCTAAAAAGGAGTCCTTTCTTTGTTAGGAATAGTAATAGGGTAATTGCTAAATTACATGGGCGCATGTCATATTCTAATTGAACTCTCCAAAGGGGAAACAAGAGGGGGCGCATGGCACCTCCTAATTATGGATCAGACCGATTGGAAGGTAGATAAAAGAAGTAAGATGCATGGCCGAGGAAGTTATGCAATCCATGAGTGAGGCGCAAAGAGGAGGCCTTTCCTAGTTGAGATTGGAAGGTCGGCACATTCTAACTTATAGACAAGGGGCGCACGGCACTAAGGCACCTTCTAATATTGGACCAATTGGAAACTATAAAAGAGAAGAAGGAGAGGCGCACGACAATCATTATTCAAAGGAAGAGGGCAGCAAGGGCGGACAATACGCACAAAAATCAAGAAGGGTTCCGGCAAGATCAAGAAAAAGGAGAAGGATGGAAGAGCAAGAACAGCAAAGGAGAACCGGAGGAGTCACGGAACCGGTTAGTATTTTAATGTTTTTGTTTAAAGAAAAGAACCATAGGGTTCGGCCATGTGGTATGGCCAAACCCCATGGAAGAAGAATGGGAGATGATTTTGATAATTTTAATGGAAGCATGAACTATAGGGTTCGGCCACAGTGCATGGCCGAACCCCATGAAAGAATACTGATTCAATGTATGGATTGTTAATGATGAAAACCTTGGACGGTTAGATATTTGATTGCATTTAAAAGAGGAAAAATGGAAACATAGGGTTCGGCTATGGGTATGGCCAAACCCCATGGAAGGAAATTGGATGATCATGGAATTAAGTTTTAATGGAAAGAAAGAACCATAGGGTTCGGCCATAGTGCATAGGCCGAACCCCATGGAAGGTCATTGGTTAATTTTAAGTAAGAGTTTGATGTTATGTATAGATTTTTGAAGGGATTAAATGGAGACCATGGAAAAATATAGAGGACTTAATATGGTGATTAATTAAATGGAAGATCAATGAGTAATAGTTTTTAAAGAGAGGATCTTGAACCATAGGGTTCGGCCATGGTGTATGGCCAAACCCCATGGAAGTCGTCATTAATTTAGAAAAGTAAATAGAAAAGTTTGGATGTCTCTATGGGTGAGGTTCGGCCATGGTGCATGGCCGAACCCCACTATGGTTTATTTTATGAAGATGGTTATTAAAATTAGAAACTTTCTAATTATGGACTTTTTGTAAAAAGAAAGGAATCTTGAATTATGGATTCAAGAATGGAAGTTGATGAAAATGGAAAGTTAGACATCATAGGGTTAGGCCATGGTGCTTGGCCGAACCCCATGAATAAAAGGTGGATTTTAATTTAGTAAGGATCTAAAGATAGAAAATGGAAGGATGAATGCTAAATTTGGAAACTTTCTAATTATGGAAGGAACCTTGAATTATGATTCAATATGGAAAGTGATATTTGGAACTAGACATCATGGGTTCGGCGTGTATAGCCGAACCTCATGAACCAATTTTATGGGTTTTAATGTCACAGTTAATGGTTGGTTTATGAACCAATGTTATGGATCGGTTTTGGACATAAACCTAAGGCAATGGCAAAGTTGTAAATACTTGTTAAAACGAAGGTTAGCCATGAATGGCAATATTGTAATTTAATGGAATTAAGATATCATATGGTTCGGCCATGGTGTGTGGCCGAACCCCATGAATAAAGTGAATGGATTTTATGAACTTAAGATAGTGATTAGAAATGGAGGACATGATTGTATAGCCCGGATTTCTAAATCAATACATATGTTGGCTGTATTATTATAATGGTTAAATTTAGAATTTTGATGGGATGGATGTTAAATGGATCAAATTGGGGCAATGGCCCAAGTAGGGTCCAATGGACCAAGGATTGGATTAATTTCATTTAAATGGGTCAATGAGGTTAATTGGGTCAGGATGGTCAATTGGGTCAATAACCCATTTGGGACCCGAGGGTCAAGATGGTTTGAGCATTAGGGTAAATGGGTAGGAGGTGAGTGAATTTAATTGGGTCATGGGCCCAATGGGATCCAAGTAGGTGGAATGGATGAAGTGATTTAAATCACCTAAGTTAATTGGAATTATCCAAATGTTATGGTCTAGTGTGGACCAAGACATAGGTGGGGCGACCCCATGGTTGACTTGGTCAACCATGGGTTTTCAAAGGTGAATAGGGGGATCAAAGTAAGTTGAGTTGAATGAATTAT